>CM017573.1:3115140-3715140 GCA_007844125.1 Sinonovacula constricta
TGTTTTGATTTTGTGCATGCCTTATATTGTCATAATTTCTCAGGTTTTGCTGCAAATGCTCATGTTTTTTAACTAAATAATGTTCAGACTGATGGAAAAAACAATAAACAGTACTTACTTTTGAGGGTTTTTGCTCTTAATAGACTAGTTTCAAATCAAATGATACATTCTGGCAACCCTACATGTCCACTGCACTTTTTCACTTTTGCACACACTTTTCTATCATTATTAACAGACATGGGTTCCAATGACATATGGTGGACATTACAACAAAGACTTTTGTGGCATAAATGTGACAAAAATAAGGAACTTGTTAAAAAAGTATTGTATGTAAACTGATATATGACCCTATGCACATAATGGTTGCGAGAGGGGGTATCCGGTGGGCATTTTACCCGTATCCTTCCATATTTACATACAAAACCTCCACTAGTGGCCCCAGTCCATAGCAAACAACCTTTATTATTATCAAAAATGCACCTGGACTTGATTCTATCCAATAGTTTTCTTCTATAAGCTTCCTGGTTTGATTCTGACATGTTAACAACTTTATTTGCAGACAACAGGATGTGAGGGGTTTTCCGTTAAAGGTTAGACGACACTAAATAAGTTTGTTATATATTCTATAGTAAGTCGCGAAACTTTGGAACCAAATTGCACCATGACCAAGCTATGACAGACCCCCATAACCATATATAGGTGAAAAGAGCTATTTGTTGTCTATCAGAAAGACCCAGAAATAAGTCAACTTTTGCAACTTGTAAGAAGGTCCTGCTTCATACAGTGCACATACCATCAAATTGCCAGTCGGTAACCCTCAGATTTCAATGAAATATGTACTTCCGCTCAAGGTGGATCAGTCCATTATTGTGCATGGGAGTGCAACATTTTTGCTTGATTTTAATTCTACATGGTTTCAGCTTTCTTTTGATACCAAAAGGTTCAGATTACCTTCAAAATAGGAAATATGATGACAAATTATAGCAACAGACTGTTATTAAAGAGAAAAAGTCCATGTCACACATTCTACTTCCGGTGGCTATTTAGTGTAATCACCCCTAAATAGTCATTCGCTTACTGAAAGGGGGAGATCACTGCGTTGGAGATTGCCGAATGCCGTTGGTTTTATCACAGTTTCGAATGGAATTATAGTAATGAAATTAATGCATTTCACGGTTACAAAAATCAACAACAACAACCTTAAGCCAAAATTTAAGTAAGGATACACTGATTTTATATTCAGAAGATTCGTACGTACATGTGCTCAAATTCTAGCGGGTAGCTCTCGGTTGCTAAGTTACCTGACAACTAACTCAGATTAGTCAGGTCGATTTGGGACAAAACAATCGAAAACGACTTATAATACACTGAAGCACACACCTAAGGAACTATGACGACGACGACAAGTAATCCAAACGAAGCCGGTATGATTTTTTTTACCTTTTAATTGTTAGGATATTGTTTAACAGGCGTTGAATCAGTCATTTAGTTGCAATTGTTTACATAAAATTCACGTGTCCGGATGGAGCAGTATTCGGACACCAAGGAAGTAGCCATTCATGGTCGTACACCATGCTGAAAAAACTTTTTATTTTGGTAGCCTGGACATTTAATGTAATTGTTTATTCACTTGAGTTTGACTACAGTACACATAACATTCAATGTGGTCAAGTATTAGGTGCTAAACATGGGACAAATGCATTTTAATTTTAGTGGACCTCAAAAAAACAAAAACAACAAACACACAAAAAAACACAACAAAAAAACATCATCATTTTACTGATTTGAGAAGCATGCATGTACATTCTATATTACCCAAATACCTCTCAGTTAACATAATAAATATAGACATAACCATATTGCAAGTGCAATTCAGGGAGGCATTTTAATAGAATCTAGCCATCGAAATAGAAGTGGATATGGGCAACATGAATATTACATATTTTTCAGCTTATACTTTAAAAATATACACATTCCTTTAGTAATCATTCAGTATCTTTTTACTATGAAGGTGCCTGATGATTCTGATATGTATATCAGTTTTATTGTTAATAAACAAATACATTTCATTTTGGTAATTTTTTTCTATGTTGCCTCAAACCAGTAGGTTAAAAGAATGATATATCATACAAATATACATATATGTATATATTTTATATTATGCAGGCTATTCTTCATCTGATGATGATAATGATCAGCCAGGTAAACACTGATATGGTGATAGATCTCTTGCAGCTCTCCACTTTCATTTAATGAAACCAAACTACTTAATCAGTGCTCTTGATAAAGAAAAAATACTTTTTTCATTCAGCAATAATTGCTTGCAATCCATCATAAAACTGTTTTAGTATATAGACATTATTAGCATTTGAGGATTGGAAAAGATTTATAATTATTTAATTTTGATTAATATAGTACAAGGACTGCTTATCACAGATCTCATCAGCCAAGTATCCATCTTCCTCAGGGTCTTCACCCCTCTTTTTGGTACATTTTCCAGATGGTGTCAACTCCTTATGTGTGATGGGTTCCATGCCACCTCATTTGATCCTTGAAAATCTAGAGCTCTGCTTATTCCCCTAAAAAGCAAAATGTTGTTCAGAAGCATGTCATTATTCTACATTGTTTTGGTTAACAACAGAAAAGTCAGTTTAAAGAATTGGCACATTATAATTCTGTTGACCATTTAAAATGACATTTAAATTTACATCCCTGTCATTTAAAATGCCAAATTAAAAAGAACAACAACATTTGGATAAGAACTTTCATGTGAAATGGTCTTTCAGCTGATCTGCAGTGTGTTGGTCATTCTGCTCATGCTCATTCAACTTATGTCTGGGTGTTTCTTCCACCAATAATTAGCTGGACATATCCAAAGTGACCATAATTGTGTCGGTGTGATAAAACAAAACAAAAAAACAACAGACAAAGTTACACACACCATAAACCAACTCTTTGTTAATCTAAACCATACTTTTGATTATAAGGAGAAAAAAACAATAACTTATATCTTCTCTTTGCACTCATGGAGATACATCACGTTTATTTAATATCACAATCATTGTGCAGTTGTTTTAATATTTCATAAATAAAATGAATGGGGTGATGGGCTATGCTGTCTACCTTATTTTGCGGAATATAGCCCGCAACTTTTTTTCTTAAGATGGCGGCCATACATGTATATGCACTCGTTCTTGATGCTTTATGTGAGTTTTCAGTTATGTACATTAGCGGAGACATTAGCGGGGACCTTGTGAAAGACAAAAAAAGATTAGTTTTGTAAATTTTAGTTAATAAATAGCAAACTAGAACAATATGATAAAGATAAACAACAGAATTTAAAAACTAGACAGGACGATTTCCGTTCTCTTTCGCATAGCTGACTACTTCAAGCTTGAAGCTGTCAGTGTAGTTTTTCCATGAAGGCATCTCGGAAGTGATGTTGTTTACAATTTTGGGCAAAAATATATACCGATACCCAGTATGGTTTGTTGTTTGCATTTCTGTTTTAACACATATCACGCCGATAATTACGCTGCACAGTTACATCAATCAATCATTTGTAATTGTCACTTTTGTCGGTAACATAAACTTAACAAACAATATTTTACATTCTTTCTAATGCCACTGCACGGCAATTTTTTTTTTTGCACGTATCGGTCTATCCTGCCCTGATTATTCCAATTAAACACTTAATGCGTTAACATCAAAATAACCACCCCTAACGTATTGCACCATCCCATTGTCTATAAATAGCTCTCACTTTACTGACAAAAGGTCAGCTTTTGTGTTACAGTTTGTTCCAATATCCTATGCATATGTATGAGACCTCACTACCAATCAGAAAGGGGCCCAGACCAAATCTATTTATAGAGTATTTACCCTCACATGTACCATAGCATCATTCTGATGGTAGAACCCCACTAGTTAACATCCTTGTTTTATCTTATTAATAAATATAGTCTTTGGACACTTTGTTGTATTTATATGGTTTTCCCCACACCAAAACATGGTGTCAGAAGTGGGATGAATATGTTATTGACTACATTCTAAAGAGGAATTAGTAAAATATCATCATTCTGTGTGAATACTTTACTGACTACATTCTAAAGGAAGAATTAGTTGTATCATCATTCTTGTGTAACAATGGATTTAACGGGCGTTCCAATACCCAGAATGGACTGGGATAGTACAAACATTGTTGAGGAGTTTAAAAAATTCCGTCAGCATGTTGAGCTCATTTTGACAGGAGCTTTATCAGAAAAGACTGAAGCAGTCAATGTAACTTACCTCCTACTTTGGGTGGGAGAAAAAGGACGAGAGATCTATAACACTTTGACTCTCTCAGATGATGAAAGAAAATCAGCAAGATTAATTTGCGACGCGTTCCAGAAACATCTGCAGCCAAAATCGAACAGTATTTTTAGCAGATTTAAATTTCACAATCAAAAGCAAGATAATGACAGTGTTGAAGCGTTCGTAACCAGGGTCAAAACCTTAGCCAGAGATTGTTCATATGGCGATGAGTACAAAGATGAACTCATTAGGGACCAATTAGTTTTTGGAATCAGGTCGGACAAAATTAGGGAAAAACTAATAACAGAGGGAGACGCATTAACATTACAAAAAGCTATTCAAATTGGTCAGTCCTATGAATACGCACAAAAACAATTAACAGAAATGAAAAGTGACAGTAAGGTAGAAAGCGTCAGAGCCAAAACGAAGACAAACTGGAAGCCACGTCCATCATCATCAGCAGCAGCCGCAACAACGGCAGTGCCGACAGCAACCCGCCGACGACATCAACCGACGGGAGAAATTCGTCACGGGAACCAGGGCTTCACCGATCGACAGTCCAACAGAGAGCCTTCGGCAGGGACTTGCCAAAACTGTGCAGGCATACATCCTAAGGGGAAGTGTCCGGCGCATGGTAGACAGTGTCGTTTGTGCAGAAAATGGAACCACTTTGCATCTGTCTGCCGGTCGAGAAATGACATACACAATGTCGACTTTGATCAAAGTGGAAGTACACCGTGTGAAAGTGTTTTCATCAACAGTGTTGAAACAGAAATAAGGAATGGCCAAGCTTTCACAGAAATTGGGGTTGGTCCAAAAAGGTACCAAGTGAAATTCAAGATTGACACAGGTTCTCAGGTAAATATTTTGCCACTTTCTGTTTTTCAAAAGGTCGGTACCAAGGGAGCACTCAAATGCTCAAACCTGCAACTTAGAACATACAATGGCACACCATTAGCAACTGAGGGCACCATTAGCTTACACTGCACACTAACACACACTAAATGCAAATAATATGTAGAATTTCACATTGTTAAAACAAATTCACAACTATTGCTAAGTCTACAAACATCACTTGATTTTGGACTGATACAACTGTGCTCAGTAGATGCAGAAAATGTAGCTACCCCCATGTCTAATGAGTCTGTAATCAAAGATTTCCCAAAGCTATTTCAAGGAATAGGAAATATGCCAGGAGAATGTAACATACATTTAGTGCCAAACTTTAAGCCTGTCGTCAACCCCCCTCGTAGAATACCTGTTGCCCTACAAGCTAGGTGTAAAGCAGAGCTGGCCAAAATGGAAAGATTAGGCGTCATAACCAAAGTTGATGAGCCAACGGAATGGGTTAACGCCATGGTTCTTGTAGAAAAAGGCCAAGGAAATTTAAGGGTATGTTTAGACCCCACTTACCTGAACAAATGCATTCAGCGTCCACACTACCCTATGAGAACACTTGACGACATTTTGCCATCTCTTAATGGTGCAAAATACTTCACAAAACTTGATGCCAGATCAGGTTACTGGGCTGTAAAACTCAGCAAGGAATCGTCGTACTTGACTTGTTTCAGTACCATATTTGGCAGATATAGGTACCTGAGGTTACCATTTGGGTTATGCATGAGTGGAGATGAATTCATTAAGCGTATGGATCAATGTTTTGAAGGGCTGAAAGGTGTAGTCACCATTGTAGATGACATTTTAGTCTATGGTCAAACCAGAGAAGAGCATGACAGCAACCTTACAGCGGTGCTTGAAAAAAGGGCGCTCGTCAAAGGAATTATCCTAAATGAGGATAAAATTGAGGTAGGCATGACAGAGGTTAAGTACTTTGGTCACCTTCTTACTGCCGATGGTCTTAAGCCGGATCCAGCAAAAGTCGCTGCGATCAAAGACATGCCACCTCCATGCAACAAAAGTGAGCTGCAAACCATATTAGGTATGGTTAATTATTTGTCTCGGTTTGCACCCAACTTGTCTGAGGTCACCAGTCCCTTAAGAGAACTTCTAAGCAAAGATGTAGAATTCATGTGGGGAAAACCACAGATCAAAGCCTTTGACAAGGTCAAGGACATATTGACACAACCAGGTCACGTGCTAAGCTACTTTGATCCAAATAAGCCGCTTACATTGCAGACAGACAGTTCACGGTCTGGTCTAGGAGCTACGCTATTGCAACATGGCAAACCTATAGCGTACGCCAGCAAGTCACTCACAAGTAGTCAAAAGAACTACGCAATGATCGAACTTGAATGTTTAGGGATTTTGTTTGGTCTAAAGCGCTATCACCAATGGGTGTATGGCAGAAAGGTCACAGTGCAAACAGATCATTTGCCACTGGTCTCAATTTTTAGGAAACCGCTCTTTTCTGCCCCAGCTAGGTTACAGCGCATGCTATTGCACATGCAGCCTTATGACATTGAGGTTAAACACATTCCAGGCAAAGATATACCCTTAACAGACACATTATCTAGGAAGCCATTACCGGAAACAGGCCCAGATCTTTCAGATCAAACTGATTTACAGGTCAATATGGTAATGACTAGTTTGCCTGTAAATAGCAAGAAAATGCAGGAAATTAGGTCTGAGACTGAGAAAGAGGAAAGACTTTCGGTACTCAAGCACACAATTGTTTCTGGTTGGCCTGATCAAAAGGTTTCATGCCCATCTCAAATCCTTGATTTCTGGAATTACAGGGATGAACTGACAGTTATTGATGGCATTATAATGAAAGGCTCCAAGATTGTTATCCCAAAGTCACTGCAACCCCGGATGTTAGAAATTATCCACGCAGGTCACATGGGTATTGAGAAATGTTTGGTAAGAGCAAGGGACATTATATTCTGGCCTTGCATTTCAGCAGACATTAAGCAGATGGTTCTTAATTGCTCTGTTTGTCTAGAGCATCAAAGCTCAAATGTCAAAGAACCCCTACAGTCCCACATAATCCCACTCTACCCCTGGCAGTGTGTTGGCACAGATGTGTTTACATTGAATGGTCAAGATTATCTAATAGTCTGTGACTACTACTCCAATTACTTTGAGCTAGGCAAATTAACCATAACAAATAGCTTGTCAGTGATAAATCACTTGACAGCATGGTTTTCACGGCATGGGATTCCAGAGAATCTAGTATCAGATAATGCTAGCTACTATTGCTCACAGGAATTTCAAAACTTCATTACAGAATGGGACATTCACCATGTACGTACATCACCAAATTACCCTCAATCAAATGGTCTTGCTGAATCATGTGTCAAACGCGCAAAACACTTGCTAATGAAAGCAAAACAATCTGGTCAAAATATACAGATAGCATTGTTAGAATACCGCGCTACCCCCCTCCAATCAGGCTATTCTCCAGCAGAATTACTTATGGGAAGGAAAATAAGGTCATTCTTGCCATTGACACAGGATAAACTAGTTCCACGCAATATCAACCATAAACAGATCAGAGATCATTTCAAAATGCAAAAAGACAAGCAGAAACAAAAATATGACAAACACTCTAAGCCTTTAGAACCTTTGCAAATTAACCAGTCAGTAAGGTTTCAGAAACAGGATAAAGGCAAATGGAAACCAGCCACAGTCACACATATTCACGGTAACAGATCATATACAGTTACAACACCAGATGGAACATCATACAGACGCAATAGGCGTCACATCATGAAAACAAATGAATGCATTCCTGAGGTACCAGACTTTGAATTGCAGACATTGGCGGAAGGTTACATTGGGAACCAAAGTGTTAATTCTACTGGTCCTAAACCCTTACATCAGCAGGAACAGGACACAGCATCTCCAGTGTCTGTGAAAGTAAAGCCACCTGTTATCTATGATAACAAGCAGAATGTTTACGTAACAAGATCCGGCCGCTGTGTTAAGCCTGTACAAAGACTGGACATCTGATCTTATCTGTGTATGTCGTGTCACAATTAATGAGGCAGACTAACAGCTTCATGGTTGCTTGGGTTAAGTGAGAACTCTTGACTTATCAGTTAATTACTATAAAGTTGTATATTGTGTACCCTAAAACTAAAAGGGGAGATGTTCCAATATCCTATGCATATGTATGAGACCTCACTACCAATCAGAAAGGGGCCCAGACCAAATCTATTTATAGAGTATTTACCCTCACATGTACCATAGCATCATTCTGATGGTAGAACCCCACTAGTTAACATCCTTGTTTTATCTTATTAATAAATATAGTCTTTGGACACTTTGTTGTATTTATATGGTTTTCCCCACACCAAAACACAGTTGAAGGCGAGAAGGATTATCGATCGATATATGCATTGTAGTGTTAGGTAACACTGTGTAGATCACGCTGACTTGGAGTGATACAGTTGACACGTGTTTGACCTGGGAATATGGCTTCTTTACACATAAATTATCAGCACAAAGGGTGCGGGGAATATTCCGCTGCGGGTTATATATTAACAAAATTTAAAAAAAAACATTAAAAAAGGGCCATGCGGGGTTTATTCCAAGGGGGGTTGTATTCCGCAAAGTACTTTTGTGTAATTATGTGTATAGTAATGATTAGTATTATTGCGCGCAGGTGTAACACATAAAAAATATTAATTGACAACCAGGTCTTGCAATTACCTGGTCTTAAAACAACATGGCCTTACAACAACCTGGTCTTACAACAATCTGGTCTTATAACAATCTGTTCTTAAAACAGCTGTTCTTAAAACAACCTGGTCTTACAACACAAATTCACAATGCTAATTAAAGCCTCCTGTTAAGATGTATCATGCTACATTTGAGGTAAGGTTGCAACAGAGGGGGTTGTTCAGATAGTTTGACAGCTCTAAGAGCTTGGTCGGGCTGTCAGCGAATCATGTCTATGCAGAAGTCAGCACAGACTTGCTGAGTTCCTCAATATATTTACTATTTTATTGAAAAAACAAGCATTATTCCCCTTTTAAATTTAACAGGCAAACTAAGTACACTTCTAAATTTTATTTAAAAAACCTGCATAGGGTGCTTATTAATGAAACATTCATCATTTTTGTTTCAAGATTATTGTGTAATTCTAATTTGAAAATTAAAAGTAAGTAAGTGATAAACTATTGAACATTTCATGACCAAACTTAACTGTGGTTTTGATTTGATTTTTTAGATTAGAATAGGTGATAAATAGATAATTTTAATTTATTTTGAGTCGGCTTGAAGATTGCAACAAGTCAAGATAAGCTCTAAATGAGCTTTCACAACTGACTATCAATGATGGGGTTTACAGTTATCTTCAAGTTGGTTCCTTTATGCATCTGCAAACTCATATAAGAACGTATATATGTATAATCATTTCTAATCTTTATTGTAACAAGTTTTTATCAATGTAAAATTTAACAGTTGTCAAATTTCTGACCCTCAGGGTGGTTTTATCATGCCCCTGCAAGACGCAGGCAGGCCGAGCCCGTGGGCTATCCCCCGATGTCCCAGATCCCAGGACTGACAGAGGATGATGGGAGGCCCGATGATCCCCCACGCCCACTCTTCAGAGATACAGACACTGATTATGTTCGTCTGGCGAAACAAGGGGGCAGACAGAGTACGTTGGTGAAGTCATTTGTGTTGTTTGTTTGAAAGCTAAAATAATGCCATTCAATTTATCAATCGTGAAAATTACAAGTAAATTTGAACCTCATTTTTACAACAATTTTCATAGATGTTATTACTATTCAATAAGTGTAATTGGGTTATCAATGATATATATATATATATATATATATATATATATATATATATATATATATATATATCCATAGAGAACTGTCCAACCCAGCAAGCAGGAGTACAGATGTTTAACAACCTGTAATGATGAATATTGTCCATTATGCTGTATTAATTAAGAGAAAATACAATTATAATAAAATGTGCACATTCATCTTTGTTTCTTTTTAGATCTTCTATACATGAAGGAGAACTCTCCAGTGAAGAAGGAACCAAAAGGCTACCCTCACTGTGAATGGTACTATCTGGAGGATAATCGAATTGATGATGAGGCAGAGAAGAAAAAGACAGAAATGTAAGGCTTGTCTTATTGCTTGTTTTATTTTTGGCTTAATTGTCCCACCAGCAGTATTTCAGTAATCTGGAGACAGTTTCCACTTGAAGCAGATATAGTGCAGACTTCACTGTGTATAGCATGCCAAGAACACCTGGCATCATACCACACCCAGTCACATTATGCTGACATTTGGCCAACCAGTCATGAAACTATCCTCATGTTTGCTTGAGCGTTAGCAAGGGAGCTATACCACAACCATTATTAAAGATTTGTGCCTGGGGTCAAACCCAAGGCATTCCATACTTGGATTCTCTATCGATTGTGTTACCAGCTCTGTTTTCTTTTCTTATTGTAATATGCACATTTAAAAGATTGTAATTGCGCAGGGACCCCCATGGCTGAGCGGTTAGAGATGCTGACTTGTAACTCCTCAGGCCCTAACTGTGTGAGTTCCAGGTCAAAGCAAGAACTTTATCGTGGGGAGGTTTTCCAGCTAACCTAAAGTGTGTCAGTGGTTCTATCCAGACATTCATCTGGGGGCTTTCTCCACCAGTAGTCTGCTGGATGTGACCAATATCACCAAAAATGTGTCTGTGCCATTTAAACAAAAAAAATAAAAAGATATTGCCCATATTGATATCTATTGCCATGGCATTAAGAAGGTTATAGCATCGTTAGATACTGTGGGTACATTATCATATATAATCATACATATTCTGCACTGATATCAGTTAAATTAATCTGCTTTGCTTTCTAGGTTTTTATAATCAGTTACAAAAATGCCTGTCACCAACAGCCATGCCCAAACTAAAAAGGTTGTTCAACCATTATTGGCATGTTTTCAGCTATAATATAATATACTTATACACTTATATATAATAACAACAGGAAAGAAACATCGACAAGAAATCTATACACAATAATGTCAATGTTAGCATGAGAAGAGGCTATTTTGTGTTTTGTATTTTTCATGATACAGTTACTGATATAAGCAATGAAACACTGCAGACCGTGATAGTGTATATCTTATTTATTCATATGCGTGTCTTAGTGATCAAAGGTGGCCCTGCATCAGTCATATCTTGCTGCTCAGAATATTCTATTCATATCTCAAACTCATCACTTGTCCATGTAGTTAAAATATCCAGGCTTATAACTCTGATTTTGCTCACATGACTTCAAGACCCTTAATGTTTGGCTTGAGCGAAATTTGTCACAGCTATGTATTTTATCTAGGTTCCATTATAAGTACTCTAATATAATATTTCTTAATTTCACCTATAGAGAGTACGACTTCCTCCGACCAGAGTATATGGTACATGAGCCATATAGCAAGGACAGCAATGGCGAATATGTAAGACCGGCTAGGGGACCTCTGGGGCATGACAAGTTGTCTGTGTTTGAGAGAGAACCTGGTAACCATGCTACAGACAAAACAGTCAAACTACCAGAACTTGTAAAGCCAGGTTTTGGTGTGCGAAGCAAGAAGCCACTGAAAATTCCTCGCACGCTGAAAAATGAGAAACCTCCATCAGCTGCAACAGATCCTGGGCGAGGACCAAGGCCAATGAAATATCTGCCTATGTAAGTTTTATCTTCTACCTATCTCAATAGTTATTTTAACACCTACATCTGTGGTTCGATCCAACTGTCTCATTTGGATTTTTTCTTGATTAATTTAGCAACTGTAAAAAGTATATTTTCATAAGGAATTCATTTTTTATTGATTCAGTATAATAAGCATGTTTGTGAAGATAAATTACATTATTGTATAATTGTCAGGGCTTCATGCTTGAAAATGCAGAATTTAATAATTATCCTAGACAAACTTATGATAACTACATGTAGTTCAAAGTGACAACTTCATACTTTTCATACACACATACAATTATGTATCTAATAAGCAATTGTATTAACACTTTTTAGCAAGAAAACTTGTTCAAGGTAAAACTTTGCTTTTTTACAAGATGATAAAGTAGTCATGTATTCCTTTCCTTCAATAACAGTTATATAATCCCACATTAACTAGTATTATTTTTGACTCTCTTGTACTAATTGAATGTTTCAGATAAAAAAAGTAAAGATGTCATTAGTGTTAATGAAATGAATTTGTTTATTTTGAAGGCTGATATAAAAACTTTGGTCTGTGACCTGATATTAATATCAAAACAGTCTTTGACTTAATGTTCTTTGTCTTAATTTTCAAAGTACTATTAATTTTTTAATCATTTTTTATATTGAGTAATTCACATTGGCTGTCTCAAGCAGGCATTGTTAAAAAAGGCTTTATTCACACGTGGAATTTCCCCACATACTAAATGGTATTTTTTTTTCTAAAAAAACGTGTTGAACTCTTGAGAAAGGCAATTTGGCGAAAAAGTGAGCGCTTTTTTCAGAAAAAAATGTAATTAATACAGTTTCCTCTGGCACAATTTACAACATTGTACCAAATGATAGTATAATCCTTTGATACAACCTTGCTACATTATTTGAAGCAGCTTACTCAAGTTTTGAGCTTTTAATATGCAACATATTTTCTTTATGCATATACAGCTGGTGAATTCAGCTACTGCAATAGAATGATATTCAATTCCTTTCATTTATTAGGGTGGAAACCTGCAGCTAGTATGGGTTATATGCTTCTAAGGTTAGCCAGTGAAAGATTGCGTTACCATATTTGATTTCTTGTTTGCATGAATGTATCTATACACAGGCATGCATATGATTACGACACATGATCATTATTTACTTCAAGTAAACACTTTTTTTTTTTTGTTCCATGCAATGCATGCCACATTTATAATTATGTTTTTGCTTTACCGGTATATAAAAAAAAGGGGGACAATGTCTCTGTAAAGTGTCATCCATTTTCCCAAAAACAAAGACAAGTATTTACATCCTTTGAAACTCAATTTTGGTATTACTTAAAGTCACATCTTTCTATCACAATATATATATATGTACAGAGTAAAAGTAAATCCTTTATATTAGTAGCTATGTAGCCTGCCATTTGAACAAGAATGTAGAGGCTTACACTATCTTTACATATTTTTTCCCCACTTTAGTTTTCTTTTCATATTTTCATTCATCTTTGTTACAATTCTGTTTAGAACCAATGAGTTAACTAGCATAACACAATAAAAGCTTGTGATTAAAACACATCAACCCAAACCATGTGTAAAACAATGAGATTGTGTAAACTGACTTTGATATCCCTAGATACAAAGTACTATGAAAACAAAATGTGCATCTTGAAACTATGCACAGTAAAAATATATGAATAAAACCAACCATACTTGATGTAGACAATATTGATAATTACTAAAGCATGAATTTAAATGTAGAAGTTATGCCACAGCAGATAATAGCTTTGTTTCCAACATTGATTTTATTGTACTAACCACAATATTAAACAATAACCTTACGGCTAGTCATAATGTCTAAAGTAGAAATGTTAAATCTTTCCCTGGTTAAGATAGATAATGGTAATATTGTTACACCCTAAATATAAATATGATCACAACTATAGGCCAGGCACAGAAGACAATAGCAGGCCAAAAATGAACAAGATTCTATCATATGGTTATGAGAAGGAATGGCAGGAACAGTTGAACAAGTGGCAGGAGACACAAGATGTTGGACGAGTGCGACATCAACAGATGACACACATACCAGGCGATGGCCCCATGTCAGAGTACACATCAAACTTTGCTCTCAAATCAGCAGCTGTACATTCTGCTCCAAGGTAGCTCCTCATTTCAAAGTGTGCAAAATGTGTGTACTCAGTGATTGGTTCATGGTTTTAAATAAGGGGTGGGGCTTTGTGCAGTGCTCATTGATTGGTTCTCATTCTTTAAGGTGTGGGTCTTGTGCAGTGCCCAGTAATTGGTTCTTATTCTTAAAAGAAGGTGTGGGGTCTTATCCAGTCAGTGCTCAGTCATTGGTTCTCATTCTTAAAGAAGCTGTGGGGTTTTGTGAAGGTTTCTGTGTTCCCAGTTTGTTAAGTATAGAAATTTTTTTTTTCTTTAGTGCTCAGTGATTAGATCATAGTTGTTTAGTGTGTGTGTGGGGGGGAGGATTGAGCAAGGCTTAGTTCTTGTTAGCTAAAAGGTTGAGATTATTGGGGCCAGTGTTTGGGAAATGATTTGTGAGTTCCATTTGTTCCTAAAGATCATGGCTGTCAACACCTTTGTGATTGGGTTGCAGTGGATAAGAAAGAGCAGGGTGACTGTCTTTTGTGTTAGATGTAGGAATGTTTTAACACCAATAGGTACAGCAGACACACCTTCATATGTCATCTTCACTGATAACAGTTTAATTAATTTGCTTTCAATTCTGGTCAGTTAATCACTTACACCTAAATGCTTCTCATTTAAAGAAATCCCAAAGATGTGACTTGTTCTTTTTGCAAATGTCCATCATTGCTTTTACTGGATTACACAATGCTTAACAAATTTGTATCCACTAGATGAAGTTCAGCATGACAAATAATCTTTGGTACTAGAGGGCTCAAAAGAAATGCACATTCTGTTCCATCTGTGATAGTGTGTTCTGCCTTGTTATTGACAGGGTTTTGTTAACAGCTTTGTAATTGGCTCTTGGCTGCCAGGATATGTTAGGTGTCAAACTGTGGGTAAAATGTAATAGTCTTATTTTTCAGCATGGGTGAATGATTACAACATATTTACAATTTTAGCATAATCATATATACATGACTCTTATTTGAAATAACACATTTTTATGTTACCTTTAGATTCTAGATTGCTACTGTATTTATCAGCACTTTCCTTGGGCTGGATCTGTATTTACTTGTTTGCACATAACTTGGAATTTTGTACAATCTGTATGCACTCTATTTACATTATGGTGTACTGGATTTGCGACACAATTTCTTTTTTACTTTTTTCTTTGCTTTAACTGTCATATGTTAATTCTTTACATGTTATCTTATCTATTAAGATATCTTTTCATTTTTTTTCTTAGCGTTATCAAACAGTTCCTTTTTTGTTTTTAAATTTCAATTCTTGACTTATTATACATCTTTTTGCTTTACATTAAATCTTGTTTGCATAAACATGCACACTTTAACATATGTCCTCCCTGGTTGTTGACATTATGAGTAGTTTTATATATGATAGCTACAGCTGTGATAATAATAGAATATCAATAGTCTGTCCGATCTCTGGGTCTCTATGAAATGTATAAAGCAAGAAAAATAAAACATGATTGAAGTATAAAGTATGACTTTTGAAAGCTTTAACATTTTAACATTTTGAACATTTTGCTTGTTTGAACATGAGCAGGCATCAAGGTAGTAAATAGTCCCGTATAGTTATTGAAAAACATTTGGCTCAATCAAAAACACATACTCTGTTAATCAGTGTTAAATTCTGTACATTTTTATGCTTTAAAGTTTTATTGCTCACCAGTTGGCCAAATCAAACTGCTTATGGTTTTGTTGGTTTAAAATGTCCTTTAAAGAATAATAATAATAACTGAAAATCTTGTTTTACATACGTAAATAAAATATTAACGGTTCATCAAATATAAACAAAGACATATTAATTAGGCTTAATTTCATCTCGAATGTTGTAGTTAACTCCACATGTTTTCTAGGCCCCAGCGAGATACACCCTCATCACAAAAGTCCATTGGTACAGCAGTCAGACAGACAGAGACTCAGAGGTTACGAGAGGCCAGGCTAAGGAAGCCAGAAGAAAAAGAAGTGTTCAAAATGACCAGGTGAGTATATGCATTAGTTATTAGAAGCCTTTAGTATTATTTTTTTTCATGAAGATAATGGTGGTGATAATCATGATGATTGTGATGATGATGATGGAGATAGTGATGATGATGAAAGCAAAAAGAATGATGAAAGCAAAATGATTATCCTTATGATAGCAACAATGATGATGATGATGATGATGATGATGATGATGATGATGATGATGATGATGATGATAAAGATGGTGATGAAGATGGTGAAGATGAGGAAAGAAGTAATGATGACAAAAGAAAAATGATGATGATAGCAATGATGATGATGATAATGATGATAGCAACATTGATTTTGATTATAGCCATGATGATAGCAACAATGATTATGATGATAGCAATGGTAATGATGATGATTAAAGCAACATTAATGATGATGATAGCAGTGATGATAGCAACAACAATGATGATGATAATAATGATACAGATGGTGAACAGGATGAGAGCCACAATGAGCTGCTGCTGAAAAGGATTTAGGATAGTGGTTCTTATGACGATGATATTAAAAAGATGCTAATGGTTATTTCAGGTTTAAGAACATCCCAGCCCGAATTGAGAGCCATCGACCCACAGCATCACAACAAGCTTGTTAAACAAATTAACATACAGTATATATATGTACTATTGTTCTTTGTCATTTTTAGTATAAAAAAAAAAATGTAAAATTCTTAAGATGATTGTGTTTGTTAGTGATTTGGGCAAATGCAATGTAATCAGGACCTTTCATTTTGTCGCAGATTCTAAGTTTTTCTTGGAGTCCAAAATCTAAACATTCACTAACGTCCAAAGGAAAACACAAAAAAGAAACCTTTGTATTATGCATTACATATATAAAGGTTGGTTTGAAATATTTTACTTAAGATAAACGTTCTTTGGTTTGGATTAATTATTTACAATTATTGTCTTCATTTAAATAAATAATAAAACTTTTAAAGTTTACAAGACTGTCATACCACTTTTTTGATAATCTACCTAATGCAGATAATAGGACATACATGAACATGTTATATTCTTATATTTGCCAATTTAGTTTTTCTATCAAAGTTCAATATTTGTAGAACTTACAGCTTTCATTTCAACAAGATTCAGAATTCAGATTCTGGAACCATCTATACTATTGTATGTGCAATTTTATGAAATTATCATTTCAGAAAATTCTTGCTACATTTAGTTAAAACAATATACAGTTTAAGGAAAAGAAAGGATCTTGCATTTGACTTCTCAGAACACAGATCTCTTATTAAACATAGTAGTATGGGGGTTTACATTTATAATGAGTGGGTTCTAGGAAACCCATGGGGGTAGAGTAACTGACTTGTAATTCTTCTGACATCATTACATCTCACTGCATCTGGCCTGAACGTACATGTGGGTGGGTCTTCTATCTGATGTGAGGAGTGCCAAGGCTCTACCCCGATATAAGTCGGAGTTCTGCCTCCACCATTTAACTGGCAGTCACTATTATGGCCATAATTGTGTTGCTGCAATGTATTAAAAAAAACATAATGTCAGATGAAAATTTAAAGCATGACAACAAAATGCCTAACTATAGTGGATACAAATGATATATTGTATTTTTATTTATTTTTATATATTGTTTATTATTTTGTCTACCTTCTTTTAAAGGATAAGTATGGGAAGAGATGGAGCATTGTTAATTCTGTGATACTTTTTTTTAAATTCTAAATGACAGAATGTGATAAATCATTTTAAATCATAAATGTTTCAGTATTGTATATTACACCCATGTAATATATTTTAAGACATTCTATTTGTTTCATGTTGTATGAATGGATCTTTAACCAATTTTAAAATAAACTTATAACAAGATTTGGAAGTTAAAGTTCTTTTAAATACCATCCCACCATCCCATTGGCTGTCCTCGGTTCACTGCATTTATTGAATGCAGGTTAGGCAGGTGAATTGTAAATGCATCGTATCACAGTATAACACTTAAAATAAAAACTCATTTAAGTCGGTACCTTGGTCTATTGGATAAAAGTGTAAAGACCTAAAGGATCAAAGTAACTAGTATAAGTTGAAACCTGGCAAAGAAAATTATTTTTTGTAACTTGTTATCTATGAACAAATGTCAAATTTCTAACAAGATGTTACTCTGGTGATTTGTTTTATTTTTATTGTCAACTTAAAGCATATTGCATAGTTTTGTTTAAAAATGAGCATAAAAATGACAAACACATGTTGACAAAATATCATATAAGATTTCGCAGACTGTCATTTATAACTGCTTATTCTAAGATGAGATGAATAATACCCAAACATGTGCTAGGAAGGTGCTGTAGATCTACGGAGTAATTGTGTAAAAAGGTTAAAAAATAACCAATAGGTTTGGGTGGGGGTTTAAATCGGCAAGACATTATAACAAAGAAAACTGCCTAATCACTGGGCCTAACTGTGGATTCTAGTCTGCCTTTATCTTTTAGTTGTGGACATGTGAGTAAAATCTAGCAATAGTGTTTAAGTGTTTACTAGTAGTTGTAAACATGTAAGTTTAAATTTGTAGTTGTGCATGTATGAGTTTACACTAGTTGTAATAAACATATTGTAGTGAACATGTGAGTTTACACTAGTTGTAATGAAAACATACAAGTTTACACTAGTTGTAGTGAACATGAGATTACACTAGTTGTAGTGAACATGTGAGTTTACACTAGTTGTAGTGAACATGTGAGTTTACACTAGTTGTAGTGATCATGTGAGTTTACACTAGTTGTAGTGAACATGTGAGTTTACACTAGTTGTAGTGAACATGAGATTACACCAGTTGTAGTGAACATGAGATTACACTAGTTGTAGTGAACATGTGAGTTTACACTAGTTGTAGTGAACATGTGAGTTTACACTAGTTGTAGTGAACATGAGATTACACCAGTTGTAGTGAACATGAGATTACACTAGTTGTAGTGAACATGTGAGATTACACTAGTTGTAGTGAACATGTGAGTTTACACTAGTTGTAGTGAACATGAGATTACACTAGTTGTAGTGAACATGTGAGTTTACACTAGTTGTAGTGAACATGTGAGTTTACACTAGTTGTAGTGAACATGAGATTACACTAGTTGTAGTGAACATGTGAGTTTACACTAGTTGTAGTGAACATGTGAGTTTACACTAGTTGTAGTGAACATGTGAGTTTACACTAGTTGTAGTGAACATGAGTTTACACTAGTTGTAGTGAACATGTGAGTTTACACTAGTTGTAGTGAACATGTGAGATTACACTAGTTGTAGTGAACATGTGAGTTTACACTAGTTGTAGTGAACATGTGAGTTTACACTAGTTGTAGTGAACATGTGAGTTTACACTAGTTGTAGTGAACATGAGATTACACTAGTTGTAGTGAACATGAGATTACACTAGTTGTAGTGAACATGTGAGTTTACACTAGTTGTAGTGAACGTGTAAGTTTACACTAGTTGTAGTGAACATGTGAGTTTACACTAGTTGTAGTGAACATGTGAGTTTACACTAGTTGTAGTGAACATGTGAGTTTACACTAGTTGTAGTGAACATGAGATTACACTAGTTGTAGTGAACATGTGAGTTTACACTAGTTGTAGTGAACATGTGAGTTTACACTAGTTGTAGTGAACATGAGTTTACACTAGTTGTAGTGAACATGTGAGATTACACTAGTTGTAGTGAACATGTGAGTTTACACTAGTTGTAGTGAACATGTGAGTTTACACTAGTTGTAATGAAATCATACGAGTTTACACTAGTTGTAGTGAACATGAGATTACGCTAGTTGTAGTGAACATGTGAGTTTACACTAGTTGTAGTGAACATGTGAGTTTACACTAGTTGTAATGAAAACATACGAGTTTACACTAGTTGTAGTGAACATGAGATTACACTAGTTGTAGTGAACATGTGAGTTTACACTAGTTGTAGTGAACATGTGAGTTTACACTAGTTGTAGTGAACATGTGAGTTTACACTAGTTGTAATGAAAACATACGAGTTTACACTAGTTGTAGTGAACATGAGATTACACTAGTTGTAGTGAACATGTGAGTTTACACTAGTTGTAGTGAACATGAGATTACACTAGTTGTAGTGAACATGTGAGTTTACACTAGTTGTAGTGAACATGTGAGTTTACACTAGTTGTAATGAAAACATACGAATTTACACTAGTTGTAGTGAACATGAGATTACACTAGTTGTAGTGAACATATGAGTTTACACTAGTTGTAGTGAAAACATACAAGTTTACACTAGTTGTAGTGAACATGTGAGTTAACACTAGTTGTAGTGAACATGTGAGTTTACACTAGTTGTAGTGAACATGTGAGTTTACACTAGTTGTAATGAAAACATATGAGTTTACACTAGTTGTAGTGAACATGATATTACACTAGTTGTAGTGAACATGTGAGTTTACACTAGTTGTAGTGAACATGTGAGTTTACACTAGTTGTAGTGAACATGTGAGTTTACACTAGTTGTAATGAAAACATACGAGTTTACACTAGTTGTAGTGAACATGAGATTACACTAGTTGTAGTGAACATGTGAGTTTACACTAATTATAGTGAACATGTGAGTTTACACTAGTTGTAGTGAACATGTGAGTTTACACTAGTTGTAGTGAACATGAGAGTACACTAGTTGTAGTGAACATGTGAGTTTACACTAGTTGTAGTGAACATGTGAGTTAACACTAGTTGTAGTGAACATGTGAGTTTACACTAGTTGTAGTGAACATGTGAGTTTACACTAGTTGTAGTGAACATGAGATTACACTAGTTGTAGTGAACATGTGAGTTTACACTAGTTGTAGTGAACATGTGAGTTTACACTAGTTGTAGTGAACATGTGAGTTAACACTAGTTGTAATGAAAACATACGAGTTTACACTAGTTGTAGTGAACGTACGAGTTGACACTAGTTGTAGTGAACGTACGAGTTGACACTAGTTGTAGTGAACATGTGAGTTAACACTGGTTGTAGTGAGCATGTGAGTTTATACTAGTTGTAGTGAGCATGTGAGTTTTTACTAGTTGTAGTGAGCATGTGAGTTTATACTAGTTATAGTGAACATGAGTTCACATTAGTTGTAGTGAGCATATGAGTTTACACAGGTTGTAGTGAGCATATGAGTTTACACTAGTTGTAGTGAGCATGTGAGTTTACACTAGTTGTAGTGAACATATGAGTTTACACTAGTTGTAGTGAGCATGTGAGTTTATACTAGTTGTAGTGAGCATGTGAGTTTACACTAGTTGTAGTGAGCATGAGTTTACACTAGTTGTAGTGAGCATGTGAGTTTTTACTAGTAGTAGTGAGCATGTGAGTTTACACTAGTTGTAGTGAGCATGTGAGATTATACTAGTTGTGGTGAGCATGTGAGTTTACACTTGTTGTAGTGAACATGAGTTTACAGTAGTTGTAGTGAGCATGTGAGTTTATACTAGTTGTAGTGAACATATGAGTTTATACCAGTTGTAGTGAGCATGTGAGTTTATACTACTTGTAGTGAGCATGTTAGTTTACACTGGTTGTAGTGAGCATGTGAGTTTACACAACTACAAAATAATGGTTTAATATGAGTCCATGTAAACACAACTACAGAATAACAGATGAATATGAGTCCACGTAAACACAACTACAAACTAATAGTTTAATATGAGCCCATGTAAACATGACTACAGAATAACAGATGAATATGGGTCCATGTAAACACAACTACAAAATAATAGTTTAATATGGGTCCATGTAAACATGAATACAGAATTAAAGTTGAATAGGGTCCATGTAAACAAGAATACAGAATAATAGTAGAGTACAGGTCCATGTAAACAAGAATATGGAATAAGTATAAGCTTGGTCCATTTAAACAAGAATAGAGATACGTAGAATATGGTTCATTTGTGCAAGAATGCAGAACATTTAGAATATGGGTCCATGTAAACAATAATACAGGGTAATAGTAGGATATGGGTTCATGTAAACAAGAATACAAAACAATTATTATATGGGTCTATCTAAACAAGAATACAGAACAATAAGTATTTGGGTCCATGTAAACAAAAATAAAGAATTTATAAGTAGAATATGGGTCCATGTAAACACGAATGCAGAATAAGTAGAATATGGGTCCTTGTTATACAGAACAATTAGTACATGGGCCGATAAAACAAGAATACTGAATGTACAAGAAGAATTAGGGTCCTTTTAAACAAGAACAAAAAACAAACGGTATAAAGTCAACACGCTAACAAGAATAAAGAACAAGCAGTTTACAAGAAGTTAACTATAACAATATGTATATACATGTAACAATAATTACAAGTTTCCTTCTTTTAATACTCAGTGTTGACACATCACCACAAATATTTAGGATAAGGGGAATAATTGCCGCATGGTTTTGTTGGAATAGTACATGAATTGTTTCCCATTGACTAATGGGTGATTTTTACAGACAAAAATGTGATATAAAGATTTAAGATAATGGAAGAAAAATATTCACGATGCTCTTACTTCTATATTTTAAGCAATTTTACTTAAGTGAATGTATGATTCTTTAACAGTGTATTGTTTTCTGTATGTTACAATTAAGAAAACACAGGAACAAGCATCGTAACATCGTAGTATGTACAAACCCAGATAGCATATGTAAGGGACCCATATGGGTCCCATAAGGTTCTCCACATGGGCCCCACATGTGCTACCAAAATGGGACCCGTATAGATAGTGCAACCGGGAATGGTTGCACTTTCTACACGGAAACCATATGGGCAGTACAATTTCTTCTGATACTCAATATAGGGAAGTCATGGAAAATGAAATGTATATTGGATGAATTTATACATTCAAACATTATTGAATGTAACTGGAACATAGCAATTTTATTTTGATAATCATGCTCGTATATTAGTAGCACAAGTCAATGTCTGACAGGTTAACCATTTAAATGCTGCGTTCACAATCTGGCCATTTCTAATGCAACGTTTGCTATCCGACCATTCTAGGACGGTAGTTTCCACATCAGTGAAGATCCTTTATTTTAGCAGTCATCTTTGAAGGCAACTTCAAGGAATATTCAGATAAATCATATAGAAGCTTAAATTTTATTTTCTTGTAATTTCTTCATTTGTGGATATAAATGCTTGTGAAATTCATATTTTTAGAGTACAATATCTTTAAAATTGATAAAGGCACAAAGAACTAATACACATACAAAAAATTACTGGCTCATCCTTAAACAAAATGAACAGTGGTTCAGTGTATTTTTGTTAGGTTAGGGAAATAAGTTGTTAACAATTACAATGAACGAATGACACCTAAATGTAATTGCGAATGGGATTGAATGTCGATTTGTTATGCCCGAACAAATGATTGCCATGATCAAGTCTGCCATTGAGCACCCTATTATTGCAGGTTGTAAAACATTAATTTTATGCTCTTTTCCTTGATAGACAAAGTCCAGTACTCCAAAGTCCTGTTCCCAAATGTTCATCGTATGTTTTTTGGCTTTAATATCTTAATAAAATAAAATAAAATTTTATATAACTCGGAAGCAAAGTTTAAATTTGATTATGTTGATCATATTTAAATTGTGGTATATTCAAAGAACAATTATTGTTAATATGAATAACTTTTGGTTTAAAATATAAACTCTCTTAAAAGGAACACGGTTGATATTTTTGTTATTATCGGCTGGTTTGATATTTCTTCGGCTACTCTGAATTATTACTTGATGTTTGCCCGCTTATCATTTCCCGCGTTTTTGGAGACGGACTGAGTAAATATTTAAGTAAATTTGAAGTGTGATGACTATCGTTTGAGGTAAGACAGAGATACAATGTAAAGGTGTTATCTTTAATTCACTTAGTGTCGAATTCAGTTAAAAGAGCTAACTATATTATTGAATTTTGCAAATTAAGTGCATTTTTCATCAGTTTTCGCGGTTATATAATCGACCAAATGCGTCGGTAACGATTCGATACAACAACCACTCGCCACATTTAATAACGATTTTACATGTAAAATGATCCACCACAGATTCAGTGTTTTAAAGGATAAGTCTCTACAGATGATGGACTTTCTGTTGTTGTTTTTATTGTTTTTTTGTTTTGTTTTTTAATTATTCGGGAGCCGTCCCCACTATAACGCATTAATGGTATATTTTTTTTTACTGATTCCAATTATATGCAATTAAATGTGGTATCTGATAGTTTGGACCAAAAATATTTTAATTAAATATCTTAGTAAACCATTGTAATATGAAAAGATCCTGCACAATGCTGATTATTGATGTCCTACCCCTGTCTGAAACGTGAACTATAAGGGTACCTGTCACTTCGGTAAATGACCACTTCGGTAAATTAATCTTATATAAGGATTAGTCCGGTCATTTCGGTAAATAGGTGAACATATAGTATAATACCTGATTGGAACAGAGAATTTGGTATGTCCACGTTTGAAAAGATTTTCACACCTCAGCCCGAGACATAATTTAATCTAGACTGGTCAACTAGAAAATACTAACATCCGGGACCCATTACAACAGTGTTGTTGTTTCTCATTTTCTTGACTCCAAAAACTCAGGATGCAAATAAAATAAATATGAAGATGTCTTCATTTTATTCCACTTGATCCATGTATTATACGGTCCTTCATACCAATGCAAAATACGATCATTTGCACATTTCTACTTTGTAATAACAATCACAAACAAGTGGGAACATTTCAATGTTTCAGGCCAATATGACCTTACTTTTAGAATAATATAATAAAACAAAATTATGAACAGCTAGTTTGAGGAAAAATTTCAGTTCAACAAATGCGGTAAATAAAAACAATATTACATAAATATACACCTCCTAATTTTAAGCAAAACAGATACGATTGATCATAATACATACACAAATAAATGAATAAATGATTGAATTTATCTGTCACGGGCTGAGGTGTGAAAATCTTTTCACACTTGGACATACACAATTCCCCGTCTCAAAAAGGTGTTATACTATATGTCGGATAACTGTCGGATATGCAAATTATGCACACATACCTACAGACCGAGGTCAGATATTGTTACATATATAAGATTTAGGAAACCTGTCGGATACCACATTTAAATGACAATTTGGTAAATTCTTTAGAAACTTTATTCTAAATATATTATGGCAAGTTAAGATTTGCATACAGTAAATATGCAGTTAAAAGTAAAATGTTATTAGAACTTAGTTAAGTAATGATTTGAGTGAGACACGGGCGTATCAGCATACAAGTCAATGTGACATTACAATTTTTAATGTAACTAAATGTGTATGTAATGTGCATGTTGCAAGCTTTTGGCTCTTTTGGATGAAAAAGTGGACATAATGATGATGCCTTTATCTTGGTTACATTATTACATACACGTCTGTTATAACTTTTATATTTGTTCTTTTTAGCTGTGATGATGATCAGACAGGGGCGGAAAACAAAACAGGAAAACAGGACCCAGGGACAACCATTACCAGGACCAGGTTTGAAACATAGTTTTTGAAAAAGTAGTTTTAAAGTCACTGTTTCTTTCTAGCATATGGTCAAACAGTTTTTTCTCTTTTATAATGCCTAGCATGTGTTTAAGGATCAGAGAGAATGTGTATATTTAGGTTGGCCATAAATGTTCCATTATGATAAAACTAATATCAAAATGACTTTTTGCACATATTTGTTAATGAACATAGTTTTGATTCAACCTAGAAACTGAAAAAATAAAACGTAATAATGGAAAAAAGTGCCCTATGAAACCTATTAAAATAGCTAAAACATGTTCCTATAACACCTGTTTAACAGAGTAGGCTAAATTTGATTCGATAAATAAGTATATCCCATAATACTTAAACCATAATAAGTGTGTTGTCACATTTACATTGTCACATGTTGACAATTCTAATGATAATAAAAGAATTTATTATTTGAAAGTGAAATTAAGAAAATAAATTATGACATTGTCGTGTCAGTTCATTATTTCAAGTTTACAATTGGTTATCAGTTCAGTGACAAAAACTGGTATTTTATTAAACATAAATAAAATTATAATTATGGTTTTGCTTGCTTTAATTACATCAAAAACAGGCATTCATCCAGTCTAGATTAAGTCTATTTTTACTATGCAATCTTTTAATTATGTAATGCATCATAAGTATTATTGTATCTTTTTGTTTTACATTATAACTTTGTATTTCAATAATCTGGCATATGTGAAATAAGTGTCAGATATCAAAATGAGAGTCATTTAATGTAGATATGAAATATTCTACTTATACTTCAATATAATGTAATTCAAATAATGTTCCATTATTTGTAATATTTTGGATGTCCAAATGGTGATATTTCTTAAGTCAGTTAATCTTGGGTAAAGCACTAACTGTCCAGATGTTTCACAATCATTTTATGATGACCACTGGCTGAGTCTGGGATTAATTATGCAAAATCTAAGAGTCATTTAGCTGTGCTCAGTGTGCTGTGCATATTATAGCTTGCTTTGGTCACCAGCTGGTACCTGTCTGGTGATATATCTGTCATTACATCATAAAGAAGCATGTAGGGCCAAATCAAAGGAAGCCAAAATAATGTTGATAATTAATAATTTGCATAATTTATTGCTTAAGCATTAGGCTTCTTATGACAGGTTGCTATCTATGAGGCTGTTGTGACTCTGTAGATATAGAAGGAGTTCCTTGATTCTAGAAGACACATCATATATATTTGTAATGGATTATCCATTGTAATAAGTTGTTGGAACTCCACTGTGTTACTGAAATTGCTGTTATATTCAGAATAAAAGTGTTTAAACAACTGGCAACTGCTGTTTTTCGGTATCCGTCTTGTGACTCTGGATAATAATTCACATTAACAACAGCTTGAACTTGAACTGCGAAACTAACATTATAATACTATTCATAAAAAAGTTTGATTGGGGAAACAAGTTCTTTTGACCTTTTACTTTGCTGGAAACAGTGGTCCCCACATTAATGGAAGACAAACCACATTCCAGTACAAGAAGTTATTGTGTTTAGTTATGAATGACCTGGAGGGCTTTCTCCATTAACTGGACTTAATTCCTATGATCAGAATTGTTGTACTAAAAAAATGTGCACAGAATTGTTCAGTTAGTTAAGAGTCGCCTGTATAAACATGAATGTGCTGGTGCTATGCCACGTTTCTATTTCCTGTGCCTTTGCAAACCGGTATATATTTCAGGTGGTGCTGCCTTTCAAACAAAGCGTGTAGTTCAAGAATGTGCAATATTCGGGATGGTGTCTGAATGTAAAGAGGTGGATGTATGCAAGACAACCCCCTCCAATGATTGTGATGGCCCAATTGAAAACTCCCCAGCAGATGATTGCTGTAGTACCAGGTTGTGTAAACCCTCCCCCAGCAAACCCACGGAGGAACAAACTTGTCCCAATGAAGAAGCTAAGATAACAGTAACAGCAGGTACTGGTAAGGACATTACAAGTGCAAGTGTTATGGAGGGGTGTCATTACATACTCATGTTGAGCCATTGTGGTAAATAAGATTGGGTTATATTTGATTTTGTATTTGAGATAATGTGCATTTATCAATTTTGTATTTGAGATAATGTGCATTTATTAAAGATATAAGCAACACATTTAATGGCATGATGGCAAACTTTTCAGGAAGGTACCTTTTAGAAATTAATATCTCTACAAAGCATTCAAATGTAAAACATTTAAATTTATAAATAAGCTTGAAATAATAAAAAAGTGGATATTGAACATAAACCTCTGTATAAACATCAGTTACTTTATTTTATAGTGGTCACTTTGATGACTTTAAGACCGTTATGATGAAATTGAGAGGTTGCAACTATTTTGTCCATTAACAGAGTGAGTGCCTAGCACTTTACTCACATTAATATAATCTAATTTATTAATTAATTTATTAATTGATTTTTTTTTATTAATTAATTCATTTATTAATTTTGATATCACCATCATCTCAGTTGAGAAATGGAAAGCATAGCGGGTGAAATCTAAGCTGAGCAATGCAAAGAAGGACCCAGCAATTGGGGGATACTCAGATCATCTAAAATTCAAGATTATGTGATTTAATACCATGTGCTTGTAACCATAATGTAATGTATGTTGTAGTTTTTTTTACGATGATAACATGTTCACGTCTATTCTACAATGCTTTATACATGCATGCATACATTTTGATTTATTATTTTGATAAGAAAACAAAACGTGGAGCAAAACTCTATTATTCCAATTTTTTCAACAATGAGCTTTTCATATGTTTCACTGCTAAAAGTATTATGGAAGATACATTGTGCCTTGCACATTACTGCAGGTAATTGCTTAATTCAAAATGGTGGACTCATAGTCTGAAAATTTTGTAAGTGAAGGCAACTTGGATTATTCCAACCTGTGCATTGTTCTAAGTAAATCGACGGGTCCTGATGACTTAGATTTACTGAAGTTCGACTGTAATTCTAATATCATTTACAATGTGAGACAACATTTTTGTGAGAATTTAGTAAAATATTGACTTTTTAATGGGATCATTTTCCAATAGGTCAAGAAAACTTTTCAAGTAGTTATGAAATAAAAAAAGCACAATTAAGAATTTAGAAATGGTTAGTTATGCATATAGTAGGCTTAGGTTAAAATTGAGGCTTATATGTAACTTACAGAAGCTTCTACAGACAATGCTGTGTGCACTGATGCAAACACCACAACTGACAATGTTCACAATGCTGAGAAGTTCATAATCAGTGACACATGTGATGCTGAGAAAAGTCATAAAAACACAACTGGAGATATAAAGAGTGCAGTTGAAGGATTAAACAAAGAAATGTGTGGTGAAGCCAGCAATGAACAATGTTCCACAAGTA
Organism: Sinonovacula constricta; assembly: GCA_007844125.1. Taxonomy (NCBI): domain Eukaryota; kingdom Metazoa; phylum Mollusca; class Bivalvia; order Cardiida; family Solecurtidae; genus Sinonovacula; species Sinonovacula constricta. The sequence continues at coordinate 3,144,127 of CM017573.1, forward strand.
GTGTAGATAGTGCTGCTGCCAATTGTACAGAGTCTGGTGAGATGTTGACAGATCAGGTACTTGAGGAAGAAAAGAAAGCAGAACAAGTAGATGAAGAGGAGGCAAAGAAGGAATCAGAGGAGTTAAAGAAGAGAAAAGAGGTAATTATGCTAAAGATTGGGATATAGACTAAATGTAGGCTAAATTATCAAGCTTAGCATAAAAATACAACTATTTGAAATGCCAAATTGATAATTTTCTATCAGATTTATATTAGTAATAAAGTTTAAACACAGATTTTTTTCATACAAATTAACCCATAAACAATGATGAGGTTCAAATTAAGAGAAATAAGTATTCCCATTAAGGAAAAAAAACGTTTGTGTGCTGGAAAATAATGGTAACTGGTTTGTCCAGATTGGAAATCAAGCTTTCGAAAAAAGTTTTATGCCTTGAATAAATCAATCTTTCTCTTCTGACCAGTTGTGGAGCAATATGGACGATGAAACTAAGGAAGAGCGCTATGAACGACTTCAGCGACTGTTGAATAGGAGTAATCTGTATACCGAATATCTTGTTAAAAGAATGGAGAGACAGAAAGAGGATGAAAAAAAGAAGAGAGAAAAACTGCTCAAGAAGGCTGCTAAGTTAGAAGAACAGCAGCAACAACAGCAGCAACAGAAAAAGGACCTTGGGAAGATGGATTCAGACATGACACCAGTATGTTTTTATTCTTCTTTCCTATTTACAGATGTAAAAAAAAAGTTTTAGTTGTAACAGTTGATCTTCGGAATGCTGGTGGCTCTATCAAGACATTTATATTGATATTGTTGCACTTGTCTGAAAATTGTTGCATTAATATGGCAATTGTTTGCATTTATATTATAACGTTTGCCTTTCTAAGGTAATTGTTGCAATTATTTTGATATTACATTTGTATGGAAATTGTAGGTTATTATTTTGAAACTGTTGCCTTACTAAAGGAATTGTTGCATTTATAGAATGCTGGCCTGGACAAGGATGACAAAGAAAACATGTCTCAAACATCAGTCGCAGGTGATGGGTCACAGGTAAGGGAATATTGCTGTCTGTCCATGATCTGCAATATTTTCTGTTGGGTCTCTGGTAATCTTGTTATCTTTGCATGTTGCTGAAACAAGATGTCTAAGAATAAGATAAAGTTATAAACAAAACTTAGCATAACTCTGCAGTGTTCCACATGTTCTAAATCATCAAATTTAACATTTAATTTACTCATAAATCTTGTCTTTTTATATTTAATACTAAAATACAAGTAAAGTTGGATACGGCTATTATCGCCTATTGAAGACGTTGCCAGCTCCAGCTGAATTTCTGCGCTGTCTACGGATGACTGAAATGTTTTTTGTGCCTCATTAATCTCAATTAAGTATAACACCAAGCCATGGAGTCTTTTGTTTGAATTATTGGGATGTGTTCAGGTGACTTGTCTAGTCTTTGGTAAATGTTGTTGGGAGTACTTTTGAAATAAATACAAAATTATCTTTATAACCCTTCTGTTTTTGTTTTGTTTCTTTATTGTGTTACAATTTTTATCCCAGCAAAGTGAGCCCATGTCTCCACCCAGTCTTCGTGGTAAGAGATCTCTTCGAGCTCCTCTCCCCAAATCAGCCTTGTCATCTCCTAACGTGAACTCTCCAAACCTCCGCGATGTATCTGGGTCACCAAAGCCAAAGGTCAGCGTCACAGTGACCTCTTCTGAATGTCCGCTAATGGTACAAGATGAGGGTCGTCCACAGCGAGAGACGCGTTCAAGACAGCTGACTGACTCACAAGAATCCAATCGTATGTGTTAGACTTTATGAAATAGGCAGATTTCTTAGTTAATACTTCATGTCTGTTTTTTACCTTTTATAGGTGGTATCCGACAATTTGGAGCAAAGATTTTTTTCTTAAAATAAGCTAATAAATCTTAGTTATCTGCAAAATACTGTTCATTGATGCCCTAGATCTGTCTGAAGAGTGAAGCATAAATCCACACTCACCATTGTAAACATGTATTTTCTATCTGAGCCACGGTGCAGGTCAACAGGAAGTTTGCTCAGTGCTCAACTTGGTGGGCGCCTGTGGTCGACTGCTATCTTGCTCAACCTGGTGGGTACCTGTAGTCAACTGCAAGCTTGCTCAACTTGGTGGGCACCTGTGGTCGACTGGAGAAGCTTGCTCAACCAGGTGGGCACCTGTGGTCGACTGGAGAAGCTTGCTCAACCAGGTACTTGTCGTCAACTGCAAGCTTGCTCAACTTGGTGGGCACCTGTGGTCGACTGGAGAAGCTTGCTCAACCAGGTGGGCACCTGTGGTCAACAGGAAGCTTGCTCAACCAGGTACCTGTGGTCGACTGCAAGCTTGCTCAACCTGGTGGGCGCCTGTGGTCGACTGGAGAAGCTTGCTCAACCAGGTGGGCACCTGTGGTCGACTGGAGAAGCTTGGTCGACTGGAAGATTGCTCAACCAGGTGGGCACCTGTGGTCGACTGGAAGCTTGCTCAACCAGGTGGGCACCTGTGGTCAACTGGAAGCTTGCTCAACCTGGTGGGCACCTGTGGTCAACTGCAAGCTTGCTCAACCTGGTGGGTACCTGTGGTCGACTGGAAGCTTGCTCAACTTGGTGGGCACCTGTGGTCGACTGGAGAAGCTTGCTCAACTTGGTGGGCACCTGTGGTCGACTGGAAGCTTGCTCAACCTGGTGGGCACCTGTGGTCGACTGGAGAAGCTTGCTCAACTTGGTGGGCACCTGTGGTTGACTGGAAGCTTGCTCAACTTGGTGGGCACCTGTGGTCGACTGGAGAAGCTTGCTCAACTTGGTGGGCACCTGTGGTCGACTGGAAGCTTGCTCAACCTGGTGGGCACCTGTGGTCGACTGGAAGCTTGCTCAACTTGGTGGGCACCTGTGGTCAACTGCAAGCTTGCTCAACCTGGTGGGTACCTGTGGTCGACTGGAAGCTTGCTCAACTTGGTGGGTACCTGTGGTCGACTGCAAGCTTGCTCAACCTGGTGGGCGCCTGTAGTCGACTGGAAAAGCTTGCTCAACCAGGTGGGCACCTGTGGTCGACTGGAGAAGCTTGCTCAACCAGGTGGGCACCTGTGGTCGACTGGAAGCTTGCTCAACCAGGTGGGCACCTGTGGTCGACTGGAAGCTTGCTCAACCTTGTGGGCACCTGTGGTCGACTGGAAGCTTGCTCAACCTTGTGGGCACCTGTGGTCGACTGGAAGCTTGCTCAACCTGGTGGGCACCTGTGGTCGACTGTGAGCTTGCTCAATGCTCAACCAGGTTGGTGCCTGTGGTCGACTGGAAGCTCCGCAGCCCCTTGCCAGGTGGATTTGAGTCATGATTTAGACTATAACTTTATTGCGGGCAATGCAGCTGACTTGTTAGCTGCAACACATTGTCAGTTGGAATCACTACATATCAGACTTCTAATCATACCCTATAGTTAAATTGAACCGTGGTCAGATTTGAAGTAAAAAAGGAACAGACAATTATATAAACAGTGCTCCAGATAACTTTTTTGGTCAATTACTTTTCACAAGATTTTTTTAAAAGTTTTTTTTAAATATCCAACCAGTTTCCTAGAAGCAGCCATTGCACTTTTCATACAGGGTAATTTTTACCCCAAGTACATCATGTGGCATACCTCTGATCAATTCATAAAAACGATAAAAGGTTGCTTGTCTGGAGCACTTTATAAATGCATATTATTATCAGGGCTTTTTCAGCCTGTCTCACGGGGCCGATATTCAGCCCCTTTCCCAATGCCAAATAGCAACCATTTTTCCCAATTTCAAGAAAAAAAATCCCAATCTCATAAATTAATTCCCATTTGAACGGAAATGGCTTTTACCTCTAAAAAATAAAAAACCAAGAAACCATGAAATCAGGAGACTTTTATAATTAAGCGAATCGTTTGTTTATTTTTGATTGGTGATCTGTGAAAACTACTTTCCGTGAATTTATGTATGAATGTAACCTGTGAAAAAATAGACTCTTAAACAGCCGTATACCGAAACAGAAGTTGAAGATGCGTCACGGCGCCATTCCAGATAACATTATAGTCAATATATGGTTTGAAAATTAACAGGAATCATTTTTTATTTCATATTATTATTTTATTAAACAAAAGTATATTCACCATAATTGTTTGACTGCGTATAAAACAGAAAGGAGTCATGAAGCAAAAATGTGCAGTACCGGTTTTTATACTGACCAGCAAAATATAGTGATGAAAAATGTCACACAATATTAAATTCTACGCGAAAAAAACCTTAAAAAAAAGATGCCAACAGTATGCCAATGATTAAATCTCTCTGGAGCAAAACATCCAATGTTTCAATTGTCCAATTTAATGAGAATCTGTATTGAAGGCCCTGCAGAGCTTTTTGGACAAACTCTGGAAGAGTTCTGTAACACTTTCAGGGACACAAAAGCAAGGCAGATTAAGCTTTAATGCAGAAAAATAAATGTTGAAATTTCCCAATTGGTTTGATTTGTCGATACTTTTTACCCGAAATTTAACTATTTACCGTGTCAAAAATTCCCAATTTGGGCTGGGGCCTTTTTTCCCAAAACCCCAGAAAAAGCCCTGATTATTAACCAATATAAAATGCTAACACAGACCTGTAAATAGTTTCTCTGTTTTGTAAGAGTGATTTTCTCCTTTATCTAGAATCTACATCAAAAAGAGGAAGGAAAAGAAAGGTTGACGAGGTTGTAAAGTCTCCATCAGCTCAATTAATTACCAACTTTTTACAGGTATTTATCTTTCATTTTATGTTCAAATTGAAAAATACAATTACTGTAAAGTCTGACTGATTTAATAATAATTAATTAAGAAAATTGCAATTTTAAATTTGCTGAATGATTGTATAGCTCAATATTTGTCTCCCTTCTATCTGAGTATTCTCATATGCAGAGCCCTAGTTTAAGGAAATATAACGACTTTTGTGGGCCTTTTATAATACAAAAACTGAATGATTAACTAATCTTCTTACAGAAGGGTGCAAAGAAAAAAAAAGCTGACACAACAGAAGAAACTAATGATTCAGAAGACAAGGTGGGTATATGTTTCAACAAGTTCAGTAAATATTCCTGAATTTTTAGCCAGACGTTAAAAACAATAAATATAAATATAAACTAAGGTGTGACACACTTTTGCCTTAAGGTTTGTCAATTTTGATAAATCTTTGCTAGGAGCTGCTTTATTTGTTGCCCCAACTCTGGCACCTTTGTTGCTCTAACTCTGGCACCTTTGTTGTCCCAACTCTGGCACCTTTGTTGTCCCAACTCTGGCACCTTTGCATGTCTGTGTAAAAATGTACCTTAGAATAAATAGAGATTATTAATAACCTGATGAGAGTTAAATCATTGACTACATTGCCGGTATCTGCTTTATTTGTTTCTGAGACTCAGGCACTTTTGTGTTTTTGTGTGACTAATTATTAAATGCAGCATGATGAGGGTTAAATTATTGAATGCATGTGTGTCGTTCAGCCTAAGGATGCTCCGATCGCTGAAGTTCCTGCCACTAGTGTGCCGTGTCAGCCGAGGATTGCTGAGGTTAACGATGATGGGACCATCATCCGACCAGCCCTGTTTGATGGAGGAAGTCTGCGACCATACCAGGTGGAGGGCCTCAACTGGCTCAAGGTAAACTGAGCTGGTCTTTATTTACACATAAAATGCCATTTTCTTTTCATCCTTATGTTTCTTAGCCACCCCCACTACACACACTCCTGGAGCAACAAACCAACAACAAACTAGCCCAAAGACTGGTGGGGGGGGAGTGCGGCGGTAGGGTGGCATTCATATTTGAAAAACTTTACGTCATTTGAAAATGAAGTGGGTCATACTTCAGCTGTTAAAAAATATGGTGTAGGGGAAAAGTACTAATATTATATTGTTTATCCTAGATAACATTTTTTTTTTTTTTTTTTAGCAAATATAAGAATCGTGAAAGATGATAATATACAGACTGAACTATAAGTTAGTTTTTCTCAGAAAAAAGGAGAAATGTATGTTTTCATTGATGATCCCACATTGACATGTTTTAATGGCAGTCATTATGAACATGATGTAGTTTTCTTATGCAAACCAAAATTTACAATAGCCAAATGAAGGTTTAGTCATCCCAATTATAAATGTTTTTTCTCCTAATGAACCCCTTACTTTCCAAGTCAAGAGCAATAATCAACTTTTATCACAATTTTTAACATTGACTTTTAATTTGACATCAGCAATACCAGCAGAACATCTTGGTTTACTCTGTGATGCTGTTGCAATGCCCACTGGCAGCTGAACTTGTTGACCCTATTCTGTGTTGTATAGTTTTTCTTTAATTCTCCTATAATGCATGTTTTCAGCCCAATATGTTACAATCACTACTGGTATTCTAGGTGTTGTTTGAGAATGGTGTGAATGGTATCCTGGCTGATGAGATGGGCCTGGGTAAGACTGTGCAGGTGATAGCTGTTATCACACAGATCATTACTATGGGAGCTAAGGGACCCTTCCTTATTGTTGCACCACTCTCAACACTCCCCAACTGGCGGTCAGAATTCAAGCGATTTGCTTCACTGGTGAGTCTGTTGTTTAAATTTTAATGGATAACTCTTAGCTTGCTCAGAACTGATTGTTCAAGTTTAGTCAAAAAGTGTATTTGGGAGCTGTCCGGTTAGACAGTATAAGTCTAAGTTTGTTTATTAATGTAAACATAATGTTAATTAAGTAAAATATTTCTGAGATTTTTTGAGAATAAGTTTTGGAATAAATGAAGTACAAATTTTGGAAATTTTTACATAAGAAAATCATATAAGTGATTGGAAATTTCAAGAACTATATTTTTATCAAATATTGATTTCCATTGGAATTCTATTTTTTATAACAGTTAAAAAATAGTACTATCTGGTCATTAAGAAAATATATCTTGTTGCCTATACATTTTTTTTGCTATTAAGTCGCATTGTGGTGATGCATATCAGAAAAGTGATAAACTGAATGTGCATAAAAAGCCTGAAGACTTAAAGTGAAAATAACTGTAGCAGGTAACAAACCTTTGCTTTATTTTTTTTAACAGCTGCCATTGGTTTTCTACCATGGAGCTAAGGGTGAGAGGGCATCTATCCGTCGTCAGTTACGAAAAATGCATCGTGTGGAATGTTACACCATCATGCCAGTCGTGATCACCTCGTATGAGATGGCCATTGTTGACCAGACCTATCTAGCACACATGGAGTGGACATACTTGATTGTTGACGAAGGGCATCGGCTCAAGAACATGGAGTGTCGGTTGATTAGGTACCAAAGCTCAAGCAGTTTTCGCATAATTCCACATGATCCACTAAAGTTGTTTCTTACAAGTGGATAAAGGCTTATCCTGATGGTTCAAATGAGGAAAAAGTTTTTTGTCACGTTTAAAGGTCCTATATAAAGATCCTTATTGATTCCACAGCTGTCTGTTGGAGTTGCTTTGCAAGACCCATACATTTATTATAGGGAAGATCATTACTATGTTACACTTCAAAGTTAGCCATTTCTGAGAATCAACAAAGTTCCACTTTACACATGATCGCATTGATGAAGACATTTGTGTTTGGATAATTTTTATAGGAAACTGTGACGCATATTGACACATCAGTTAAACACAAAAGATCACCAGTGTCTAGATAATTTCTTTGGTCAGTTAATTTTCACTACAAGATTTTTTTTGACAAACAGTTTTTTAAATATCCGACGAGTTTCCTAGAATCAGCCATTGCACTAATCATACTGGGTGATTTTTACCCTAGCATATCATGTGGCATACCTCTGATTTGACTGCTAAATTCAAATGTAATCAATTAAACCATGCACCCATATCTTTTACCCTGTAAGTTTTGCCCCAACCGGTGTGTATATACATTCTGCTTTAATAAGTTTCACTGTATACAAAATGATGAGGAAATAGATTGTATATCGTTTTCTACTTCACCAAATCGTGTTAGTACAATAAGATTTCAAATTCAGTTTTACATCAAAATAAATTTGTAAATATGATAAAACGATGCTTATCTGGAGCAATGGATCACAAAAAATTGTCTACATGTTTTACATATAAATATCCCTATCAAATAGAAAGGTGACCTAATTGTATATCTGAATAAAATAGTAACAGCATTAGTAACTTTAATTCATTGAGTTATTGCTTAAGTTTGTATTGTTTTATTTTCAATCAGATCCCTGAAAACGTACAACACAGCACATCGATTACTTCTGACTGGCACACCTCTGCAGAATAACTTGAGAGAACTTTGGTCCCTTCTCAATTTCCTGATACCAGAGATTTTTGATGATTTGGGAAGGTAAGATTCTATGTAAAGAAAAGGTGTGATAATGGAAGTATTTGAAATAGGTGAAATATTGTTTGAAAATGTTTTGATTGATAGGGCTAGTTTAATCATGCATAGGTGTTGTGAAGAACCTTCACCATCAGCATTTTTTTGGTCATTTGATGTCAAGTAAACATGGTAAGGGACATTTATATTTAGAGCTATCACAATCCTTATGTTTTCTTGCTCTCTTTAAAGACTTATTCAATCCTTTTATCAAATTGACATTTTGTTAATTAATTGTAACAGTGTCTTTGTCTTTCTGCATCAGCCATTTCAAACTATAATTATTTACTAACATCACTGAAACGTAAATTCAAGCACAACATTCTCTTTCTCTGATTACTGTGTAAGTAAAACTAGTTATTTAATTGTTCTGTTGTCTTGATATGAATGCCAAGATTAACAAAAAATGAAGATTGACCCACAGACACTTTGAGAAAAGCTTGGTAGTGTGGAAATAAATGCAAATTGGCAAGATAATTGGAGGTCTCATGTTTGTAGTCTGGCACTTACACATGTCAGCCCCGATCAGTGAAAAGGGACCTAAGACAATCTCTGCTACTTGCATATACCTTGTAAAGGTATGCTTATCTTTCAAAACCAAGCTTATTCAAGATAAATTTAGACACCTAATATGCAGGTTGCAGAGGTACATTTTTCACTGTCTCCTTTATTTTTAGCTGTTGAATGTGTGGGCCCAATCAGAACAGCCCTTAAAATCTGCTGCTTCTACTAATATTTGGTAAGAAACCCTTAAAGGCAACCTGTCTGTTTATGGTCTTTTAATGTCCCATTGAACTTTAAATAATACATAAATAATTTCACTGTTTCAGTTTTGAGATGTGGTTTGATATTGAGGTGATCTCTGACGACAGTGCCAATGAAGCTATTATTGAGCAGGAAAAGAAGTCTAACATCCTTAGTATGTTGCATCAGATCCTCACACCCTTCATGTTGCGTCGTGTCAAATCTGACGTCGACCTAAAAATTCCACCGAAGAAGGAGCTGCTGGTATATGCTCCCCTGACAGAAGTCCAGGAGGAATTCTATAGACTCACTGTGGACAAAACCATCTTGAAGAAAATTAATGAGCAAGAGGTTAGTGTTAGACTGCAGGAAAAAACAAACAAATTGCTTTATTTAGCTTAACTGTCTTATTAGGACTACATGTACATGTATTCCACTCACTCTTAGCATCAACCTACTTAGGTTGAAGTTGTTGGTGCAAGCACTGTCATTCAAGTAAAGCTCATTAATCCATACCTAGATTGGAATGACACTGCATGTATGTTTTTCTATAGGATATAATCATGTTTGATAGTTCCAGACATATAAAGTTTAGGTGTAAATACCTGTCAGTTAAGATACTGTCAAGTGCTAAAATGATAAATGGTACTGACTTGGGACTGCTCTTGTTGGTAATTCATGTTTCTTTATACAGGACTAGAAAAAAACCCTGAGAGTCTTAAGCCCTCACAAAGACCTGATTAACAAGGTTGGAAAAAAACAACCTATATACTACAATAAATCAAATATTTTACTAACGTGTCTGGATCAGGCTTCATGTATATACCACTGTGTGATCACGTCCATATTAAAGGGAATGCAAAGGAAAATTTAACTATTCTACATATACAAGATTTTTTGTCTAAATGAATGCCACATACTCGTCCATTTTCTGTTTAGCAAGGAAAATAGACTACTATCCTTGTTTACAATGTTTATATGAACTCAGCTGATTGCCCTTCGAGGGCTGTTTATCAGAATGCATTTTGACAATCAATGCAATTCAACTAGAAGAGCCCACAGCCCTGTGGATAGTCTCAGCCTGAATACTCTAGACCTCATGTCATTGTTCAAATCTTAGTCGGGTGCACCCATGGCGTAGTGATAGAGTTGCTAACTTGTGTAACTCCTCTGACTGCTTAACCTTTCATCGTGTAGTTTAGAGTCCTGTTTGGGATAATGAATTTAGGGTGGGAAGGTCTTCTGGCTGACCTGTGGTGCGCCGGTGGTTCTAGCTGACCTGTTGTGCATCGGTGGTTCTAACTGACCTGTGGTGCACCGGTGGTTCTAGATGACCTGTGGTGCACCGGTGGTTCTAACTGACCTGTGGTGTACCGGTGGTTTTAGCTGACCTGTGGTGCGCCGGTGGTTCTAACTGACCTGTGGTGTGCCAGTGGTTCTAGATGACCTGTGGTGCACCGGTGGTTCTAGATGACCTGTGGGGCACCGGTGGTTCTAGATGACCTGTGGTGCACCGGTGGTTCTAACTGACCTGTGGTTCACCGGTGGTTCTAGATGACCTGTGGTGCACCGGTGGTTCTAGATGACCTGTGGTGCACCGGTGGTTCTAACTGACCTGTGGTGCACCGGTGGTTCTAACTGAACTGACCTGTGGTGCACCGGTGGTTCTAACTGACCTGTGGTGCGCCGGTGGTTCTAGCTATACATTTGCCTTGGGTCACCAAAAAAGCTGGAAATTCCTATAATTATCATAATTTGTTGCTGTTTTGTATTTCAAAAATTTAAAAACAAAACAAAAAAACAACAAGATTTTTATCTTGGATCTACTTCTACCAATTACATCTGGATGTCACTATAATGACCACATTTTTCAACAACTTTTGTTTCATTTAATCATTATCATTATACTAGAACAAAGAAGAACCAGTTGAGTTATCCGAAACTGGACGAGTGAAACGACGATCGGTAAAGAAAGTGGACTACAGATTGATGATGGAATCGAAGAAGGACTCTGAATCACCAATCAATAAAAGGAAGGATGAGGAAGAACTCGATGCCTGGGTAGAAGCTATTATAGAACAAAGCAAAGCAGCGTAAGTTAATTTTTATTAACATGCTGGAGGAGAGTCTTTGTATCACATTAAATTTAAGCAGCATAAGTTGTTGCCTTAAAGCTCAGTTGTTGCTCATTTGTTAAAAAAAGAAAGTCTGAGCTCAGCCTCTCAGATATCTTTGAATTCACCTGGTCTTGTTACTGCTAAAAAGTTCTAATATTTATTTAGTGCAAGTTTCCTTAAACTGTTATAATTTACCAATGTGTATTTTAAATGGGTACCTGCAAACATTCTTCTGATCATACAGATGGCTCTGTGACTCAGGTGCCTGTATGAGATTTTTAAAATACATGATGACCTTTGGATATGACATAAATTCTGCTGAATTAGCATTGACAATTAACTAAACTTATTTTTAGACCTAAGGAAGAAAAGAAAAAGAAGCAGTCTGAACTGAACATACAACTTCAGAACATAATGATGCAGCTGAGAAAGTGCTGCAACCACCCTTACTTGCTGCAGTTCCCTCTGGATGAGAATGGGGAATATAAGGTAACTTACACTGTAGTGGCAACCTTTCACATGTGTGTTTATTAGGGATGGGAAAATTGATCAATTATGATTATCCAATTAGAGTAATGGTTTAAAAAATTAGTTGAAACCAATTTTGCTGTGTCACTTTTCATGTGAATTCAATAAGTGTAGCTTTAACAGTGTCATGTTACCATTCTGTCATATAATCAACTCCTGCAGTAGATTATTCCCCCCTCCCACACTTTCCAGCAGAATGACATCACTCTCTTACATTTGTGGGAGGGGGGGGGGACACCAAAGAATGTACATGTGTTGACTTCTGCTGCGTCTAATGGTAATTGATTACATCACATACAACTCTGCTTCTTGTTTGTTTTTGTTTGAGAGGGGGTGCATCATTTTACTATGAGAGCCATAAAGTTCCAAATAAACAGTCTTTCAATGGAAGCCTGCAGATTGTCCTTAAAGGGTAATTTTAGCAACAAATTGAAAAACAAAAATTGAATTTTATTTTAAAAATCAATGCATTTTTATACCATCACTTTGTGTTTTATTTACAAGTTAGTTGGAATTTTCATCCTTTTCACATTAGTTGATCTCAAAATAGGAAGGTAGGAGCTTAGCAGAAGTGTGATAAAAGATTATAAAATCAAAACTTATTCCTTGTATTTAATATTTAATATCCTAAACATTTTGTTTTTAACATAAGGAATTCTCTATTGCAGATAGATAAAAGTCTAGTCACTGTATCAGGGAAGATGATGATTCTGGACAAACTTCTGATAGAGTTGAGAAACAGGGGACACAAGGTATATAGGCTTCGTCTGCTATTGTTTATCATTTGTTAATTGTGTGTTAATAATTATCATTTCTAAAAATAATCATGAATACAATTTGTAAGCTTATGAAAAAAAAAATTAGATTTCATTCATGTGTTTACATTTAGAATCTCTGTAAAGGCTGTGTCTACTATAATTTATTAGTTGACAGTTGTTTGTATATAAAATTATATTGATAATTACCGTGAATATGATACGTAAGCTAATGAAAGCAGGCTTTGCCAGTATGTGCCTGCACTTTGACCAGACTTTGGTGTAATATTTAGTAAAAGTAAAACTTAAGTCCCACCCACATACCTATAAAAAAGAGAAGAAAAGCATGTGTTTCCTACTTCAGAATATGGCATTAGTTTATTTGAAAATGAATATGTATAGTTTATTGTAGTAATAGATAGCAAAAATGTAAGACACTTGATTACAGTTAATCGAAAAACAGTTATATGCATACTCCACTTTATGGAATGAAAACATAAAAACACCAAACCATTTCTTTTTTCTTTTTTTTTAGAAAAAAGATGGATATTTGCATAAAGTTTAAACTTATTCCGGTTATAGGCATAATCTACTGCGACTTGGGCGGCTGCTAACACTCACTGATGGGTCCCCTGGACATTTTTCATACTGTGAAAAGTGGTTAATATGCTAATCTGCTAATCTAGTTTAGACAGCCAATAGGCTACACAGGTGTTGGCAAACTGTCATGTCGGACAATTATTTGAATGTGGCAGCGTGTTCGCTATGCCGGGTTTTATTGTCACCTGACTATTAACCTATTTAAAAAATTAATGTCTGTTATTGATCAAGTTTGGCAAATCTGATTAAAGAGTGGTATAATTAATTAATTTTATGTGATATGCACTCAGATTGTTTATGTTTCGAAAAATGAAAAAAAGCATAAAAAATATGGATAGACATAGACTGCATCATTCCGCCATGGCAACAAAGAAAAAGTAGTGACCTTTCCCTGGAGGATAAATATGAAGCTCTGAAACTCCTAGAGAACAAGAATCCTTAAGCAGAGGTTACCAAAAAATATGGCTGTCTCAGAATCTTTTTTAAAGAAAGATGTCATCATTCATGAATATGAAATGCAGAGATAAATCAACAGAGAAAACGGCATCACAGCGGGAAAAACTCAGATGTCGAATAAGTCCTAATGAAGTGGTTCAACGATACAAGATATAAAGACATCCCTGCGTCAGGAACTGTCCTTGTCCATAACGTAAATGATATTGCCAAACATCTAAAGAAAGAAGACTTCAAGGCATCAGCTGGTTGGTTGTCATGCTGGAAGGAAAAGCAGAACATATTTTTCAAGAGATGGTGAGAAGAATGATGCTGACATAAAAATAGTCGAGAACTTCAAGAGAAACATCCTGCCTGGACTGTTGGCAGACTACAGGCCACACGATGTCTACAACGCTGATGAGACTGTAATCTACTACAGAGCCTTACCTTGAGGAAGTCTGTACACAGCTCCGAGAGTGTTGCAGGCAGTAAAATGTGTAAAGAACACTATTCCTTGCTAGTAGCATGCAACATGTCTAGAAAGGACAAGCAAAAACTTCTAGTGGTAGAAAAGAGCAAACAACTAAGATATTTAAGAGGGAAAACCATTCCAGTGACTTACTACAATAATATAAACTTGTGGATAACAGCCGTAGTCTTTAAACAGTGGCTTCAAATTTCAACAAGTCAATGAAGATCCAGGAACGAAATGTCTTTTTTTTGGGGGGACAACTGTGCAGCACACAGTGTTTGAATTATCAAACATGATGTCAGTTTACCTACCCCTGAATATGATGTCAGCCATGCTGCCATGTTACATGGGCATCATAAGAAGTTTGAAGTGTTATTAAAAGAGGCAGATCATCAAGAAATGTGTAGAAACGATCGACACAACAGAACTGACAGCTGAACAAAAGGGTCTGACACTCTTGGACAGCTTCTACATGATTACAATGGCATGGAGAAATGTGACAGAATCCACGATTCTTAACTGCTTCAGGAAGGCAGTGCTCACCAAAGACTTGAGATATCAATGCTGAACCAGAGCCCGTGTTTCAACCTCCAAAAAAACATGAAGGAAGAAAAAATCAACATTTTTGTGAATGAAGATAGCAATCTTGATTGCCATGGAGAATCGTCACTAGAGCAGTTTTAGGATGACGTAGTCAGAAAGAGGAGAGATGATGAAAAGGAGGAAGAAAACGATGACTGATGAATTAACTCAACCAGTCAGTTCAAAGGAAGCTAGGGGATGTCTAGCAATCGTAAGGAGGTTTACAACACAATCCTCCCACTATGACATCAAGCTTCTCTTCATGCTAGAAGATGGACAAGGCAGCAACAGTGTGCCAACAGCAGTGCAAGATTACTAACTTCGCAACAAGCAAGAAATAGTTAGTGGTTAAACAAAAACATTGAACGTTGTACAGTGTGCTGTTTAATTCCATATTGTTGCCATGTTTCAGTGTGCATCTTACAACACAATTTAGACCCAACACACACACACAAAGACGTTACATAATATAAGACTCATACAAATAGCAGACAAAATTAAGTAGAATCTGTAAAAAATATGATTGTGTAGAAAAAACGGTGCACACAATGGAAGCATCTGAAACAACAAATCATAAATTAAGGAAGTAAGTTTCTTTCCATGGTTTTAAGTAGTAACATGTAGCATTTTCCGCTTATCGCATATTCCACTTAATTGCATAATTTCTGCTCAGATTTGTTATATGCAAATAAGTGAAATCAACTGTATATCACTTTTTAAGCTCTTCTTTGTGCAGGTGCTGCTTTTCTCCCAGATGACAAAGATGTTGAACATCATTGAAGAATTTTGCATCATGCGGCAATACAACTACTGCCGGCTGGATGGGTCAACGAGTCTACAGGACAGACAAGAGGGGGTAAGTTTTTAGATAAGTTCAAATCCATTGGGATGTAAGTTCAAGTTATATCAGACTTTCTGACTGTCTACCTCCTGGGTAGAATCAGTATTCAATGGTTAAATACATTTCTTGGTCAGTTTGAAGTTCAAACATGTCTGGTCCTGAATCTATCAAGACTGAGAATAGTCATACAATTCTTGTTGTTCTCAGAGCCATTGGCTTATTTACCTGGGATTTTTGGTGATATTGCACAGCCTTCATCCCTAGACTGGTTACCTGTAACCAGACTGATGAGGATCACACAACAGAAAGACTATCGTACACTGTACAAACTCATAGGTGGTGGATGATAATCAAGTTATATTTATTCATTCTTGTTTCTAAAGATATCTTCTGAATAGTCATTCTTACTAGACCATAACAGTCAGATCACCAGATAAAGGCGATCTGATATTGTCAAAAATCCAAATGCTCATACAAGTACCTTCTATCATCTTCAGAGCAGAAAAAACTTCTTAAGTGGTAGACAAAGGATGCTCAGAAAATCCTTTTTGCTAAAGCTATCACAAGACCTAGTCCAAGGGATACTGCCCCGTGGGATATCCCCAAGGGCTTACTACCCCATGGGATGATCTCCCATAGGATAACTACAATGTGGGATGATCTACTAACACAGGGATACTGCCCTTTGGGATGATGTCCCCAAGGGATAACTGCCCCAATGGGATGATCTTAAGGGATAACTGCCCCATTGGGATGATCTTAAGGGATAACTGCCCCATGGGATGATGTCCCCAAGGGATAACTGCCCAGTGGGATGATGTCCCCAAGGGATAACTGCCCCATTGGATGATGTCCCCAAAGGATAACTGCCCAGTGGGATGATGTCCCCAAGGGATAACTGCCCCAAGGGATAAACTTCTCCATTGGGAATCTTCCCCCAAGGGATAATCTCAATGGCTAACTACCCTGTGCAGTGATCTTCCCCAATGGATGACTGCCCTGTGGGCTGATCTTCCCTATATGTAACCTGCCCTGTGGGATGATCTTCTCTATATGTAACCTGCCCTGTGGGATGATCTTCCCCATATGGAAACTGCCCTGCGTGATTATCTTCCCTATATGGAAACTGCCCGGTGGAATGATCTTCCCCATATGGAAACTGCCCTGTTGGATGATCTTCCCTATATGTAACCTGCCCTGTGGGATGATCTTCCCCATATGGAAACTGCCCTGTGTGATTATCTTCCCTATATGGAAACTGCCTGGTGGGATGATCTTCCCTATATGTAACCTGCCCTGTGGGATGATCTTCCCCATATGGAAACTGCCCTGTGTGATGATCTTCCCTATATGTAACCTGCCCTGTGGGATGATCTTCCCCATATGGAAACTGCCCTGTGGGATGATCTTCCCCATATGGAAACTGCCCTGCATGATTATCTTCCCTATATGGAAACTGCCCTGTGGGATGATCTTCCCCATATGGAAACTGCCCTGTGGGATGATCTTCCCCATATGTAACCTGCCCTGTTGGATGGTCTTCCCCATATGGAAACTGCTCTGTGGGATGATTTCCCCATATGGAAACTGCCCTGTGGGATGATCTTCCCCATATGGAAACTGCCCTGTGGGATGATCTTCCCCATATGGAAACTGCCCTGTGGGATGGTCTTCCCCATATGGAAACTGCCCTGTGGGATGGTCTTCCCCATATGGAAACTGCCCTGTGGGATGGCCTTCCCCATATGGAAACTGCCCGGTGGGATGATCTTCCCCATATGGAAACTGCCCTGTGGGATGATCTTCCCCATATGGAAACTGCCCTGTGGGATGATATTCCCCATATGAAAACTACCCTGTGGGATGATGTCCTTAGGAGATACTTGACCAGTGTGAAGTAGTTGAGCACTGACAGTTGGTACTTGTTGACCATCCTCTTATCACTAAATAGCACCTCATTGATAATGTTGTACAATATTGTGCTAGTGTGTTCTGTGTTGTTTGTCTTTTTTTGTATATCACACATATACAGTTATGTCATCATAATATTAGATTTAAACTTCAAACTAATGTCTAGGTTAACATTGGTCATATGGAAGTTCTCTAGTTAAATGGTACTTGAACCTGTGCAGTGTAGGACTAGTGTGGTATTGGTAGGCACTCTAACCACAGGTGCCCCATATTGTCTTAATAAAATTTAAAGAGAAAAGCTCATCACCTTGTGTGTGTATGACTGTTCTAGATGCAGATGTTCAACACTGACCCCAAGATGTTCCTGTTCCTGCTCAGCACACGTGCTGGTGGTTTGGGTATCAATCTCACGTCTGCCGATACCGTCATCATCTATGACAGTGATTGGGTAAGTGCTGGCCACAAATAGTCATAAAAAAGCAAAAGTATTACTGATTGATACGGCACGCTGATGTCCAGCCTATTAAAGTTGTGCCAACACTGTGGTCAGTTGTTTCGTTGGCACTGACACAATGTGTGATGTCCTGTCTGATATTCCTAATAAAAAAAGCACCTTCATTAACAGTCTCCTGATATCTGATTGTTGTAGGGGATGAAATATGTTTACCCACTCAAAGGTCTGCCGAGGATGCGTTTTTATGCCATTTGCGCTTAAAAAATTAACAGGACAAAATATCCAATTGATGGGACCATGGGTACAGCAAAATTTACCACAAATATTTAAAAAAAATACAAAGAATAATTATGACTGTTGAATTGTGTCTTTTCATATTTTTTCATAAGTGCCATACACAAAATGCGGTATAACAATGATTGTATTACCTCGTCCTTTTCCCCAGGAATTTTAACTAGATATTTTTTTTATATGACTTTTTTTTTTTTTTGCTGGATAGGACCTACTTTTAGCAATATATTGAACAAATGGCTTTTTAACAAGATACATTGATCAAATGAGTACAGCTCCTCATCTGTCTCCAACAGCAGGGACTGATAATTTTATTCTATGTGAATTTCATGTAGAGTTACAGTGATAAGTTAAACAAATCGCAGGTCTCCTTTGCAATTTTATAATTTATGCAGAGCACACTAAAGCCTTACACTACAAATAACATCAGTTTTTGTTCATTTGAAAGAAAATTTCCAGCGCTTACAATTTATAAACAATTTAACAAGTGGCAGTAAATACTTGTGCACATTTATTTCATTGTTGTAATTTTGATGTTGTAAATCGTACCTCTTCCTGTAAGTGACCCGTTTGGGGCAGACATTATGAATTGATAAAAGGGCGTCAAAATGCAAAACTCCCGGATTATTTAAATCCCTATTCTACTGGAAAAACCAATGAAGCTTGCTGTCTTCGCAAACTCATGCAACAGTTCATGTTGCTGACAGTGATAAGTTATCAGGTATGGATGTAGTTCATTAAAAAAAAAAGATGAAAATAAGAGCACCAACATTTTGAATTCATGCTTGGCCCAATAAAATTTTAAAATAGCCCCACATTTCCAAGGGTAGTGGGCCCTGTGTCCAGCATCTCAAAAATCTCGACAGATCATTGCCCACTATTCTGTTAAATGTATACCCAACTGTCCTGTCAAATGTATACTAACTATTCTGTCAACATTGGTGAATCAAAACACTGGTTATTAATATTTAAAAACTGATTCCACTCTGAAATATCAGCTCTGTTTATGCTACTGTGGAATTTTATAGAACCTAGTCGACAATGCTGAGATAGAACAATGCTCAGCACTGGATAAGTGTATCAATAATAAATATTATGTGCAGGAATCTTTGAAATTCTCCTATTTCAAAGTATACTAGTTCTTAGCTTGCTATAATGCTTAGTAACTCACAATATATGTTAACTCAGTGCTAACATCTTAATGTAGTAGTAACATAATGTGTTGGTAGAAACAGGGCAACAAATATTGTAGATCTTGGTCAGTCTGATCTGTATCTACAAGTCATCTTTATCAGATAAAGAGATAATAGTAAAATGTATCGAATGGCACAAACAAGCTCATTGGGTTTTGTCACCTACATTGTATTATGCTGACTTTGAAATCCAAGTTTTAAGTTGTTGTTTTTTCTGTAGAACCCCCAGAATGATCTCCAAGCCCAAGATCGATGTCATCGTATTGGTCAAACCAAGCCTGTGATGATCTATCGTCTTGTGACTGCCAACACCATTGACCAGAGGATCGTTGAGAGAGCCGCAGCAAAACGGAAACTGGAGAAGATGATCATTCAAAAAGGCAACCATTGATTAATCCAGAGCTCGCTACATTTATAAATAACCTTATTCTTTAAAAACATATTCTTTTGTTTTCTTTCAAATACAACCAAAGGTCACAATTCATATTGCAAGAGACAAAACGGCAAGTAGTGAAGATCCTGACAGACAGTCCCTGCCAGGAGCTGGCTGATCTGGACCTACACTGCCTGTGCCTGATCTGTTTGTGCTGAACATTATGACTAGTTCATGATATATAAAAAAGTACATGAAAAAAGGAAACAATGGGGAACAAAACATACATTCCTTTTGGAATTAAGATAGGGCATTCTTGTTTTCTTAATCTTAATGACAATAAGTTGTCTCCATTGAGGGTATATGTCACATTCTTTACAAAAAAAAATACATTAGGGCTTTTATTTAGCCCGCTCTGTTACAATGGAAATTGTATTATAACCCAGTAGCCAGATGGCTTACAAAATTCTCATTGATAATGACTTAATATCACAACACATTCATCAACCCAGGGGAATATGCTGCTGAACGTCTGTTGGATAATTGCAAGGCCTGAAGAAGCAAACACAGCTAAATGGTTGCAAATTTTTTGATCTGTCATATTTGGGGGAAGGGTATAGATAACCTATTCCCAGAGTTGCATGAAACTATATTGTTCTACAGCTGTAGAAACAAGGTTCATGTAGCAGGCCCGAGATTAACAACTGCTCTGTAATTTGTGGTGTTACCATCTCACACTCTCTACTCCCACACAAACAAAATGTGATTAAAGGCTCTTTGCACAACACATGCTCAGATTTTGGATGGAAGGTTAACATAGCTTGTGTAAAACTTTTCTCTTTTATGCTGTGCTTGGACCCAGGGAATTCTTTTTCTAATGACTTAATTTATTTGTCATCAGAATGCTCTTACAGAAGTACTATATTTTCTTTTTCTGTTGTTGTATGTATATTCCAGTCTAAGTCATAATTATTCTGCTGTATGCATAAATCAAATACCAACCCTAAAGGGATATAACACAATGCAATTTAACATGTCGGAGTAATGTCCTCTTAAACATGAAAAAAGAAATTAATATTTATTGCCTATCTCTACTTTCAGGAAAGTTTAAGTCTGGTATCCACAGCCTCCAGAAGGAGACAAAAGCCATGAATTCTGAGGAACTGTTAGAGCTGCTGAAGGCCAAAGATCACAGTGGGACAGTCAGAAAGGTACGCTTGCCTATATACATTATATACATACCTGGACATGTAACCACAGTAATGGCAGCACTATATAGCTTCAGTTGCACACTGGATGATACAACATTTTATACAAACAGTGTAATGCAGTAATCATGTTAAATATCAATAACACAAATTAGTGCACATATTTATTTTGACCATATCTCTGCAGCAACTACAACAGAGCATTGGATTAAGTCACTTAAATTGCTTGTTTCCGGGCTTTCCTGTTAATGGCATCTACAAAGTGGAGATAATCCTTGCCATGCTAATGCCTTACCTTTAGGGTTTTCAACAAGATATTTGACTGGGTACAGTCTAATAATCTCGGATTTGCTGACACAGGGGTTTTCAACAAGATATTTGACTGGGTACAGTCTAATAATCTCAACTTCCTGACACAGTCCTCATGGCTTTTGTGACCATGTGGCCAAAGCTTGTACATAGCAATAAGTATTTGTGTGTGTGCCTACAACAAGACACGTGTTTACTTTATTGAAGCAACAACATTCTTAACCCTGTTAAAACATAAGTCATGCTCATTTAAACAAGTTTGACTTTGATGTAATAAATATTTCATTAAAATTTGCATTGCAGGGCAAGTTTGACTGTATTCTCAGCAAGGAAGATTTAGATGCATTGATGGACAGGTCAGATATGTGGAAGGACCTAAAGGACCTTTTAGCTGGGAAGAAAAGTAGGTTCTGTAATATTAAAGGTTGTGTGATTAACACTTTTCTTTTATCACTTCAAGCTTTTGTTTTTGAAATACGTCACAGCAACTAATTATGGTCATTATAGTGACATCCAGCTATTTTTGTGAAGGAAGACCTTAAATAAATGTCTGGGTAGAACCACACCTGCTCTGCAGGTCAGCTTTAGAACCTTCACCTGTTGTGTCCTTTACATGAATAGGGTCTAACACAAAAAAATTAGACCTCACCTTATAACGCAATCGGTAGAGCTTCGGCTCCAGGTACGGGAAGCCCTGGGTTTGTTCCCGAGCCGCAACATACCAAAGTCATAAAAAATGGTAGTGGTATAGCACCCTTGCTAACCCTTGAGCAAATATAAGGTAAGGATAGTTCCACAGGTGGTTGGCCCACGTGTTCATGGCATGCTGTACACAGTAAAGGCAGCACTATATCTGCTTCAAGTGGACACCGTCTCCAGATAACAGAAATACTGTTGGTGGGATGATAAATCCAATAAACTAAAAAGTGAAGTCAACTAAATTATTCTATGAATAAGAAAAACTATCTCTAGACCGAGTGTCTGCATCAGCATTATCCGAGTTTAAGTTTGGCTTGCAAGTACCATAAAACTTGTACCTCAATAATCATTGCATTGATTGGAGTGTCAAGTCAGATATTGCTCCTTCTTCACTTAATGGGTTTGATTGTCACACTCAATTGGGAATTGGGGGTGCCCGTGGCGTAGTGGTAGAGTCGCTGTTTTTTAACTTCTCTGACTGCTTAGCCTCTCACCGCATGGGTTCGAGTCTCTTTCGGGGTGAAGGACTTAATGTGAGAAGATCTTCCAGCTGACTTGCGGTGCGATGGTGGTTCTATCCAGACCTGTCTGGTGTTTTCCTCCACCAAAAAGCTGGATGTTGCTATAATGATCATAAATGGTTGCTGCAATGTATGTAAAAATAAAATCAACTAGAGATTAAAACAGCACACTTGTGATAGGATATACAATTATAAGCTGTATTTTATATGTGTCTAGCATCTTGTCCTGAAATATGGCAATTTTGAAAAAGTCAATGCTACAGACGAGAGTGTCTGATGCTTGCATCATATATGCTGGCTTAAACTTTAATTTTCAATTTCTTTTGAATTTAAGCCAGTCAGAATCATTTTCGTCAATGCAAATATTATCTTAATCTAAATTTATCAACTTACTAGTAAATCCATTTTGATGATTCATGAAGTGTGGTGAGACAACAGAAAATTGGTGACAAGGGTTTGATGTCACATCTAAATGGGAACATTTCCCAGCAGAACTATAACAGTTCAACTGCATTTTGTTAAAAAATGTCCTTGCATCATGAATTGGAATTTAATGTTACCTGGATGTAAACAAAATTAATTATGTTAAGACAAAGATAAACCATGATAGGTCATTTTGTTCGAATTCATAATCCTATTTATAAGCTTATTTATCTGCAGATATATGGACTTAGCAATGGTTAGACCCAGTTAATTTATGATGATTGCTGACATCAATAGATAAAGGATTTTTAAATGACAAAATCTGACACTTGGAATTTTAAGTTTTCAGTCACATATGATGTGTACATGAGTTAGATCAAAGATGACCGAATGTTTTATGTTATTCGTTTGAATTAGAGGTTATAAAGTCATGTAACTTACATTGTAAGCAAATAAACAAATATGATGAAGCTGATTGTAAACATTTTTAAACAATTTAAGTGTTATTTGATAGCTGTAAATTGACAAATAAAACATTCTCTATTGCAATTTGGAAACCACTTAAAAGTAAAATTACTGATTCCTTATTCTCAGTTAATGAATTCATGTACATGACCATTAATTACTTGTAAAAGTGTGTGATTCAGATTTCCTTATTAATTCCACATACTGTGTTTAAATTTGGTGTTAATCTTAATTGTTATTTGTTCTTCTGGATTATTTTTTTTTTGCAAACTAAAAGAGTTTAATATATTTTTGGTTTATTTGTAAAAACAACAACAAAATACTGCTGATTGTGGACGTTATAAATACTTGTATGAGTCACTATGGATTTTATTTATGTTCTGCATGCATGTAAAAGTAAGTACTCGGCTCCAGGTACGAGATGCCCCGGGTTCGCTCCCTGGCCATACCAAAGTTGTTAAAAATGGTAGTGGCATAGCTCCCTTGCTTATGCTCAAGAAAATATAAGGGTAGTTCCACGACTGATAGGCCCAGTGTCAGGATAATGTGACTGGGTATGGTATCATGCCAGGTGTTCACGGCATGCTATACACAGTGAAGGCAGCACTATATCTGCTTCAAGTAGACACCGTCTCCAGATAACTGAAATAATGTTGGTAGGATGATAAACCCAAGAAACAAACAAATAAAAGTAAGTACCAAAAATGCTTAATCAAAGTTTTTCTTCTTTTTCTAGAAGACCAGCCTAAATCCGACGAAAGTGTACTTAAAACAACAGTTGAAGAAAGTTCCCATCTATTTAAGATGATAGACTATGATGGAGGTGGTTCTACTAAAGTTGCCAGCAATACTAAGGCAGCCAGCTGAAACCATTCAACTTCCACTGCACTGGTATAATGTGGCAGTGAGCCACCGAAGGATTTGGAAATATTTCAGTCAGCCAGTGAGCCACCCAAGGATTTGGAAATATTTCAATCAGCCAGCTGAAACTACCGTATTTTGTGGAATATACCCTGTGGCTTGTGGGTTATCATCCAGAGTGGGGAATCTATAAATAAAATCATATTTTGGTTTGGCAGTCATTCTTTAAAAATATATACCGCAGCAAGGTATTTATTACCAAAATTTAAAAAATCATGAAAAAAAAAGGCTCAGCATGATATATTACGGGGGAGAGGGTGGGATTTAAAATACATGAAATACAGTATAGACTCTACATTGGTACCCTTGGTATACTGTGACAGAGTGAGTTATCTAAGGATGTGGAAATACTGGAATAAACCAGCTGAATGTTGCTAAGTCTCTGGCATAACAGGTCATAGATTGGACTGTGAGGATACTTGCACAGATGTCGAAAATAGGAGTGAATCTTTTAGAGTCATGATGTTAAAAATTCTTTGTTGTGTTGATGTTTAAACATCAATTATGTGCCAAATTCAGGATGCTTGTACTTAAACCTGTAAGAAGCTGGCAAAATACTTACGTCGCTAGAACAAAACCCCCAAAATTAGCACATTTTATAGTCTGTTCAGATTTGACAGTCAATGTAAACAAGTTGATTTAATAAATTTATATTACATGTTACAGTTTTGACTGTAGCTCGTGTCTTCTCACAAAAAGACATTTTAATCCAGATCTTAAATGAAACATTTTTATTGGTGTAATAATACATGTTGAAAATTTTTAAATAAATATTTGGGTGCGGGTGCGTGGGAATGTCAGATTTATTATATGTGTTAAATTTGGAATGTATTTGTAAATAAGAACTCTTAAGAAATCTTAATGGTGATATTCAACTGTTTGGACCATTTTCTTATCTATTATGAAAAGATCCCACAAAATGCTTTTGATTGATGCCCTATATCCATGTGAGAAGTAAAGCATGACATCACACTTGTCATTAAATGCATTTCCTATCCGTGCCAGGCTGCACAGTTCTGTCAGGCTGCACAGTTCTGCCAGGCTGCACAGTTCGCTATTTGTAAACAAAGAAAATCACTTATGAGATGAAGCGATACTTGTATGATCATCTGGGTAATCAGCTCTGAGGTTGGCTATATTTTTAGCTCACCTTAGCACAACGTGCTCAAGGGGAGCTTTTGTGATACCGCTTCGTCCGTCGTCCGTCGTCAACATTTACCTTGTGAACACACTAGAGGCCACAATTTTTATCCAATCTTCATCAAACTTGGTCAGAATGTTTGTCTGCATGAAATCTTGGATGAGTTCATTATTGGGTCATCTAGGGTCAAAAAGTAGGTCACTAGGTCAAATCTAAGAAAAAGCTTGTGAACACACTAGAGGCCACATTTATAGCCCAATCTTCACCAAACCTGGTCAGAATGTTTGTCTGCATGAAATCTTGGATGAGTTCGTAACTGGGTCACGTGGGGTCAAAAAGTAGGTCACTAGGTCAAATCTTAGAAAAAGCTTGTGAACACACTAGAGGCCACATTTATAGCCCAATCTTCACCAAACTTGGTCAGAATGTTTGTCTGCATGAAATCTTGTATGAGTTCGTAACTGGGTCACGTGGGGTCAAAAAGTAGGTCACTAGGTCAAATCTTAGAAAAAGCTTGTGAACACACTAGAGGCCACATTTATAGCCCAATCTTCACCAAACTTGGTCAGAATGTTTGTCTGCATGAAATATTGGATGAGTTCGTAACTGGGTCACGTGGGGTCAAAAAGTAGGTCAAATCTTAGAAAAAGCTTGTGAACACACTAGAGGCCACATTAAGAGCCCAATCTTCACCAAACTTGGTCAGAATATTTGTTGTCTGCATGAAATCTTGGATGAGTTCCTAACTGGGTCACGTGGGGTCAAAAAGTAGGTCACTAGGTCAAATCTTAGAAAAATCTTGTGAACACACTAGAGGCCACATTAAGAGCCCAATCTTCACCAAACTTGGTCAGAATATCTGTTGTCTGCATGAAATCTTGGATGAGTTCCTAACTGGGTCACGTGGTGTCAAAAAGTAGGTCACTAGGTCAAATCTTAGAAAGATCTTGTGAACACACTAGAGGCCACATTAAGAGCCCAATCTTCACCAAACTTGGTCAGAATGTTTGTCTGCATGAAATCTTGGATGAGTTCGTAACTGGGTCACGTGGGGTCAAAAAGTAGGTCACTAGGTCAAATCTTAGAAAAAGCTTGTGAACACACTAGAGGCCACATAAAGAGCCCAATCTTCACCAAACTTGGTCAGAATGTTTGTCTGCATGAAATCTTGGATGAGTTCGTAACTGGGTCACGTGGGGTCAAAAAGTAGGTCACTTGGTCAAATCTTAGACAAAGCTTGTGAATACACTAGAGGCCACATTTATGGCCCAATCTTCACCAAACTTCGTCAAAATGTTTGTCTGCATGAAATTTTAGATGAGTTTGTAACTGGGTCACGTGGGGTCAAAAAGTAGGTCACAAGGTCAAAGGTTAAATTTTAGAAAAAGCTTGTGAAAACACTTAAGAGGCTACATTGATGGCCCAGTCTTCACCAAACTTGATCATCATGTTTGCCAGTATGAAGTCTTACATATGTTTTGAAGTGAGTCATGTGGATTCAGTAGGTTACTTGGTAAAATTCTAGAAAATGTTATCAACCCAGTGGCCACACTAATGGTCCAATCTTCACCAAAGATTTCTAAAGTAAATAAGTCTTAATTACTTAATGCCAGATTTGAGCCTACAAAAGCCTGTGTCATCAGGTGAGCGATTAAGGGCCATCATGGCCCTCTTGTTAGCTAAGTTCCCCATCATGCTTATTTATAGATATGAAAATAGTGGACATTTAGGGCTGTATATTTCACAATTTGTACCACATTTAAAGGTATGTGTGTATATATTACATTATAAGTTCGTGTCACTTGTTAGGGTATTTAGATAGATCAACTGAAAACTGTTTAAACTTTGGAGGCAAATCTATTCTATCTTCAAACAGTTACACTAAAATACAACAATTTATCATAGATTAAATTAATTTCAACAAATGCAAGAAAGGTTTTATTATAATATTAAGCAAAAAAGAGACTACCTTCTGTAAAAAATTGACCAAGAGGGCCATGAAAGCCCTAAATCTAATCACAAGACTTAATGTTTATATTTGTGTCTTTGGCATCTAGTGATCACAACTTATTTGTTTTGCATATACTTGCATTTACTCATCAAAATGTAAATGCAGGCTACGATTCTGAAAAAAATCTGTGAATATTAGGTCATCAAAAAAAAATCTTTAAGAATGTTCACATGGTTCTTGAATGGTTTGGCCTACCGACCTCCTTTTTGATCCATGTGACACAGTTACGAACTCATCCAAGATTTCATGCAGACAAACATTCTGGCCAAGTTTTGTGAAAATTGAGTGAAAACCATAGCCATTAGAGTGTTTTGACCAGCAAATTGTACAATACAGATAATGGAATATCAGAGAAGCTCACCTCAAATGCAGTGTGCACAGGTGAGCTAAAAACATAGTTAAAAAATCTTGCCTTGACTTGTTAATTCAGCTGAACCAACATTCAGTCCTTTTTACCCAGATGGTAAATATATTCTTACTACAAACCCAATTCTTTGTCTAGTGCCTACAGCTTCATGCAAAGATAAGAATACCTGTTGATATGAGCTAGCAGCAAATGGTGTAGATTCTGATCAAACAACTGGCTGGTCTTGATATACACTATTTGCGTATCTTTACCACTTGCTTAATTACGTAATTAGCCAACATAAGTTGATTGTTTTTACCAGATTTATTGAATTATTGTTATCAATCTTTTGAGAGTGATTGTGTGTTAATTGTTATATTTGGTCTTTATGTTCATCACATCTTACTCCCGAGATTGTGTGTTGATTGTTATATTTGGTCTTTATGTTCATTACATCTTACTCCCGTTCATGTTAACTAACAAATCTGATCTGTTTAACCTGTATTTACCTTTATGGTAGTTGTATTTTTTTAAATTTTAGATTAGAATTCGTTCATTTTCAGTTTTACTATCATTTTGAAGACATTAAAATATTTTTAAAAAATTGAATGGTTTTCTTATCTTCACTCTGTTTCAAATGAACCTTTTAAAGAAATCAAATTTAAAGTTTATATGTTCTTTTAATAGTGGTATGAAGATATTTCAAACTAGTTTACACTATTTATCTTTATTGTAGGGATGTAAATCGAATCCCAAAACGATATTCGAATATTCGGAACGTGTATTCGAATCATATTCGAATATTCGGAACGAATTTATATCATAGTGGCATATAACACGGTAATTTTCCATTACATTCAGTGTGTTTATTCATTGTAAAATGTTTATTTCTGACCACAATTTACATTGCTAGCCTAACTTAATGCAGAAGCGGCGGTAGATTTATGATTTTATCATAGCATTTAATTTTAAAACGACGATTTCTTCTTTTTGAAATACAAACGGCAATATTATGAATCCGCCATTATCCTGTTTATAGTGAAGGACCAGACGGGGCGTTTCTTTACTTGGTTAGTGGTAGTTTGCAAGAAAATACTGTCAGTGAAGAATGTCATTAAATGCGTAAATAATGTCATTGCTACTTAACAATTATTATTATTATTATTATTATTATTATTATTATTATTGAAACTCTTATAAAAACTAATAAGTAACCAATCCATGTTAAGATGACCTGCAAAGTCCCGTATAATATATACATTATTAATTAGTCACCTTAAACTTGGGTGTCTTTTTGTTACGTGTTGTACTTCGTGTAATAACCTTTACAATTTAAAGACATTTTGTGAAATTAATTACTCATTTGTATTAACATATGACGTATTTAAGGGGCTACTTATCGATTTAATAAAACCATATCCCAATTTTATTAGATGAAACTGTACAACACATGCAAAATAGCTTACAATTTTAATATTTTACTCTACTAACCGCAAACAATGTATAACAACAAACAGTCAATTATGTTTTGTGAACTAATCTTATAAAATACATTAATGATTAAAGGCGGCATTTTCTAAAGGACAAAATGGCGGTGATACTGGATCGACTGTAAGACAATTAGGCAAAACCACGAAGGTTTTATGAAAGAAAATCGCTCAAGTGTACAGCCAATTAATGGTCTTGATTGGTTGGTGGTCGGATTGATGTTTAATTGTGATTGGCTGATATCGCTAAGGGCGTTAATCCGAAGCCATAACATGTAAATTAGAGACATTTAGTTACCAATACACAATCGCTCAAGTGTACAGCCAATTAACGGTCTTGATTGGTTAGTGGTCGGATTGATGTTTAATTGTGATTGGCTGATATCGCTAAGGGCGTTAATCCGGAGCCATAACATGTCAATTAGAGACATTTAGTTACCAATACACAATCGCTCAAGTGTACAGCCAATTAACGGTCTTGATTGGTTGGTGGTCGGATTGATGTTTAATTGTGATTGGCTGATATCGCTAAGGGCGTTAATCCGAAGCCATAACATGTCAATTAGAGACATTTAGTTACCAATACACAAGTGACAATTACGAACCTGCTCGCCATATGCCTATGGGTGAAAGGCGAATGTAAACAAAACCATTTGATGACGATAATTACTGCGATTGGCTAGTGTCAAGATTACCTGACTGTTGATAAATTGATGAAGTACCAACCAGTATATATATAAAGAATGATTAAAATTGTAAGCTCGTGAGTTTTAAGTGTGTTAAGTAAACCTATGACGAACAATTAAAAAAGTCTGTAGATTTACATTTTTGTTATTCGGAGAGAACGAAGCAAAAACAAAGAACAGAAAATCGCGGTGACAAAAAAAAACAGATGTCGCGGTATTATATAGGAATAAAATAACAAGTATGAAGTAGAGTGACAAAAACAGAAAGTGTTTGCAATTAAAGTTTGTTTGACAGTGATCTAGTTGTGCTTTCCAAAAAAGAAAAGACGTTCTCAGCTTCTGGTGGACTGTTATCAATAAGTATAGCCTTATATAATGTATTTATTACACACTATCCCGACCGAAGCTGGATAGAGTCAGTGTTACGTAATTGCTGTAGCTAATAGACCATTTCAAACATCCAGTGCGCATGCGCCGATTTATATCTCGCGCTACGAGACTTAACCCGTTTTCTTTCGATTGTCAAAACTGGGGGCTCTTGCGCAAAGGATTTCATCATTTGTGTCCGTACTTTCTTAGAAAACAAGTTGGGTTTTTTTTTTCGGTTTGCACATATTAGCGCCAATTAACGGCTGTTAACAACATTGTTCACGCACTTATAACATGGAGTCGCTATTACATCACTTTGATTTTAATTTCCTCAAGGTTGTAAAAAATAAATGCGGTGTTATTTCTTTCTGGCGCGGAGGGCTCTCTGGCTAACACTGCAACAACAAAGAAAATTCTGGGAAACAATCGACGGTCACTATCATTTGAAGTCGCCGAAAAGAAATATTTTTGTGTCAAATTGACCGACCCATTATTTCACAATACTGTGTAACATGATATCGATCGATAATTGTCTTCAAGTTGCCATTTAGAAGATAGAGAGGGTGTGAACGTTGGGTACTGTTGAGAGATTAAAAATGATAAGTACACGTGAACGGCGTGTGCTATGAATAAATATGCAACGTTACTGTCTGTCTGTCTGTCTGTTATTGACGATTTACCTTCTCGGCATAAATATAAGTTCTAAAAGAGTGAGAGTGGAGGGGGGAAACTGTACTATGTATTAATATTTCAGACTGCGCATGTTTTTACTTATATAAATATCCTTACAAACTTCTTTAGTCCATTGAATGATCATAAGCATTTTTATAAAGGAATTATTTATATTTAAGGTATGGATTAACTACAAAAGAATAGGCGAGCTATTGAAATAATACCTTTGCAATAAACACGAGATGAAAATATACATTAGATTGTGTTCCTTGAAATCCCAACATCCACGTTTCCTCTTCCTTAACGAAAAAATAGTGGGGTTGGGAAAGAGTGCACCATTGTGGGTACTGCTAAATATAGCGTTAGGTCCTTTTATGAGCCAAAAAAGATATTGTAGTCCTAAGTGTTTTGTCCTTTTTGTTGTCCTCGCGTAAGTCAATGCATATTGGTCTGTAAATGGTGAAGGCTATAAACCACACGACTGCCATATGGTGACAGTTTCAAACACAGCTGCATAGCGGATGCATGTGTTAATTCTTGCGAAGGGGAAAAGACGCCAAAAACACGGTCACACTTCCTGTCCACTAGACAAACAAGGTGTCATAAAACTGCCAATTAGCTTAATTAGTTGGGGTGTCCGCTTATGTCATAAAATTAGGGATTCAATTAGAGTAGAACTTTATGATGGTATGAAAGGGACCCACGCCCATAGAGAAACATACCCGGTAATATGAATTTACAAAACTTAAATTAATACATTTCTATCTTTAAAGGGGTACAAAAATTAAGTACCCGGTAGGGCCCACTTTAGACCACATTTTGGCATAGAACATTCAAGCCATGAATGGGAATATAAGACGTAGCCAGGCGTGTAGACCCTCATTCAAATAATTGCAAATCAAGTAAAGTCAAAAGTTGTATGCAGATTTTGAATCGCAGTCCACGAATTCCTATTAATCATTTATACGTAATAGCGCATTATGTGACCGATGCATTAAGAAATAGGGATTTTGACACTAATGTCCAAATTTACAACATTGTTCATTATAAGATATATAACAACTAAGATTAGAAGCATAAGAAAATTTGCTTGACAAAGATCCATACCCCTGTAACTAAAGTAATGATGATGCAAATGACGGTGATGCTGCTGCTGCTACTGCTGATAATGATGACGGTGATACCGATGCTGTTTATGATTATTATGTAAATGGTAAAAACGGTTACGGTGATGCCCATGACGATTACGATGTAGATCGTGATGGCGGTGATGCTGCTGCTGATGATGATGATTAAAGGTGATTATACAGGTAATATGGGATCATGATGATGATCATGTGTGGCCAGATAAATTTAATGGCGGTAATGATTATAATTTCTTTAATATATAACATGTAAATGGACGTGATATAAGTTCGTTTTTATTACGGTTGTTTTATTTAACTTTCAATTAATGATTGTATACGTGCACTATTTGGCAACTTATGGTTATTTAGACGTTGAACTTTTGTCAATTTCATGATTTTCAGCACTGTATTACGTTCAATTAGATAATACAAAATCCGGAAGTGAAGAGCCCCCAGTTTTGCAAAACAGGTCGAGTCTCGCGAGATTTTCTCACAAAGCGTCTACTTGATCAGCGGAATAGGATTGGCTAGACGCTTGGTTTGAAATGGTCTATTGCCGCAGCATTGAACTGACATGTGTGTTTATTGTACCTTGGCAACTGTTTCCACAGCTGTATGGTGATGTGGTTGATGTGACTAGGTCTAAGTGGGAGAGGGGGCAGAGAAGGAGCTGTGCGCGGTAAGGTAATTTCATGCTGTTAACCAGATGGCAATTCGTTATCAGGAGACATGACCCACCCCCTCTATCTTAGAGCGAACGCGATTACATATCGCTAGCGTCTTAAGACGCTGGGGACACTACGATCAACTAAAGAAATGTCTTTTCAATGTTCCTTTGAAATTAACAAAAGCGGAATAAAACTTATAAAATATTCGAATCCCAAAATCTCTATTCGAATAGCTACTTGATATTCGAATATTCGAATATTCGAATATTCGTTAACATCCCTACTTTATTGCCATTGTCAAATCTACATTTAGAGTAATGGTTTACTTGGGTATGCATTTTTTTTAACTTAAGATCATAAAATATTTCAGTTATTTGAAAGGAGATACATGTAGTTTAATATGCTAAATGTATTTGAAACAGATTTTTTAAAATGTTGGGAAAGCCACCTTCCTGAACAATTTCAAAAAGGTTAAATTATGTGGGACACACCTTTTGTCACCAACATTGATTGCCGTTCTTGTAAAAATATAACCTTAAGGCTCATCTGTCATGTTTTGTTGTCTACCGTAGTTCTTGTTATTGCAATGTTGTATCGTGAGGCAGTGCCGAGCTTTATGCCAATTACATTGAAAGTTTATGTATAGATTAGGGTGGCCATTTTGAACGCCATCTTGAATATCCGAAACGAATATAAGTGATTCGAATCAATCCGAATTAAATTTAAATTATCGATGATTTATCTCACCGTAACTTACATGGAATAAAAGTCTCAATTTGGGGCATTTTTTCTGTTATAGGGACGCTTATTCAAATATTGAAAAAAAATCGGTTCCGGATTCAAAAGTGAACGATTTTATATGGAACATACCTTAATATAAAGCCAGTTGTATATCTTAATAAATTTACATTGATAAATGAAAGTTTATTAAGCAGAGTAACTACAAAGTACAGGACTCTCCTTTATGCCTGTTCTTCCGGCGAACAAAAAGTTCCGGTCCTGTAAGTAACATTGCACTAAATACAACCGAAGGATTATCATACAGTCGACCGAACTCTTGAGAGAAGTTTTGGTCGTACAAGGGCCATAGGGTAATAGATATGCGACTAAAACATGTGTATTAAAGATGCTTGACGTGAACATAGGAACACATGTTTCGAGTCAAGTTTTTCCCTCGTGCTTCTATCGACAATATTTGGCTAATAACCTTTCATCTGAAACGCTCCCAAGTAATTGTGTTCACCTTGTATTGTTTCGAACTTTCTTAATTTGAATAGATTTTGATAGGGTTTGTTAAAAGATATAAAACCGGACAAAGCTGGTTAATAAAGCACGGAAGAAAAAAGGAAAAGAAAAACACCAACTGTTTTTTCAAGTTACACATTGTTTGCATTTTCTATTAAAATACTCTTAATAAGGCACAGAAACTATTTTCATTACTCACTGAAAAATAAAACGTTAGATTGGATGTGTTGAAACAGTTTCAAGAAATCAGTAGTCTTGAGTGGCATCTGTTCGATCTTATTTTTCATGGAGTACATAAAATATAAATTTGATATTGTCGTTGCAACACGTTTTATTTAATTCACTACAAACTATAAGGCTTATTGTATAAACTAAGTTCTCTGAACGAAGATTAAATCAAAGAAAGCCTTTTCATTCTTGACTGATCACAATCCATCTCGACCTAAACAATAACCGTAGTGGGTTATCTTAGACAATTTTTTAGGTTCTACGCATGCGCGCCTCAAAGCTCTATCGATTTCTACTCTGTGCGATGGCGAGATATCGTCTGTCTTCCGTTGCAAGACGGCCACATATGTGTTAGATGGATGGCATTCTCCACTCTCCTGCTCACTCCAACACGAGTATATAACAGCGTAGCTGGAAATGATAAGTTAGAAAACAAATTTGCGCAAGTTCTATTGCTTTGTTTAAACTTTCTATAAACAACGTTCCGGGTATACACACAAAAATGGTTCTGTACATAATTTTAATATGGCAATACAAAAAGTATATGCTAACAAACACGTCTAGGATTTAATTTTGGTTTAACTTTATATCAACAAGTTATGTTTCGGAAATACACAAAACAAACGGATCCCGCAAGTCCCAAAACTTGATATTGTCATATCGTTACACGTCAAACAAGTGTATGATTAAAGCGCAAGTCTAAATGTTTTTATTTAATCTTTTTATCAATAATAATACAATAAGTTTTTTAAGAACAAACAAACACGTTTATAATTACGTGAGATAATATCGGAAACATTTGATATTGTACCCTGATCCGTTGTATTTTCCCGATATCCACCACCAACCAGTCATGAAATCATACGTATACACCCGTATGCTTTAAGAGTTTACTGTATTAAAGTTTGCTTGTACATTTACCCGCCACAATCACATGTGAAGATGTTTGACAACTTGTTTTTAAGTTAACAGTATACTGTATGTATTCGTCAGAAATAGAGAATCTGTTCTCTCCTTAAAGGTGGTATCCGACAGTTGGGACCAAAATATTTTCATTAAGCATCTTAATAAACCAGTGTTACCTGCACAGATCTGTTCAGATACCTGAGCAAAATGCTGTTTATTAATGTCCTACAGCTGTATGAAAAGTGAACCATAACGTCACAATCGTAATTTTAAACATGTATTTTCTATCTGAGCCACGCTGCACATTTAGTTATTTTTAAACGAAGAAAACCACGTGACCACTATGTTTTAGCTCATCCACGTCATCCGCTGTGACGCCGATGTCTAAGCAGGAATCCCAATCGATCTTATTTATAGATTCGAAAAGAATGAACATTTACTGACCTAAAATTGAGGTACTGTTGAAAATCATGAAAGCTTAGGCTGAAGAATGATTTATTTTTTTGCAGACAGTATGTGCAAACACACCAAACAGATGTCAGATATTGTAACATATATTAGATACAGGCAAGCTGTCGGCTACAACTTTTAAAGGGCATATTAGAAAAGAGGTAAACAATTTATAATGTAAAGATTTATTGAAAACACCCGTTGTACCTTACCGAATCCTTAACTCGAAAAGAAATTCGGTAAATTTGAATATGACCATTAAAATCTATTCTAAAACACACATTTTAATTAAACGAACGCTTTTTCAATACGTCTACTTTAGACCATATTTAATATTTTCACGTGTATGACTTACTTCTCGTAATCTGTCGTCAATATCCAGCCCGGCTTCATCCCCACCTGCCGTCCAATTTTGGTATCGAAGAACATCGTCAACCTCTCAGGGTGCGCTGGTGACGGAATAGCTGCGTGACCTTGACCTTTAGGACACCAGCTGCCGTAAAACTTGGAGCCGGCTGAAAACAAAGTTGTTGGGTAGAATTTTGTAAAAAATCCTATTAATCAATGTGTATATATTTTATGTAATGGGTGAATGTTAACACATCCCAAAATAAACTTACTTATCGATGCCGTGCGTATTTTCTGTTCGCGTAGATCTACCAGAATCGTCATTTTAACTAGCTAATCTTACAATTACTTGCCTAGTATATAAACAAACTGCAAGAATGTGCAGAACAAAATAAACTTAGGCCTCGAAGCCTTTCGTGGTGGGTTTTTATTTAGGAAAACATACCTGCTTTTATGTCGAACCCTCCACGCGAGTTAAGTTCGAATACGATCCTGGCATCGTAGATTTCCGTGAAGAACGACAGAACCGAGTCGCCGGCGCCGAGCTTCTGTGTGGCGTACCATTTACCTAAAACGATAATGTGACGTCAACATAAGCGTTTTATGTTAAATGTTTTATCACAGGATTCCCATCGTTTTCGCTTCAACACAGCCATAGCGTATTTTGTTATATAACACTAGTGTAATACAGCTTTTTGATTGGTAATGTCATCGACGTCATCATAATGAAGATCGTCTCATACCTTTATTTCACCAAGTTTTGTTAAAATTTCGTAAAATCATATTTTGGCGACTAAAATCTACATGTGATAA
This sequence comes from Sinonovacula constricta, assembly GCA_007844125.1. Lineage (NCBI taxonomy): Eukaryota > Metazoa > Mollusca > Bivalvia > Cardiida > Solecurtidae > Sinonovacula > Sinonovacula constricta. The sequence goes on from CM017573.1 coordinate 3,180,849, forward strand.
AATGGATCTGACACTCATTGTCATTTAATAATACAAACAGTTATCGCCATCGGCTCGCGTACTATTACTTTTACTGAACTGTCAGATCCAAATTCTTAACCAAAAATGCAGTTAAAAAGGGTACTTATTGCATATCGTCATAGAAATGTATACGCAGACGTAACATCCGGTTAACCGGATACTATCCGGATAGTGTTTACGGTTATCAAGATAGCAAAAAGGTACTCATGGACATCCCTAGTTAACAATAAAGCTAAAATTATTAAGAAATTATTGAAGAAGCTTATGATATTTTGTACGTTCCTTGTGTGAAATTATTTCGTAATACACACATATACGCGCACGCATGTACACATAAACCCTCAACAACATTTAAGAATCCAGACACAAAATATCAAGCTCACGAGACAAACCTTGGAATCGTTTTAAATCAAAATCCTGCTGAAGCGCCATATCTTCCAGACGACATGATGATTCAGTGATGCTTTTACCCGCGCAAAACAAACTAAACCACGAACATAAAATATGTCCAATAACAGCAACCATTCTAATGCTGAATAGGCCAATTTCTGGCATTTAACATTTATACATTCAGTTATTTAAGTTCCGTAAGGCGCGTTATTTTTTAATATATATGTGTAAGGTTGATGTTAAAAACTGTAAGTCGTCGTGCACATGTAGCCTACAGTATTGCTGATGTACATATAAATTTACTGGCCTAGATATGTGGCGCTGTTGCAAGTGTTGATGTGGACTTTTGTCATTGCAGTAACAATAGATTGGTTACATGAATGTTTACCGTTACTCCCTATCCAGATTGTGTGATAATATTACTTGTATCAACAGTAACATTAGATAGTGTTATTAAGAGTATGCGTTGGAAACCTTTCTGATATGAAATGATCATCCTCCAATGGTAACGTAATTGAGTTTGTATGGACTTTCTATAAACTTATAAAATATATTATCTACCTGTTGCAGCTGTGCTTCTAGGTGACTCAATGCTATGTATGAGCTACTAACAGTTTTTAACAAAATTGTTCTCTGAGTCGGTATATTTTTTGTCTAGATATTGTAGACTGATCATAGTGTGACTTTGTGCACAAGTCATTACACTTTGTTAAATATCGGGAGCTGGTTAATATACCAAATACTGTAATGTCGTCTGATGCGAATATGAAAGTGGATAGGAGCAAAGTCCAAAATGATGAGTAGTACTCACGTGATAAGTGAAATGTTATAACAGCTTTCAAAACAGCGGGCAACATTGAAGTCCGGCATCCTGATGTATCACGTGATTTAAGTAACCGGACATAAAACAATCTTATTAACATTTGGAAATCGGTAAGGAATGGCTTTCTAGGCCAGAATATACCTCTTTAGGCCAGAAGGTACTTCTCAAAGTCAGAGTAACGCCCCCACCCCACCCCTCCAAACCAGACTATCCCTGTCTAGGCCAAAATATTCCACTCAATGCCAGAATATTCCCGTCCCTGCCAGAATGTAATCCTTCCATGTCAGAATATACCGCTTCCTGCTGGAATATTCCTCACTCTAGACCAGAATATACCCCTCCGCTCGATAATATTCCCCTCCAGGCCAGAAAAATTCCCTTAAGGTGAAGATATACCCCTTCAGACCAGACTATTCCCTTCAATGGCAGAATATTCCGCTAAATGTCAGAATATACCCCTCCAGGCCAGAAAATACACCTCCAAACAAGAATATTCCTTTCCATGTCAGAATATATCCCTCTTTGTCAGAATATACCCCTCCAGGCCAGAAAATACGCATCCAGATCCGAATATACCCCTCCATGTCAGAATATACCCCTCCCTGCTAGAATATTCCCTCTTGGCCAGAATATACCCCTCCGGTCGATAATATTCCCTTCCAAACCACAATATTCCCATGCAGGTTAGGAAATACCCCTTCAGAAACCCAGAATATTCCCCTCCGTGTCAGAATATACCCCTCCCTGCTTGAATATTCCCCTCTTGGCCAAAACATACCCCTCCGGTCGGTAATATACCCCTCCATGCCAGAATATACCCCTCCAGACCAGGATATTCCACTTAAGGCCAGAATATTCCCCTCCATGTCAGAATATACCCCTCAAGGCCAGAAAATACGCCTCCAGAATATGGCCTTCAGACCTGAATATACCCTTCCAGACCTGGATATTCCATTTCACGCCAGAATATTCTCCCCCATGCCAAAATATACCCCTTCAGGCCAGATGATACGCCTCCAGCCAGAATATACCCATCCAGGCCAGAATATACACCCTCCATGTCAGACTATACCCCTCAAGGTCAGATTATACGCCCCCCAGGCAAGAAAATACTCTCCATGCCAGACCGGAATATTCCCCTCCATGAGAGAATATACCCCTCCAGGCCAGAAAATACGCCTCTGTGACAGAATATGCCCCTCCAGGCTGGAATATACCCCTCCATGTCAGTATATTCCCCTCCATGTCAGAATATACCCCTCCCGGCCAAAATATACGTCTCTATATCAGAATATACCCCACCATGTCAGAATTTACTCCAGACCAGATTATTCCCCTCCATTCCATAATATACTACCCCAAATAAGAATATTCCCCTCCGTACCAGAACATATCCTTCCAGACAAGAATATACCACTCCACGTCAGAATATTCCCCTCCGTGCCAGAATATAACCATCGAGACTAGAATTTTCCACTACAGGTAAGAATATTTCTCTCAATGCCAGCTCATTCGCCTCCATGCTAGTATAAAGCCCTCCATGCCAGATCAAACCACTATGTCCGAATATACCCCTCCAATTAAACACATTCATGTCATGATACATCTCCTTCCTTCCATGCCAGTATATACCCCTCCATGTTGGATTTATATTTCCATGTCAGAATATACCCTTCCATGCCTGAATATACCCCCAGACCAGAATATACCACTCCATGTCAGAATATACTCCTCCATGCTGGAATGTAACCCTCCATGTCAGAATATACCCCTCCATGCCAGAATATACCCTTCCATGCCTGAATATGCCCCCAGACCAGAATAGACACCTCCATGTCAGAATATACCCCCAGACCAGAATATACCACTCCATGTCAGAATATACCCCTCTATGCCGGAATATAACCCTCCATGTCAAAATATACCCCTTCCGCGAGAACACACAACTACATGCCACAATCTATCGATCTACGTTAGAATTGACCCCATCAGACCACAATATACCCACAATGCCAGAATATGCCCCACCATGTCAGAATATACCCTTTTATGTTAGACAATACACCTCTTGCAAGAATACACCCCATGTCAAAGTTCCCCTTCCAGACAGAATATTCCTCTACACGCCGGGGTACTAGTATTACCCTCCCGGCTGAATATATCCCCTCCTGACAAGAATATTCCCCTCCATGACATGATATTCCCTTCCAGACCAGAATATTCCTCTCCAGGCCAGAAAATACCCCACCATGTCGATCCCTCCCAGACTAGACTATTCCTCTCCATGTCAGAATATACCCATCCAGGCCAGAATATATCCCTTTATGACAGAATATAACCCACCATATCAGAATTTCAGCTCCAAGTCAGACTATTGCCCTCATTGCCAGAATATACCCCCTCCATATCAGGATATTCCCTTTTAGACCAAAGTATTCAACTCCACATCAGAATATACCCTTCAGAACAGAATATTCCTCTTAACGCCAGAACATTCCCCCCAGGCCAGAATGTACCCCACCATGTCAGAATGTCCACTACATGCCAGAATATACCCCTCCAGAACAGAATACTCCATTCCACGACAGAATATTCTCCTCTGGGCCAAAATGTACCCCACCATGTCAGAATGTCCACTACATGCCAGAATATACCCCTCCAGAACAGAATATTCCATTCCACGACAGAATATTCCCCTCTGGGCCAGAATGTACCCCACCATATCAGAATGTCCACTACATGCCAGAATATACCCCTCCAGAACAGAATACTCCATTCCACGACAGAATATACCCCTCTGGGTCAGAATGTACCCCACCATGTCAGAATGTCCACTACATGCCAGAATATACCCCTCTGGGCCAGAATGTACCCCACCATGTCAAAATGTCCACTACATGCCAGAATAAAGCCCTCCAGAACAGAATATTCCATTCCACGACAGAATATTCCCCTCTGGGCCAGAATGTACCCCACCATGTCAGAATGTCCACTACATGCCAGAATATACCCCTCCAGAACAGAATATTCCATTCCACGACAGAATATTCCCCTCTGGGCCAGAATGTACCCCACCATGTCAGAATGTCCACTACATGCCAGAATATACCCCTCTGGGCCAGAATGTACCCAACCATGTCACAATGTCCACTACATGCCAGAATAAATCCCCCCTCCGAACAGAATATTCCATTCCACGCCAGAATATTCCCCTCTGGGCCAGAATGTACCCCACCATATCAGACTTTCGTCTCTAGAACAGAATATTCCTTTCCACGCCAGAATATTTCCCTCCAGACCAGACTGTACCCCACAATGTCAGATTTTCCCCTCCATATCAGCATATACCCCTCGATGTAAGAATATTCCCAATTAGGCCAGAATATACCTCTCCATATCAGAAGTCCCCCTTCATGTCATGGTATACTCCTTCATGTCAGAATTTCCCCTCCATGTCAGAATATACCGTCAGAATGTACCCCACCATGTCAAAATGTCCACTACATGCCAGAATATACCCCTCCAGAACAGAATACTCCATTCCACGACAGAATATTCCCCTCTGGGCCAAAATGTACCCAACCATGTCAGAATGTCCACTACATGCCAGAATATACCCCTCCAGAATAGAATATTCCATTCCACGACAGAATATTCCCCTCTGGGCCAGAATGTACCCCACCATGTCAAAATGTCCACTACATGCCAGAATATAGCCCTCCAGAACAGAATATTCCATTCCACGACAGAATTTTCCCCTCTGGGCCAGAATGTACCCCACCATGTCAGAATGTCCACTACATGCCAGAATATACCCCTCCAGAACAGAATATTCCATTCCACGACAGAATATTCCCCTCTGGGCCAGAATGTACCCAACCATGTCAGAATGTCCACTACATGCCAGAATATACCCCTCCAGAACAGAATATTCCATTCCACGCCAGAATATTCCCCTCTGGGTCAGAATGTACCCCACCATGTCAGAATGTCCACTACATGCCAGAATATACCCCTCTGGGCCAGAATGTACCCCACCATATCAGAATGTCCACTACATGCCAGAATATACCCCTCCAGAACAGAATATTCCATTCCATGCCAGAATATTCCCCTCTGGGCCAGAATGTACCCCACCATGTCAAAATGTCCACTACATGCCAGAATATACCCCTCTGGGCCAGAATGTACCCCACCATGTCAAAATGTCCACTACATGCCAGAATATTCCCCTCTGGGCCAGAATGTACCCCACCATGTCAAAATGTCCACTACATGCCAGAATATACCCCTCCAGAACAGAATATTCCATTCCACGCCAGAATATTCCCCTCTGGGTCAGAATGTACCCCACCATGTCAGAATGTCCACTACATGCCAGAATATACCCCTCTGGGTCAGAATGTACCCCACCATGTCAGAATGTCCACTACATGCCAGAATATACCCCTCTGGGCCAGAATGTACCCCACCATGTCAAAATGTCCACTACATGCCAGAATAAAGCCCTCCAGAACAGAATATTCCATTCCACGCCAGAATATTCCCCTCTGGGTCAGAATGTACCCCACCATGTCAGAATGTCCACTACATGCCAGAATATACCCCTCCAGAACAGAATATTCCATTCCACGCCAGAATATTCCCCTCTGGACCAGAATGTACCCCACCATATCAGAATGTCCACTACATGCCAGAATATTCCCCTCTGGGTCAGAATGTACCCCACCATATCAGAATGTCCACTACATGCCAGAATATACCCCTCTGGGCCAGAATGTACCCCACCATGTCAGAATGTCCACTAAATGCCAGAATATACCCCTCTGGGCCAGAATGTACCCCACCATGTCAGAATGTCCACTACATGCCAGAATATACCCCTCTGGGCCAGAATGTACCCCACCATGTCAAAATGTCCACTACATGCCAGAATATACCCCTCTGGGCCAGAATGTACCCCACCATGTCAGAATGTCCACTACATGCCAGAATATACCCCTCTGGGCCAGAATGTACCCCACCATGTCAGAATGTCCACTACATGCCAGAATATACCCCTCTGGACCAAAATGTACCCCACCATGTCAGAATGTCCACTACATGCCAGAATATTCCCCTCTGGACCAGAATGTACCCCACCATGTCAGAATGTCCACTACATGCCAGAATATTCCCCTCTGGGCCAGAATGTACCCCACCATGTCAAAATGTCCACTACATGCCAGAATATACACCTCCAGAACAGAATATTCCATTCCACGCCAGAATATTCCCCTCTGGGCCAGAATGTACCCCACCATGTCAAAATGTCCACTACATGCCAGAATATACCCCTCCAGAACAGAATATTCCATTCCACGCCAGAATATTCCCCTCTGGGTCAGAATGTACCCCACCATATCAGAATGTCCACTACATGCCAGAATATACCCCTCTGGGTCAGAATGTACCCCACCATATCAGAATGTCCACTACATGCCAGAATATACCCCTCTGGGTCAGAATGTACCCCACCATATCAGAATGTCCACTACATGCCAGAATATACCCCTCTGGGCCAGAATGTACCCCACCATGTCAGAATGTCCACTACATGCCAGAATATACCCCTCTGGGCCAGAATGTACCCCACCATATCAGACTTTCGTCTCTAGAACAGAATATTCCTTTCCACTCCAGAATATTTCCCTACAGACCAGACTGTACCCCACAATGTCAGATTTTCCCCTCCATATCAGCATATACCCCTCGATGTAAGAATATTCTCAATTAGGCCAGAATATACCTTTCCATATCAGAAGTCCCCTTCATGTCATGGTATACTCCTTCATGTCAGAATTTCCCCTCCATGTCAGAATATACCGTCAGAATATACCCCTCCATGGCAGAATATACCCCATTAGGCCACCCCTCTCCATGTCAAAATATACCCCATCCATGTCAGAGTATTCCCCTCCATATCAGAAGTTCCCCTACATGTCAGAGAATACCACTACATGCCAGAATATATCCCTCCATATCAGAAGCTCCCCTTATACTCCTCCATGTCAGGATATACCGCTCCATGTCATGGTTTATCCCTCCATGTCAGGATATACCCCATCAATGTCAGAATATACCCCTCCATGTCAGAGTATACCTCTCCATGTCAGAATATACCGCTCCATGTCAGAGTATGCCACTCCATGTCAGAGTACGTCCCTCCATGTCAGAATATGTCCCTCCATGTCATAGTATACCACTCCTATCAGAATATACCGCTACATGTCATTATATACCCCTCCATGTCAGGATATATCACTCCATGTCAGAATATACCCCTCCTTATCAGAAGTTCCCCTCAATGTCAGAATATACGGCTTCATGGCATAATATACCCCTCCATGTCAGGATATACCGCTCCATGTCATAGTATACCCCTCCATGTCAGAATATTGCCATCCATGTCAGAATATACCGCTCCATGTCAGAATATACCCCTAGCTTCATTTCTTTATTTATTCATATTTATATGATTTATTCACAATAATAATATTTATAAACTAATAAAATACACCAACATCAGGGGGCTACTTTTATTATTTTTCAATAAACGTATGCTTTAACTCACTGTTATACGATACACGGATCAACATTTTACTTTTATTTTAAAAAGAAATTTTTTTTGTTTTAATTCTCACTCATTGTCAGAGTTGTGACTTTAAACCTTCAGTACGCTATTGCTTAAGTAATTCTTCTGTATATTATGCAGTAAATTCTATGTTGTAGTTACATGAAAATTGTTTTATCTATTCAGAATTGCAGGTATATCCTATAACGTGCTAATTATAATTTTAATTTGTGTATTATTTATATTATGTAGTTAATAAATTGTGTTTATATAAAAAGAAGATAGAAACTGATTAAAAAGTGTTGTTTTTTTAATTTATTATTGCACATGCATACATTTCGGTACCACTTTAACCCGGGTATATTATGGACTTGTGAATATGCTCTGCTCCAGGCCACTTTACAGATAGATTTATTTCGGCAAAGGAAACATGCAATGGTTAACAGACAATTCAGCTGAACAGCTACAAAAACAATAACAAAATTAGAAAAAAAGAAACCAAGAAACCGCCCCCCTCCCCCTCCCCCCCCCCCCCCCCCTCCCACAACCACCTAAGATAACAACATGCTGTGAGATGCTGTGGCCCAGCTTTAACCCCGGGTATATTATGGACTTGGGGTATGCTCTGGCCCAGTTTACTTTAACCTCTGGAATATTATTGCCTGGGGGTATGCTCTGGCCCAGCCTACATTAACCCCGGGTATATTATGGACTGGGGGTATGCTCTGGCCCAGCCTACTTTAACCCCGGGTATATTATTGACTGGGGGTATGCTCTAGCCCAGCCTACTTTAACCTCTGGTATATTATGAGGTGGTGGGTATGCTCTGGTCCAGCCTACTTTAACCCCGGGTATATTATGGACTGGTGGGTATGCTCTGGCCCAGCCTACATTAACCTCTGGTATATTATGGACTAGTGGGTATGCTCTGGTCCGGCCTACTTTAACCCCGGGTATATTATGGACTGGTGGGTATGCTCTGGCCCAGCCTACATTAACCTCTGGTATATTATGGACTAGTGGGTATGCTCTGGTCCGGCCTACTTTAACCTCTGGTATATTATGGACTAGTGGGTATGCCCTGGTCCGGCCTACTTTAACCACGGGTATATTATGGACTGGGGGTATGCTCTGGTCCAGCCTACTTTAACCCCGGGTATATTATGGACTGGTGGGTATGCTCTGGCCCAGCCTACTTTAACCCCGGGTATATTATAGACTGGGGGTATGCTCTGGCCCAGCCTACTTTAACCCCGGGTATATTATGGACTGGGGGTACGCTCTGTCCCGGCCTACTTTAACCTCTGGTATATTATGGACTTGTGGCTATGCTCTGTCCCGGCCTACTTTAACCTCTGGTATATTATGGACTTGTGGGTATGCCCCGGCCTAAGCATACTTTAACCTCTGGTATATTATGGACTGGTGGCTATGCTCTGTCCCGGCCTACTTTAACCTCTGCTATATTATGGACTTGGGCTATGCTCTGGTCCGGCCTACTTTAACCTCTGGTATATTATGGACTGGTGGGAATGCTCTGGTCCGGCCTACTTTAACCTCTGGTATATCATGGACTGGTGGGTATGCTCTGATCCGGCCTACTTTAACCTTTGGTATATCATGAGCTGGTGGGTATGCTCTGATCCGGCCTACTTTAACCTCTGGTATATCATGGACTGGTGGGTATGCTCTTTCCCGGCCTACTTTAACACCGGGTAGATCATGAGCTGGTGGGTATTCTCTGGTCCGGCCTACTTTAACCTCTGGTATATTATGGACTGGTGGGTATGCTTTTGTCCGGCCTACTTTAACCTCTGGTATATTATGGACTGGGGGTATGCTCTGGTCCGGCCTACTTTAACCTATGGTATATAATGGACTGGGGGTATGCTCTGGTCCAGCCTACTTTAACCTCTGGTATATTATTGACTGGGGGTATGCTCTGGTCCTGACCTACTTTAACCTCTGGTATATTATGGACTGGGGGTATGCTCTGGTCCTGACCTACTTTAACCTCTGGTATATTATGGACTGGGGGTATGCTCCGGTCCGGCCTACTTTAACCTCTGGTATATTATGGACTGGGGGTATGCTCTGGTCCGGCCTACTTTAACCTCTGGTATATTATGGACTGGGGGTATGCTGTGGTCCGGCCTACTTTAACCTCTGGTATATTATGGACTTGGGGTATGCTCTGGTCCTGACCTACTTTAACCTCTGGCATATTATGGACTGGTGGGTATGCCCCGGTCTAAGCCTACTTTAACCTCTAGCATATTATGGACTGGTGGGTATGCTCTTTCCCGACCTACTTTAACCTCTGGTATATTATAGACTGGTGACTATGCTCTTTTCCGGCCTACTTTAACCTCTGGTATATTATAGACTGGTGGGTATGCTCTGGTCCGGCCTACTTTAACCTATGGCATATTATGGACTTGTGGGTATGCTCTGGTCCGGCCTACTTTAAACTCTGGTATATTATGGACTGGGGGTATGCTCTGGTCCTGACCTACTTTAACCTCTTGTATATTATGGACAGGGGGTATGCTCTGGTCCGGCCTACTTTAACCTCTGGTATATTATGGACTGGGGGTATGCTCTGGTCCTGACCTACTTTAACTTCTGGCATATTGTGGACTGGTGGGTATGCTCTGGCCCAGCCTACTTTAACCTCTGGTATATTATGGACTGGTGGGTATGCTCTGGTCCGGCCTACTTTAACCTCTGGTATATTATGGACTGGTGGGTATGCTCTGGTCCGGCCTACTTTAACCTCTGGTATATTATGGACTGGTGGGTATGCTCTGGTCCGGCCTACTTTAACCTCTGGTATATTATGGACTGGTGGGTATGCTCTGGTCCGGCCTACTTTAACCTCTGGTATATTATGGACTGGGGGTATGCTCTGGTCCGGCCTACTTTAACCTCTGGTATATTATGGACTGGTGGGTATGCTCTGGTCCGGCCTACTTTAACCTCTGGTATATTATGGACTGGTGGGTATGCTCTGGTCCAGCCTACTTTAACACCTGATATATTAAGGACTGGTGGCTATGCCAGGTCTATGCCACTCTTACCCCTGGTATATTATTGAACCGCGGTTATGCTCTTGCCCAGTCATATCAAGCTTCGGGTATATTATGGACTGGTGGGTATGCTTGGGCCCAGACAACTCACGGGTATTTCATGAACTGATGGGAATGCTGAGGCTTGCTATATCGGCTGCCAAGTGCAGCAAGATAAATTGGCTTAATAAGCTGAATGATGACCATTATGATAGTAACTTATCATTTTCCTGTCTTTCAGGATGTGTTACTTTTAATGTAAGCTGATGTCGAGAGTCAATTTACGAGTGATATTTATCGATTATATTAATTAAGACTTTCCAAGAAACTTAACACAACACCCTTAAACATTCCGAGACGTTACTAACCTATACTTAATATTGTTAGGTGTTATTACATGTAAATGTTTCTTGAAGAATTGCTATCGACTTGGCATCAAATTGTGTAGCCCTTGATCCAACAGCTGATATACACTGGATACTGGCTGGTCTAAACCAGCACTATTTGCTTATGTCGGATCAATATGTTCATGGCGGGATACGTGTTACAAGCTCTATGTCCTGTTTAGAAAGGAAGTGAATGTTATAGTAAACTTCCTGTAAGTTTATAGAGAATAGACACCACATGTCATAACACAGTATGTACTTGGATTGTGACAAAATAACGGCACAGAATTGTAGTTGTAAATTTTGAAAGTTAATTTGCACGTTAGAGGGAAAACAGACTACCATTATGGTGAGTTGATAACCATGTTTTATGTTTAATATGAAGACCTATCACTTCCAGTGCTTAACGACAGAATGTGACTAGTAAGAAATGTATCCACTTACGTTGTCATATCTTATTTAGCTTTTATCCTTATTTAGTTCTCAATTTGCTTCCTGTTCTTTTCCGTTCATGCTTTATCCCTATCTTCTTTTTCCTAGTCTATGTCTATACATGTACCACCCTGGTACGTGAAATATATGAATGTTGTCATCGTAACATAATAAGTCAATGTCTGTACTTTTACCTCTCTGGTACGTGAAATATATCAATATTGTCATCGTAACATAATAAGTCAATGTCTGTACTTTTACCTCTCTGGTACGTGAAATATATCAATATTGTCATCGTAACATAATAAGTCAATGTCTGTACTTTTACCTCTCTGGTACGTGAATATATCAATATTTTCATCGTAACACAATTAGTCAATGTCTGTACTTTTACCTCTCTGGTACGTGAAATATATGAATATTGTCATCGTAACATAATAAGTCAATGTCTGTACTTTTACCTCTCTGGTACGTGAATATATCAATATTTTCATCGTAACACAATTAGTCAATGTCTGTACTTTTACCTCTCTGGTACGTGAAATATATCAATATTGTCATCGTAACATAATAAGTCTATGTCTGTACTTTTACCTCTCTGGTACGTGAAATATATCAATATTGTCATCGTAACATAATAAGTCAATGTCTGTACTTTTACCTCTCTGGTACGTGAAATATATCAATATTGTCATCGTAACATAATTAGTCTACGTTTGTACTTGTACCCCTCTGGTACGTGAAATATATCAATGTTGTCATCGTAACATAATTAGTCTATGTCTGTACTTTTACCTCACTGGTACGTGAAATATATGAATGTTGTCATCGTAACATAATTAGTCTATGTCTGTACTTTTGCTCCTCTTGTACGTAAAATATATGAAAGTTGGCATCGAACATTATGATCCTTGTCTGTTCTTTTATCCATAAATTTTGTTATCGTTAAACATGCCATGGCAAACTTAACTGACCGCGCATTTGCACATCTGATACGATGTCAATGATATATTCCAATTAAATCGTATTTTGTCAATGATATATCCCCACCCCCACCACCAAACTAAATGCGCATTCTGTCAATGCTATATTCTATCTAAATGGATATTTTTTCAGTGCTATATCCACTCCCCCGCCCCCCCACCCCCGCACACACACACACACTAAGTGCGTGTTTTGTCAATGCTATATTCTAACTAAATCCTATTTTGTCAATTCTATCCCCCCACCCACCCACCCACACACTAAATGCGTCTTTTGACAATGCTATATTCTATCTAAATGCGTATTTTGTCAATGCTATATACCAACTAAATCGTATTTTGTCAATTCTATCCCCCACCCCCACTAAATGCGTATTTTGTTAATGCTATATTCCATCTAAATGCGTATTTTTTCAATGCTATATTCCCCGCCCACTAAATGCGTATTTTGTCAATGCCACATTCCATCTAAATCGTACTTTGTCGATGCTATACCCCACCCCACCCACTAAATGCGTATTTCGTTAATGATATGTCTCTCCCCCACTAAATGCGTATTTTGTCAATGCTATATTCCATATAAATGTGTATTTTGTCAATGCTATATCCCCCACTAAATGCATATTTTGCTATCCCCCACACTACCCCATACACTAAATGCGCATTTTGTCCATGCTATAGTCCATCTAAGTGAGTATTTGTCGTTGCTTTATTCCAACTTAATTTGTATTATGTCAATGCTATATTCCAACTAAATAAGTATTTTGTCAATGCTATATCCCCCAACCCCAACCCCACCTCCACCACCACCCCACTAAACAGCATTTTCAAATTCTGCATTTTCTGCAGTTACTTTACCATAAGAAAGTAAAATTAGTTAACAATATGGTATATCTTAGATCGGTAAAACGCCTTTTGTAAAGCTTATAAGTATTCAAAATGGCGTCTGTCACATGATCACACTTAACTGTCCTGATCTCCTAGTTAAGAAAGATTCATAGCTATGATCCATCTAGTAGTCGGAACAAAGTAAGTATCTAAGCCAATATCTATTAGCAAATATGGTAGTAAAACTGATGTCAGAAGCGTTAATTTATGAGCGAGTTAATTTATTCATAGATTGACACCACCAAATTTATTTGACTTCATGTTACTTAAAATGGTTGAATTTTTGTTTTTTGTTGATACAAACTTTTTAAATTATGTTAAAAATTATTTACTTCGTCTAATAACAAACTTACGTGTATTTCCTTTGATGGACATTGAACTTTGGTTCTTCAATTCCATCTTCACATGAACAGGATGCTACAACCATTTATTCGTCTCTGGTCATGTTTGTTCATGATTCAGAAAGTTAATTTTATTTGTGGTCAACCATTTTTGTGTTGTTTTTCAAATCGAAATAATACCATATTCCTTTTCTAAACACTATGTGGACATTATTTTTCTATGACGTCACTACTTTCGTCATAACGTATAGAAAATATCAGCGCATGGACATTTTGCTTTGACCGGCCGCAATAGCTCAGGTGGTAGAGCGTCGGCTTGCAAATCGTGAGGTCGTGGGTTTGAACCCCGGCCGGGTAAAACTAAAGACTTTAAAGTTGGTAGTAGTTGCTTCCCTCCTAACGCTCGGGGCTAAGGGGACAGCATTACGCCTGACTCGCCGGTGTCAGTATAATGGACCGGCCGGGTTCAGTCCCTGGGCACCTCATAAGTGCCCCTGTGCTATAATGATAGAAATGTCGCTGCGCAGTATCGGCAAAAATGTCGCCTAATCCTATCCCACATTTTGTTTTCAAATAGAACGTTTTTCTTTTCGTTGCTTGCATCTGAGAAACTCGTCAGGAAGTGCGAGGTTAGAGCTCTGTAAAACCGGTTTAAGCACCCCAGTCGGTCCATATTGCCGACTGACCGTTCCAAGGCGGTAACTGTCGGGTTTGCTCTTTTCCTTAAATGACTCATCATAAAGTTGTTCTTACTTTTCGCCTGGCCTGCATGTGAAATACCTTTGTTCTGTGCCTTTTCGGAGTTTGGTATATGTTGCAATACTCATAGGACTTTGTCATATATTCTTATTCTTGCTGTATTTTATTATAGAAATGAATAGTTAAATACACGCACCATCCGGGACATGGCTGTCCGAATATATGAACACTTTTTGGTGATTTATCGAACTACAATTTGACGAAGTTGTTGATACACTTATTTTAAATTTTATGTGAATCATTTCAAATGGAATGTTTTGTACTGTACATGACCAAACTGCTTATAATTTTAGTTGATTTAGCGGAACACTTCTGATATTCTGAAACATTCAAAAGCAGTTACGTTGTGGTAATAAATATTTATTTGAAAAGTACTTTGCAGTAGGTCAACTAGTCTATTTACGTACTAATACTTATTTGTAAGCATACAAGCTTGCGGTAATAGGCAAACGATCAATAATGTCATATTTTGTCTTAAGCAGCCAACTTGTTTTAAGCAGCGAATTTTGGGCTGTCCCTTGGGTGGTTGCTTAATACAAGTATCACTGTTTGGGGAGGGTGGGTGGGGTGTTATAACATTATAAATTTTAAAAAGAAATAAAATATATAAAGCATTATCCTTATTTGCTTATTAGGATATAAAATAATTAAACCAAGACCTTCAGAAAAAAAATAATGTCCTGGGTGATGATGAAAATGAAAGGATGAGAAATGTGAAATCACACTGACATGGCATGCATATAGATCACTTTTTTTTCGAAAAACAGACTAATATTTGAATGCTCTTGCCACATTAATAGCACATAAATATGTTTTAATACTGGTGAACAAATTTCCCGCTGAAAAGTATTGATTGAATCATATGTGTACTGAAGATACCATGATTTTCTCGCTTTTCTTGTATAAGCTTGACCAATACCATAATAAAAAAACATGTTATAATAGAAGGGCTGTATTTATTATACCATTTGCAGTGGCTTATGAATTTGTAAACACAAGAAGAAGAAAAAACAAGCAAAGAACAACCATTATAAGCACCTACCTGTATGTTTTAATAGGTCGTATGATATTTCGAATATGGATCATTTTGTATGGATACACATACCGATAATACTGACCGATACGGAGCTCTACCTTTAACACGTATCCTGTCATCGCTCTCTCCCGCTAATTGCATAAGTGTTTTTTATGTTATCCACCTACAGTCCGGCGATTGGACCCATCCGCTGTTCAACTGTTTTGATGACCTGGGAATCTGCCTGCTGGCCTACTTTGCTCCGTGTGTCCTCTTTGGTCAAAACAATGAACGGATGCAGGAGGGAAGCTGTGTCCTTTGTGGTAATTATTTTAATTCATTATTATTCATAGCAAATATTTACAAAATCGATTTTCACCTTCGGGGATGAACCAGTAGTATTGTAGCCAAATTAGTTGTTTCACCAGACCAGTGCATGGTTATATTTATATGCGAATCTTAAGCATTTTACCCAAATTTTCGTTCAAACAAAAATCCCCTTGCATGCAGTACATTGCTGAAAATGATGAATCCAAATGCAGCAGTAAACAGGGCTCCTATCAGATGATAGGATGTATACATTAGTTGTCATTTCTTACATCTATTTAAAACAAAACATGACTGACATGACATGAGAATTGTGTCTCTTATAGCTTGCACGGCTTTTCTAAGTCATTTGGTTTGTGAATAATACGACCATAGGCCAATAAAATTACCGCCGATGAAGGTCAACACATTGGAATGCGTAAATGAACTTCGTTCCAATAATTAATTTATCTTGGAGCAAAAAAGAGACTAATTGGCTAAAATTAGTCACCATAGATTTGAAAAAATAACGCTGCAAATAAACACAATTGGCGGATAGAAAAGGGCATCCATCCTTTCTGATCACCCTTCGTTCTTATACTTGATTTATAATACAAATTCTATGTTTGACTTCTTGTTTAGAACCAAAACATATTAGCAGAAACATGACCAGTTCCAGACCAATTATAAGATGCGGGGAGGGGTTGGGACAGCAGTGTCCTGTGTAATCTCAATTCATAATTCTCTTGAATTGTTTTTATTAATTTTAATTTATTGGATAAAACCAGTTCAGATAGTTATCATATGTCCTGTTTGGGTACAAAAATATTAGCACTTATATGTTCTTTAATTGCCGTCAACACAACTTATAATCAAACTTAATTAAAATAAACAACTTTTAATTGAACTGAATTACAATAGTTCATATAGGTATCTTATTAGCAAAGACGGCCACGTAAAAAGTAACACCCTTGCATCTATATGAATCTTGTTATATCCGACATGTTTGTGTTTATTTAACAGGAATAGCCTTCTTCATCCCGGTCTTCAACCTGATTCAGTGGGTGAATTTACGCGGCAAGATCCGCGAGATGAATAACATAGAGGGCTCTATGCTTGGTGATTGCTTCACAATTCTGCTGTGTGGCATGTGCGCATTGGCGCAGGAATCAATGGAAGTGCGGAATATCCCGGGTCTGATGTCAATGGCCCGTGAATAAAATTGAAAATTTGTGAATTTGTTGGTACATATGTCGTTACTCTTTTTACATTGATATCTATAGATAGGCCGGGCTGGATCTTATGATGATATTGATAGTAATGATGTGCTTTGCGTGTGTATGTTTATAATATATATGTATGTGTGTGAACAATGTGTTGATGTTGCTTCCTTTTACCAGTTTTTTTTACCTCCGACCAATAACCATATGCAAACATACCATCCTTTAAATTTATTGTCTATAGGTTGGGAGAAACATCGACGTTGCAATGGTTTTCACCTTTTTTAACAAATGAAACCCAACCTTAGATTGAGATTAGCTCCAAATTGAGCATGCGGAAGTAAGCTACATGCATGCATACAAGGCAGTCATGAACAGTTCAAGGAATACTTCAAGTTCTTATAATCAAAAGCAGAAGTTTACATATGAAAAGTTAGACAATTTTTAAATGAAACCTTTTATACCAGACTTTCAAAATATGCAAGTAAACTATGGCTTCTGTGAAGAAAACAACGAATACTCAAGAAGTAGCAACACTTTTTATGTCATACTTTGTAAATTTGGCAAAATATATTTGAAAAACTGTGAGTATAGTCCAGAGACCTATCCAATAGATAGTTTCCACATCAGTGAACATCCCTTATCTTGGCAGCCATCTTTGATGGCAAAATCAAGGGATTTTCAGATGAATTGTATAGAAGCGTAAATTATATTTTTCTTGTTATTTCTTCATTTCAAGTCCAAAAATTAAAAGCTCTACACCATTGAAAATTTCTTAAAATTAATATTTTAGAATACAATATTTTTAAAATTGATAAATGCACAAAGAATTAATACAAAGAAACAAAAAAGATACTGGCTCATCCTTAAACAAAATGACCAGTGTATCTTTCTGGTTGTATTTTTTACGTTTTAAACTATAAAAATATATTTAAAATACTTCAGAAAAGCTGCTAAATTTGATATAAAATTCAGTAAAACTTTTTGCAAAATAAAAACACAGTGGTGAGTTTAATACAGCAATATTTCCAGATTTCGTCATGCATTAGCTTCTGCCTTCAAAGATGGCTGCCTTAAACTGTCTTATTAGTGCCTATGACATCACGTGGAAACTATTTATAAAAATAAACAATAATAATGAGGAGTTATTGTTTTACCCAAAGCCCATCTAAGATTACGAAAGTTAATTATAACTCTGTCCTAAAATTATGAAAGTTTTTATTTGAAACACCCGAGGTTGATCAAATATCTGCAAAACTACTCAGACAGTGACAGAGCATTTATTCCGCACATTACAGCTCTTGTAACTATCTCAATGTGCTAAAGGAAGCACAAGGTTAACCCTTGTTGAAGAAAAATGACACACCACAAAAATTTAATCTAAAGCCAGTTAGTATATTAACAAAGCCTTCAAAAATATGTGATGCTTCAGACCCGGATATACCGGGGGTCGAATGGGCCATGCCCCCCCCCCCCAACCCGCCCAGTCATTTTTCTCAACCATATTTATTGAGCAATATTGGCTATGCTGCAATCGAAACTCCTCATGTAATTCCGTTCTCGGGACAATCATCCCTCGGATGTATCTGGTGCAATGATACTCGCACAAATCACAATCGTTTTGTTCGCCGGAAGTCGGAACAAGATGCTTAAAATGTAGTTCGCACATAACATAAACAATGGCGTCGTTTGACAGCTGTGTCTTTGCTGCGCCGGGTAAATTAAACTTGGATGATTTAAATTTGAAGCAGCCACAAAGTGAAGTTTTACAGGCATCGTACTATAGTGATCTGTCATCCGAGCTGCCATCTTTGTTTTGACGTCTGTCACAAAAGAAGTCCCATTTAGGGAAATGGTCAAGGTAATCCGACTACCTACATACATCCGAGAGCAATCGGAACTTCTCGGGTAATTCCGTCCTCGGAACAATCATCCCTCGGATGTATCTGGTGCAATGATACGTGCTCGAATCACGATCGTTTTGTTCGCCGAATTCGGAAGAAGATGCTTAAAATGTAGTTCGCATAAAACATGAACAATGCCCTCGTTTGACAGCTGTGTCTTTGCTGTGCCGGGTGAATTTAACTTGAATTATTTAAATTTGAAGCAGCCACAAAGTGGAGATTTGCAGGCATCGTACTGTAGTGAACTGTCATCCTTGCTGCCATCTTTGTTTTGACGTCTGTCACAAAAGAAGTCCCATTTTGGGAAGTGGCCGAGGTAATCCGACTACCTACATACATCCGAGAGATGATTCGTGAATTATCCGAGGTGTTCCGATTGATCCGAGTGATGATTTGTGAATTATCCGAGGTGTTCCGATTGGGCTATGCTGACCTGAACACACACATTTTGTAGACCGTGTAGGAATAATCACGGGTATCTCAGGCTGTCATATCCTTTGCCGCCCGAGCAGTAATTAAAGCCAATCGGCCTCCTAATAGACATATAATAACGGGACCGCTGACTAGTGACGTCACGCTATATACTCTATGTAAATAGGTTCAATCCGTCGCAGCGCCATAACCGGGTGTCATAAAAAACGTCCGGTGTAAACTAAAACAAAACAAGGAAAGCTGAAAGCTGTTTTAATATTAACGAACAAACACGTAAATCTCGTGTAAATGGGGAAAATAAGATGTGAAATTATAATTCCAAAGGCTTTTACCAAAACAGAGTGGCGGGGACACTATTTCTTGTTGATGATCGTTCAGATTGAAGTCTGAACACAGACACGACGCACATCTGCTCCGCCAACTTTGAGTCAGCGCTAATTGTAAGTTATTTCATTTTTCGATTGTTGTTGTTTTTAATCTGGTGACAATGGTTTATCTTAATATTTAATCAGTCATTTTACGTTTAGTTTCCTGATGAATAGATAGCTAAATCAAAAATCAACCCGTATAGCAGTTGTCAGAATACCTTCTACTTTTGGTTTCCATTTTGCTAAATAGTAACTGTTCATTTTAAACTTCTAGATTAGATTATCCTTAACAACAAATCATATCTCCAACTTTAAAATGTGTATTATTTCTTTGTATATACATATATCTTTTTTGCCTCTGGATTAAAAAGTATTTATTTTGCTTTATTTTCTTTTACTTTGCAGCCTGTAGTCGGCAGAAGGGGGCGTGGTCTACTCTTTTTATTTTTATCATTTATGGAATAGAACCATCTGTTGCTATTGCTATCTATAAATAGTTTCCAACAAATATAGTGCTGCCTTTTCTGTGGTTTCATGCCAAGAACACCTGGCATACCAATTTAACTCATTTATTTTATTCTGAGACAAGTATTGTATAACCTTCAGTTTTAGTGTATTCAAGAAATTGAACTACCTGTGTGTGTACCACTGTTTAAGGTCACATCTGCAGATCAAGCTTTTAACCTTGAGCGCTCTCTTTCCGGGATGGATGTGCTGGACACATATAAAGCAATACTTTCCCTCACTTACAAAAAACATCAAATTTCATGTTGTCATAGTAGTATTTATGTGTCTCATTTATGTGACTTTTGACATAATATGCAATTTTATTTACAGTTCCTGCAAAATGAATTTCTTCTACACTTTAACACATGGTTAAAGGGTGTGAAGCAACTTAATGCGTTTAAAACAACAAAAACAGGCTAGGGGAGATATTCTTGTCCACTCAGACCAATGAAGGAAGGTGATGCCAGGTAATTGAGACAAAACTATATAGAAATATAGATATTTTCTAAAATGGACTTTTGGGATTTCTGCTTAATATAAATATGAGATGTTTATACATTAAAGGTGGTGACCGGCTTGCCTAAATCAAATACATGTAATAATATCTAACTTTAGTCCAAGTAAGGACAAATTTTAAAACAACCTTAATTATTAGTAAATGCAGTCTCTCAGGTACGAAGTGCATGAATGTAATGATGAGTGGGTGTTGTGCTTCACTTTTCACTTGGCTAGAGGATTTCAGTAACCAGTATTTGCTGGATCTTTTCAGGTTACTATAATTTATGTGGATGTTTGAGGAAATAATTTGTCTAAAATTTTGGATACCACTATTAATTGTATTGTACTGTATTATTACTGCGACATTTCATATAAAGCCGAAATCTTCAAAGGATACTGTTTTTCAGTTGCCATGACAAGAACCATTTCTTCAGAGACAGTTTACCTTTAAATTCAACGCCATGGGCCAGCCAACAGAAGCACAACTGTCAGGAAGGCAGAGAAGAAATATCAGTTCTTTGCAGTCCTTTGAAAAAGATTAAAAAGTATTAAAAGATTTCAAACTTTCAGTCTGGTTCTGTATTGCTTTCTGAGTGGAAAACCATTTCTTAACTGTTATTTTTCATAAAACTGTTTTAAGCATCACAAGGCAGGATTATGTTAAATATTGTTTATTTATCCATATAATCTACAAAATAATTTGACAGTTAACAAACATCAACATAATAGAAGAATCTAATTCACTTTCCATATCTAATGGTAGGCAGAATCATGTTTTAGAATCTTATCAAAACAACTGTTTAAATTATATTTTACAGGCACATACTTCCCTTCGAATTTTAACCAAAAAAAATGCAGGTAGATTACATGTGTACCGGTTGTCCCATCGATCGCTGTTTGCAAATATTGGAAAGAAAAAAAGGAATAAAAACAATCTTAGCGCAATTTTTCTGTGAACAACCACTGCAGTAGATATTGTGCTTAACAGATATGCACAAGAAAAGCATTGACGTGAAGCATCAAAGGGCGAGACAACAATGAAAATATTTATTAGAAATTAAGAGATGGCTGATTTAAATTATTAAGTAAACATTAAAATCACTGGAATAATTTAATTCTGGTATAAATAGTTTCCATGTTATGTCACAGGCACTGGTAAGACAGTTTAAGGCAGCCATCTTTGAAGGCAGAAGCTAAAGCAGGCTGAAATCTGGAAATATGTGCTGTATTAAAGTCGCCACTGTTTTTTTTATTTTATTTTTCAGTCTATTTTACCAGAGACGTATAACAACACGTCTCGGATTTTACTGAAATTTATATCAAATTTAACCGCTTTTATCAACTATTTTAAATAACAAGACTATATTTTGATAAATTAAAATGTAAATTATAATTAAAAAAAACAACAACCAAACATACACTGTTCATTTTGTTGAAGGATGTGCCAATAATTTTATTTATTTCTGTGTATTAATTAGGGCTATTAATTCTTTGTGTGTCTATTAATTTTAAAAATATTATATTTTAAAAATACGAATTTCAAGAGCTTTCCAATGGTATATAGCTTTTAATTTTTGGACCACAAATGAAGAAATTACAAGAAAATAAAATTTAAGCTTCTATACAATTCATGTGAAAATCCCTTGAGGTTGCCATCAAAGATGGCTGTCAAGATAAGGGATATTCACTGATGTGGAAACTATCTATATAAGGCTACTTATATGTACAATCCTAAAAAAGGGGACAAACATGTTTTCATTAACAAGTATAACCGTTAGATGATTATTAATGTTTAGAAATTTAAAAAGTAAAAATACCACGATTGCGTGGAACTTACAAACAAAGAATATATAAATATACAAAGAACTACATGTACCGAATTAGGACCCGTATGTTGAGAACGTGTAAATCGCGGAACTTCCGAAATTCGGAACACCTCGCTCATTTTCGCTCGCCTATTCTCTAGCGAGAACGAGAATGGCCGACGAGATCCGCTCGCAAGTGCATTTTTATAGCGTCGCCAATAACTGATCAAAAAGAAAAGCATTGATGCGAAGCATCAAAGGGCGACGCAAAAATGAAAATTAATAAATATTAGAAATTTAGTGATGACTGATTTAAATTATTAAGTTCACATTAAAGTCACTAGAATAATTTAATTCTGAAAGGCTACAAAAAGAGACAAGCTTTGTCTTGAACAAGTATAACCGTCAGATGTACAGTACTGTTTAGAAATTTAAAAAGTAAAAATACCTCGTTTGCGTGAAGAATAGTTTTCATAAGATTTATAAACATATTAATACAAAGAACAACTTTACATATGTAATACGGCATGTTCCCGCTATAGTTATATATAAAAAGAACGTCATTTACCGAAATAGAACCCGCACGTTGGGAATGTGTAAATCGCGAAACTTCCGGAATTCGGAACGCCTTGTCCATTTTCCCTTGATCATTTTCTAGCTAGAACGGAAATGTTCGAGGACATCCGCTCGCATGTGCAAAATTTTTCAGCATTCCATATACAGGCGGTGCGCTCCAGTAGCTAGAATGGGAATGTCCGAGGACATCCTCCCGCATGTGCAAAATTGTTCAGCAATCAAAATATATGCTCTATTCGAGAACGTGTTGTCCATAAATTCGATGTAGAGTATTTATGGAAGTTACAACTAAAACTCGTCAAATAAAAAATACCACCATTTCTGGTAGAGCCGCCAATAAATGGTATTACAAACAAAACAATACTGATTTGCAACAAAGGCTTTATTAGATGTTTGACACGACAAAATACAGCTATCAGAAATTATTGTAGAACAGACAAAATAACAAAGAAGTATGGAGTTTCGGCACAACAAACAAGCAAAGCGTTTATTAAAACTTGGACCAAAATATAATAGATTGTTTGTTTGTTTGTTTGTTTATTGGGTTTATCGTCCCACCAACAGTATTTCAGTTATCTGGTGTCCACTTGAGGCAGATATAGTGCTGGTTTCACTATGTATAGCATGCCGTGAACACCTGGCATGATACCAGACCCAGTCACATTATCCTGACGCCGGGCCAACCAGTCGCGGGACTACCCTTATATTTGCTTGAGCGTTAGCAAGGGAGCTATACCACTACCATTTTAAACGACTTTGGTATGTCGCGGCCCGGGATCGAACCCGGGACCTCCCGTACCTGGAGCCGACGCTCTACCGATTGCGATACCAGGTCCGGTATATAATTGTGCATACATCGTCAAACTATCGTCGTGTTCCAGAACACTGTTCATTTGGATTAAAAAACAACAACAACAACAACAAAAACATTATAACAAACCATTATTACCATTGCCAAAGCATATTGTAGATGTGTTTAAATGTTTGAAACAGCAACATTTTGAGCCAACGAAAACTGCACAAATGTTTAATGAAAATATGTTTGGTTCAACTTGTTGGATACCACCTTTAAGTACTATTGCCAGACATTGTGCTTCCTACAGCTGCAGATCACAAAATTATAAAATTACTCCCAACTTAGCAAAATATATTCTGTTTTCTTTTCTTATCTTTTTAACTTGATACGTACTTCTTTAACCCTGTGTTATTGCTTAAAACGGAGTAGGGACAAAATCTTTCGATAACACAATTCTTTTTGTTCATTTTATCAAAGGCAGACAAATTCCCGTAATGTTTCCAATGCGAAAAAATCACCTCCTGTAACGTTTACACATTTTGCAAGAACGTTTATTTGGTTCGCACTGTTAAGTCTCGTAATTTATAGTAGCATCGGATTTTTCTTTCTGATAAAATTCCAAAATTGTATATTAGTTATTGTTATTTTCTTCCCAACATATACAAACGACGATCCAAGCGCGTATCTGGGCCGTTTTTGAAGCTACGCACAATTACAAGGGAGATAACCTTTGTAGTATTACTTTTGCAATCTCCAACGCAGTGATCTCCCCCTTTCAGTAAGGAGAATCTCTGCCACCACACAGAAATCCTTCCAGATCTGGAAGGATTTGATTTTTTTACTTTTAATTTTTGTTCAGTAAAATGACAATCGGAATGAATGTGTATGTTAGAAAAACGACTAATAATGGATGAAAAAACAAATTCTAACGATAAAGAAAAGAAAAGAAAAAGAATGTATTTATCACTACAATCGTAACAACTCGGCCATTTCCGTCCTTTCGCCGAGGGCGAAATTTCAGTGTTACACCGGTTCAATGTAAACAATCAATGGATCTGCATTCTATACATAGCGTATGACGTCACTACGTCATTTTGACCGTGTGTTGACGCAACGATGGATCTGACTATCGTCACGTGATTTTGTATGATGGCAGTGGTTTTAAGCGAGCGTAGCGATGTCGTAAACCCTGTGCGGAGTTTGTTACTTTTGAATATATTCGGATCATTTCTAACGAATACCAGGTAAAATCCGGGCATGCGAGAAACTTAACGCAAAATATGAACGACTGTAATCCTGACCTGTACAAGTTTAATCATTTTAATCCATTTTCAATTTGATTGGTGTGGAAATAAAATGTTATAACCTAGAAACTACGGAAAATAAATATATCATTCCCTACCCGGGTTAGGGGTCGACATTCTTAGTGTTTTATCTTTGGTACTTTTAGATTTCCGAGCTTTCGAACCGAGGTTACGCACGTGCGTAAAGTGCGTAATGGCAGAAACGCGCCTGCGACGATCGATGGAAATCGAAGTTACAATTGTAATCTACCTGTATCTTACGTATGTTACGTTCCAACTCGAAAAGAAGAATGCGTTTGTCTATTTCGGCATATTTTTGGAATAATTCAAACCAATTTTCAACAACAAAGTTATGTTACTTAAGGTTTATGTCCCATTTTCAGACTTTCAGAGTCAGTTTAATAAAATCATGAAAAAACAAAACAGCACCTTTCGTTCAAATACACTTCAGAACCCATCTCCGACATTTTAGAACATTTTTTACTAACCCCCACCTTCACCCCGAAACTATGTCATATTCGGGTTCCCCTCGCCCCCGCCCCCCCCCCCCCCCCCCGCCCCAACTGAAAACTTCTGGATCCGGACCTGTACTTGTAGTACACTTTCTTCTCAAATTTAAGAACACTTCAATCGTTCATGTCCTCACTGCGTTCTAAGTCCCCATTTGGCTGCTGACAATATGGTTTTATAAACAATCCAAGTTGATCCATGTGACACTTTATTGCAGTGTATTATTGTGTACGAAGGCGTTGCGATGTGAAACAACATGAAATGGAAAATATAACCATAACAACAGAAGGTACAGCAAAACTACTCAAAAACTTAAATGCCACCAAAGTAATAGGACCAGACAATATATCACTCTACTTTCTCAAAGAAGTCAGCAGCGAAATTGCACCCATCATAACTGACCTATTTAACTGCTCCATCAATACAGGTCAAGTTCCAAACGATTGGAGGACAGCCATGGTCACACCTGTCTTCAAAAAGGGATCAAAATCAAAAGCTGAAAACTACAGGCCAATCTCCCTGACATGTATTCTAAGTAAAGTCCTCGAACATATAATCACAACCTCCATCATGAAACACCTTGACAAACACAGCCTATTATATCCACTACAACATGGCTTTAGGTCAAAGGTCAGCTGTATTACCCAACTACTTATTTTCACCCAACAGATTTTTGACAATATGGCTGATGGCAAACAGACTGACGTTGCAGTCATGGACTTAAGAAAGGCCTTTGACAAAGTTGACCACCTAAGACTTGTCCTAAAATTAAAACGAATGGGTATAAACAATAAAACATCCAACTGGATCCAAACTTGGCTGAGTGACAGATCTCAAAAAGTTGTAGTTGATGGTCATGCTTCAGACAGCTGTCCTGTATTATCAGGTGTACCCCAAGGCTCTGTCCTGGGGTCATGTCTTTTTCTTATTTACATCAATGACATGCCAGACAGCCTCAAAAGTAACGTACGCCTTTTTGCAGACGACACAAATGTATACTTGACCATATCCAGTCTTGCAGATTGTCACACACTCCAGTCAGGCTTGCAAAAACTTGAACAGTGGGAACAGGAGTGGCTTATGTCTTTCAATCCAGAAAAATGTGAAATAATACGCATCACTAGAAAACAAAACCAATTATTTTTGATTATGTTCTTCACAATCAAATTTTACAATCAACTGATAATGTAAAATACTTTGGAGTCACAATAACAAAAGACTTAACATGGAACAAACATATTAACACGATCACTAACAAAGCAAATTCAACTCTTGGCTTTATTAAATGCAACATTAAAACTAACAGTATTAAGACCAAGGAAACAGCATACAAAACCTATGTCCGGCCCAAACGTGAATACTGCAGCATCATTTGGAACCCATGGCAAAACCATCTCGCTCAAAAAATAGAAATGATACAGAGAAGGGCTGCTAGATACACCTTACATCAATATAATTACCAAAGAAGTGCCATGCTGCATCAACTCAATTGGCCCACACTGCAGTTAAAAAGAGACCTTACAACAGTCATAATGATTTACAAAATACAACATAATTTAGTGAACATCACAGTACCACCAAACTATCTCATTCCAACTCGCCAACACAAATTTGTACAACCACACTCACCCACAAACTACCACTAAAACTCATTTTTTCCAAGATCTATAAAGTTGTGGAATTCCTTGCCAAACCATGTAGCTACTAGCCCAGACCTGACATCCTTTAAGGCTGGCGCTAAATCATTCTTCGTGTAAATTCATAGCACTCTGTTTTTATCTTACACAAAAATATTTTTTAAAAAAAGGTTATATAACACAATTATCACAAATTGTATATATTCACTAAA
Organism: Sinonovacula constricta; assembly: GCA_007844125.1. Classification (NCBI taxonomy): domain Eukaryota; kingdom Metazoa; phylum Mollusca; class Bivalvia; order Cardiida; family Solecurtidae; genus Sinonovacula; species Sinonovacula constricta. The sequence goes on from CM017573.1 coordinate 3,208,643, forward strand.
TCTTATTTCCCAGACCCTGACATGCGCCTTCTAGTTTCATCAATATATTGATGTTCAGAAGTATAATGTAGATGTAGAACAAGACAGGTATGCAGGTAATGCCCACAGGTGATCTAATAAAAACTAACACAAAGAAAAAAAGTACACTTTTAAAAAAGTAGGCCTACCACTTCTTAATTGATTTTCACACCGTTTCCAGTCTTTAGTTCAAAATATACACCACTATGATTTTTGACACTAGAGAGTCACTATTTTTGCACAAAAAGTACAGAGCACAAATCGATGTTATATGCCTCTGTGAGCTTGACCTTAACCCCCATCAGTTATGTTTGTTTTAAAAATGTATCGTGGATTCTTACGCCCCATTCGTACTTTGATTAAGCATGTGCTCGCGTCCTTTTAAATCTACTCGTTTCGGACATAACTGGCCTATGAAATATCGAAGGGAACTTCCAAGGTTTCCGCATATTATAACACGACAAAATGGTGGACATTAGTTATGCACAATTATTTCCATAAATTTTGGCGTTGATTTCGACAGAAATCCGTGTGTATTCCAGCTTAAGACATACATAATTTCACAGTTTACGCTTTAGTTTATAACTAAAACGAGAAGAGGTTCCATAGCCTTTGCAATGAGCTAGGCTTGTTGAATAACCGGTTCGCACGTGAGACCCGTTTTCACTCAACGACGGGTTGTTCGACCAAAAAGGACCGTAAGTAAATAAGTATAGGGATTGTATACGTCTTAAACAAATTATTTATGTTGTTTCAGAATTATTTATTGCTTTAACTACATCGACATTCTAATGGATTATGGAATGCTTATCATGTCAGATAAGAAGTGTGTGGATTGTTTTTGTTTCACTAAACGTCTGCATTTTGTTTGAGGTCTTAACAAATTCCAATGATCTTTTGAAAGTAAGGTCTGCCCAGGTTTGAGATTATATCAAATAACAGACAGGATGACTTGCTTGCTATTTTGAAACCTTTGTTTATTATTACTATTTCTGTATATAATGATCTACAGGCTATTGAGTGAAACAAAACAAAAAATAAACAAAAACACAACAGAATTGTTAACAAAGCAAACATTGTCATATCTAGTAATTTTACAAGTTAGAAAAGTAAAACCACTATGCATTCTAGAATATAATCATTCAATGTTTTACCTTAAGTTTGGGAGTCCTTTCACGAAGCATAAGATATTCTTTTATGAAAAAAGGCCTCTTTTTTTTTTGACATATCTTTAATATTGCTTCTGGTAAGTATACAATTTTATTACTCTTTGATGGTTCTGCATGGTGCAGGTAACGTATGCCATACCCAAATATGGCTTTTCTGTTTCAACTATCATGTATAGCCAACTGAGGCACTTAACAATGTAAAAAAAACATGAAGACCAAATGTTAAACATAACTACATGTATTCAGAAACAAGACTAGTCACAGGTAAAGTATTTAAAATTATGATTGATTTAAAGCTCAGTTAGGCACACAAGTTATATACAACATTGATTATGATGTTTTGTATATCTGTTTAAATTATGTTCAAGACATAATTTTTCATGCAAAATCTGTGTGATGTAACTTAAGTGAAAACTGAGCTTGAAGAATTGAAGAGCTTCAAATATGGGGATGATTTTGATTTCATTTAATATAAATGCATCCAACAATTTTCAAATCAACCATTTATTGATAGTACCCACCAAAAAATGTCACTTTTTGTTACAATTTTTATGAGCATAAGCGCTACAGTGAGATGTATTTAGTTACCCCAAGAAACCCTTGATTTAAAAAATAAATAAAACATCCCTGTTTATGAAGTTCTGAATTTTAATTAGGACAATTACTGTGTTCAAAATAAGATAATTGTTTAACATCTTTATTCATAAATCTGCATGTGGTGTCCCCACACTACAGCAGTGTTTGGTATGTTGCTCACATTTCAGACAGTATAGCATCTAAAGTATGCTTGACCGATTGCTGGGTGCCGCTATGGTGGTAGACTTCTCACAATTGTTGCAGATCTGTTTCAGATTCTTTGTCCACTGTCACAACCGGTACGAATCATTTTAAAGCAGACATAATGTGTTTAAGTTGAGATATGCTGATTAATTAAGTTTATCTTTTAAATTAAGACAAATTTTACGAAAGACGATCTCTTGTTTTAGTTAAAAATTTATGTTCAATTATTTACAAATTTGATATCTTTCTTACTATTTAGGATGATCATCTTGGTTTCAAAAGATTTTTCATTCCTTGAACATATTTCTAATTAAGGCCGACTTTAGCTTCATTTTAAGTTTTTTAAATAAGCAGTTATACTTTTAAGTTATCATTTATGTAGAAGTATTTACAGGGAATAATTTATTGTCTGAGACATGTATAAGCTAACCTATAATAATTTAAAAAAAAGTATTGGTTAAAGTGTTGAGACTGGGATCTTTAAATTTCATTTACAGCCATGGATCGACTAAAAGTTTATCGTTCAACAAACTACGCCAGGTTACACACAATGATGGTGTAGGGTATGCCATTGATTTTTTGCTCACATTTCTTCATGATGGTCAGTATGCTGACAGAGCTGCTTATAAGTGGAGTAAATTATTTGCCTTAATTCTCAGCCAACCCATGTATGGTGGATACTCAGTTAAATTGTCATATCTGGACAATTTAAATGAGTACAAGCATAGCACTGGTATGAAGAAGAGAAGTAAATGCTTTGGGGTTAGAAATACTCCCTTGAATCTCAAGCTCTATTAACAGCTGTAACTATAAGTATAAAAAGAAGAGAACAAAAACGATTCAGACACTTATTCTAAGCCTGGTTTGTAGACTTTCCAACTAGTAACCCTGACTCCATGGCTTTTTACTGAGTAGGTTCAAGTCCTTTCAGGACAAAATCTTTCATGTTAGGTCTCCCAGCTCACCTGGTGTGCACCAATGGTTCTACCCAGACATTTGATTGGAGATCTTCCTCCACCAATAACAATCAGTTATCCACTCATCTATAAAGAAGACCAATCTCTAAGACTTAAAATAAAATCTAAAGATTAAAATAAAAGAGCAAGAAGGTTACAGCTTCTGTAAGTGTTAGAATAATTACTTTGAACCATCATGGTGGCGTCTAGCTGAAATCCTTGTTTATAACAGTCTTCCAGCTGACCTGTGGTGACTTCTTGATTTTTTTTGTCACCAGTCATCTTGTCATGAGTATTACTGACCTTGAATGCAACAATTGATTTGGGTTGATGTATTACAACACAAACCATCAAGACTGTTAGATGTATTGTTATGACAATTTTTATGCATAATTACAGTAATCAGTAAGTGTTAAATCCATATTAGAAACTTAATTAAAGAGTTTTTGATACCTTCCATAAAGATCTGGTAGCTAAGCTGATAGAGTAATCTACCCTTACCCATGAGGAGTTGATTCTCTGGTTGATTCAGGAACTTTGATGTATATAAGTTTTCTGTTGACCTGCAAGTTGCTGGTATGGCTTTCCTTGTGTGGCATGGACATTAACAGTTGAACCATGACTGGTAATTTGGTGATGGGCAAGTGCAACTGTAGTAAGATGGTGGACATTGTTGACAGGCTATCAGGATCAAAGCAGCACATGAGACAACTCTAGATAGGATCTTCAAGATTGATGTTTAGTGTTAATTAAATGCAATTAAGAACCGTTTGGTCAGTATAGCTACAGTTTATATTTGTAAACAATGTTTATATTTATTCAGTAGTAAGTATTCAGGCTTGTAGCTGCAGGATGATTACGACCAAACCTTGACTGGTAGGTGCTGGCAACCAGGATCTCTTGTAACTGCCAGGATTACTTGTATGACATCATAAAACTTGAAACTAGGTGTTAAGGTCAGTAAACTGCATGCAGCTAGCACTTGTAAAGGATAGTTATTAGTGAAAAAAATAGACTCAGACTAATAACTTGATTATTTGACATTTAATCAAGATTTTTTGGTCAACTTGTGATTTTATGCCTATCCTACAATTGTTAGTTGCCAATGTAGTGAACTGCTTTGTAAATTATGTCTTACGATGAAACTATTACAAATTTGCATGATAAAATTTATTATTTATTACAGATATCACATTTTTTATTGCTCAATGTCTGCTCCATAAGTCATTTAAATATGTTTCTCTAAAGTTAATTGAAAATTTCAAATCTTCTGGATTACAAATATTCAACTATGTTGTAGAAGTATTGTTTTTAATAAATATATTTTTAAATATTTTCCTATTTAAAGTGACTGTTTTTCTTGATGCTGGATGACTCTAAATAAGTATAAATTTATGGATTCTAGACTCTAAGTATGGACTGGATACACACAGGTAACTAGGTCTAGGGCACCTGTTGCTTTGTGGAGAGTTATAGAGTTGCAGACTTGTAACGCATCTGATGGAATGTCCTCACACTGCATGACATTATGTCCTAGATGGGATGAAAACTTTAATGTTGGGAGGTCTTACAGCTGACCTTTGCTGTGCCTTGGTTCTTCTTATACAATTGTCTGGTGTCTTTCTCCACAAATAAAAGCAGGATGTCTCGGTAATGATCATACTTGTGTCGCAGCTGTAAAACGAGGTCAATACCACATGCAGGTAACTGTGTTTTTTTAGAAAATGTGAAGTTGCAATGTACAATTGTACCATATAGGTAGGTACAGAAATAATTCTGTTTACAAAGCAGAGCTTAAATGTTCTTTTCTGTATTCATCTATATTTTCATATTGCATTTGATAACCATTTTATGCTTATTCTTGTTTTTTAGAAGTTGTTTTAAGTAACACTTTAATTTACATTTAATCAAATGTGTTAAGTTTATTCCTAATTTAAAATACAATTGATAGAATAATGCTATTGATTTTAGTTTAAGGTCATTGAAAGCTTGCCTTTAATTCTTTGAAGATTCTGCAGCTAAGTATTGAGAACAAAAAGTAATAGCTTACTTTAGTTTTATAACAAAACCACTGACCTGGTTTGTTGTAGGACTAGCTGATTTGTTATGACTGGGTGATATGGTCTGAATTTTAAATTTTTATTACAATGCCATATTGGCTTCATGTGGTGTTCATTGCTCTAGAGTTGTTATCAGTTTGGATTGTTGTCAACAGATGTAATCAAAGATCTCTGAAAAAGAGTGCAAGACATCAACCATAAAAAATGTAGCAGTAATTAGTTTAAACAAAGCTAGTTGCTATCTCATTACTAGGTGAAGGATGAGTGACGACACAAACCCTACAGAGCAGGCTGTTGCCATGGAGGCAGAACCTGTCACTTTAGCAACAACCACTAGGGAGAACCTAGATATGAAAATGGAGGCGGAGCCAGAACCACCTGTACTGGCTCCCCAACATAATGTACCAGATGCATGGTCACAGCCAGATGTTGCGCTACCCATGCTGTCGCCGAAGAGGGAACCAGACTCAGTAGCTAGGGAAACAGGAGGTTCCGGAGATCCTTCCAAGGAGGATCATATGTCACAGGAGGAACAAGGTACTTATGAAATGTTGTTCTCATTGTGACTTTTTGAAACTTTAGAAACAAAATGGTGAGTATGGTCAATTGACCAATCACCAGAGAGAGTTAAACCACATCCCAAACCTCACAGTATGTTTCTTTTTGGTTAATGACTTTAAATGCAACTTTAGTTTCGTCAATTAAACAACTAAATTCAGAATTTACATCAGCTATTCTTCCAAGGAATGAGTCATTTTCACAGTTCCCACACATTTCTATTTGATCTTTAATTATTTGTCCTGGAATTTCTGTTATGTCTGAAAATGTATGGTGTCCAATAATTGAATGTGATCCTTCATTAAAAATACCTGTGCTTAATTATGTAGCTGCATTAACTTGTTATATCTGGAAATGTTTAAGATCATACTTCTAGGACTTGTCACAGATATAATTTCTTTTTTGTTTTCTCAGACCTTTGAGGTTTAACATTGATTTCGTCACATTTAAGGACTTAAGCTTAGAAAAGTGTGCATCATTCTTAACTTTTCAGGTATTTTGTGTTTTTAACTTTCTGTTGTAACTTTAATTAAACATTGTATAAAAACAACATTTAAATATAAATATCGTGCCTATTTATTGAGAGATGTAACAGGACACAAAAGCATATTTTGATTCTTAAAAAGGCTGGCTGCAACAACACAGTTGGCCATTTTTTTTTCAACAAAGTTATTTATAAAGAAAATCGTCTAAATACTACACCCACATCTTAAACGTTAAAGTCCTTAGCCAATTTTTACTGACTCAAAATGTAACACTCGGGGGTGGCAAAATCAACCGTCTGAGTTGTACTTGTCATCCATTTGGCGATCCAGACCACTGGAATTTTCATTTTCACTTGTCAGTGGACGACCAGAATATCCCAGGGGTGCATATATGTCAAAATTATATGGACAAAGTTTGTGTATGGACAAGTAAAATTTTAGGTCTGGTAGTTTGTGGACAAGTAAGATTGTCTCATATTTCGCCACCTCTGACGATGGACAACAAATTTATATTATCTTCTAACCAACTGTGAAATTGTTGTTGATGGACTTATTGAGACATAATATAGACATATTATTGTCATTTTCAAATGAACACCGACATAAAATATTCCTTGATTTGTGCGATAATGGTGAAAGTTTTATAACATCTTAAAAATACCTGTCTTCATAAGTCCTGCATATAACTGAAGAGAAAGAAATGATCAGACATACACCGGCCGCAATAGCTCAAGAGGTAGAGCATTGGCCTTCACCTCATAACTGCCCCTGTGCTGTAATGATAGAAATTTTGCTGCACAGTATCAGTAAAAATCCCAGCAAATCTCAGACATACATCATGAACCACATTGTGGTCTTAAACATATGGGACATTTGTTGTTCTTGCATGCATTTGACATTCTTTCTTTTATCACAGTGAACACAGTATAATAATCTTTAAACTATGGTTTGGAGTGTGTGCTATATAGTGCTATTTAGTGAAAAGATTGTGGTTAAAGCAACTTACCTGTTTTGAGATTTGACTCAGTGCACCATCCTAGATGATACTATTTTGTTGCCTTTTTTTTAGCATTGTTTTATGCATTCTACGTTGTCTGTTCATGCAGTTAGATATAGTTTTATTAAATGAATAATTGATTGAAACTATATAGAGTTACAGTATTTTGAGAGGTAACGTTGAGAGACATACAAATCGAGGCTGAAAAGCAGTTATAAAATAAATACATATTTTTTGGAAACTACTGGTTATTGGTATTACAATAACTAAGATAGATTTGGAGTCCTAACAATAACACAACAATCACCAAGCACACAACAGCCTTAGAACAATAAATTAGCCCATTTAGAGATGTAACAATATTGACAAAAAGTTGCATCTCCTATTAATTTTTTAGTATTAACAAAAGTCAGTGACACCTGGTTGTATGTAGTAAATCAGGTCTGTTTATTTTTTGGATGAAACTGAATTGTTTTTCATTGAATGGCTTAACTCGATCAATCGATCCATGTGTTTAGGAAATTGTCATCCTTGGTCAGAATGTTTGTCTACATGAAATCTTGGATAAGTTCATTATTGGGTCACCTGGGGTCAAAAAGTAGGTCACTTGGTCATATTTTAGAAAAAACTTGTGAATACACTAGAGGCCCCATATATGGCTCAATCTTCACCAAACTTGGTCAGAATGTTTGCCTGCATGATATCTTGGATGAGTTTGTACATGTACAATACTGATATTACACATCTAACATACATGGATACTCCTATGGATCAATAAATAAATACAGATGATAAACTCCACGACTTGGTTATACCTTACAAATTACTCTTATAAGTCTCAAAATAAGCAAATTTTTTTGTGTGATAACCAAACAACTGTGATATTCACTTTGTTATAAAATAAGCATTCTTGATATAAATTATATAATAACAAAACATCTGTGATATACACTTTTGTTTTAAGTCTAAACTTCTATGATGATATTGTTTTTCAAAATAGGGTCTTGATATGTATTTTTGTGTGGTCTCTTAATTGAGACCAAATTTTTAATCTGTGTTTTTTTAACATTTTTACAAAGATTATAGGTTTTATAGTACTTAAATATTCTTCGACTTTTAAGCCATTGTAGACTCCTACACAACCCAATACATTTGGGATAAACTTCTGTACCATTATTTTTAACCACCTTAAGTACTGGAGCTTGCCATGTAGCATTAGGTGAAAGGGGACAGTAAACATAACCAAATTCATCTCACTTGGTCAGAATGTTTGTCTGCATAAAATCTTGACTGAGTTCGTCATTTGGTATCAAAAAAGTGTTCACTAGGTTAAATCTCAGAAAACCCTTGTCAACACACTGAAGACTGCCCTTAGAGGTCATATTGATGGTCCAATCTTCACCAAACTTAGATATGTTTTGAAATGGGCCACATGGATTCAGTAGGTCGCTTGGTAAAATTCTAGAAAATGTTAAAATCTTCATCCAAAAACTTGTAAAGTAAAATAACTCTTATTACTTGATGCCAGATATGAGCCTACTAAATGACCATGTCCTTGGTTATGCGATTAAGGGACATCATGGCTCTTTTGTTATATTTTTTTGATCTTGTGAACACATCTCTCAGTATGGTTCACAAACATGAAACATGTTTACTTTTTTTTGTTAGAGAACAATGACATCATCATAACATCCCAGAAAAATTAAGGGAGACAAACTTGATGTATATATTTTCAAAGCTGTAAAACAACCCAAGCAGCTTATGATGGATTGATCTCGTTTAAAGAGATAGAAAACACTTTCTTTCACAATTTTTCCTACAGAAGCTGCAAATGGCAAAAGCGCCTCTCATCTCCTTATTGGGAATGCATTTGGCATGAAGGTGCCGCCACCAGAGTATTCTGGCATTGTCGTTGCCCCAGTTGCTACTTCCCCTCTGCCCACATCTGGGCTCAAACCTCAGGAGCAAGTGGACACAGCGTCACAAGATATATTTGCAGAAGAAGTTGTTGGAAGTAAGTGGTGTTGATAATGGTCCAAACCTGGACTAGATGGCTAACACTATGAAGGATAGGTCAAATTTATGAAAATAATATCAAAGCTCTTTTTTCATAAACAGATGAATACTTAAATTGTTTTTTTTTTGCTAAGTGGGTTCATTTAACAATTGTGATTAAACGTTGTGTTTGACCCTTTCTTTTGTTATACAGACAAACCCTGGTCACTTGAACACCAGGTCAGTAGAATTACCGATCTATCAAACAAAACTGCCAGTCCCTGCATTTTTCCTTTGTTCTATATAAAATACCATCAAATCACTTGTGCAACCTGTAGTTTGAACAATAAAATAGGTTACTGGTCCCAACAGTCTATTTACCTGTATTTTCACACCTCACATCACATCAGTTGAACTGCAATTACTGCTCTTTAACCCAGATTGGTTGTTAGTGCTATCACAAAACTGGAGAATGTGTTTTTCACACCTCCATGGCATGCAACAATTAGTGTGTTGGTGTCAGTTTGCATTTATTAACAGCTGATGTAAGGTTTTAAGATAGAATGTCGTGTTAAGTGATGTAAAATTGAATACAATGGTTTGAGATTTGATGGAGCATTAAAAGCAGATTGATTTAATAAAACATGACTACTTGGTATGGCTAACTAATTCAAATGTTGATATTTGTTTTTGTTTATATTTTTTGTTTATAGTTAATTTCTGCTTATAAAATTGTGTTTAACAAAATTAAACAGATAAAAAAAAACAACACATGTTCTGTCTTTTCCAACTAAAGATCCAACTGTTTCTAACCTCTCTGGTAAATCAACCCAGTATTTCACCATCTCAATATATTTAGTGAAAATTACACCAAATGCATCACAGTAGTGTATCAGTTTTGATTTTTGTCACATGGGATTGTCAGTTTTATGGAGAAATTTTGTCTGACCTCTGCGATTTTAAAAAATGGAATAGATTTACAAACGGTTTGACTGTGAATTTCTATGTTGTTTTTAACTTCCATTATCATAAATACAGAACACGTTTGCAATATTTTCAACTTGATTGATATGGTTTAAAAACATGTATACCTCCTCTGTTGTTTTTACTGTATTTCAGTTTGTTGGGCACTTTTATTATTAATATTTATTTAGAAATATTTCAGTCACTTTGATGAATTGCAACATTCCATTTAAAGTAAGATAGTTAAGTTTGACAATGTCAGTCTGTCATTGGACTAGGTTATAATTTGTATTGTTAAGGCAATAATATGCCTAAGAAGAAGCTATTCAGCTAGCTTGCAGTGTAATGTTGATTCTACTCATGCAAGTCAAGTCGGTGATAAAAGTTGCTAAATGAGTTTTAGCAGACTGTTAGGTGTGATTTAAACCTCAAACATACTTTTATTATCAAATATTTTATTTGATGACATTAAATCCTACAGGCAAGAAAAAAAAGAAGAAGAAAAAGAAGAAGAAGGGAGGAATAGATAGCCCTACAGAAGACATGATGCTGGATGATTCTCCACCCATGCCAAGCTTTGAAGCAGCGCCTGACCTAGTAAAACCACCTCAGCTTGAAACACATCAGGGACCTGACAGTTTTCCAGAGGTTCCCCCGATGGGCCCCCCTTCTGGTGACCACTTCTCTCCAATTGAAAACTTCCCTTCAGATGGATTTTCTCGAGAAGGCTTTCCCTCGGAGTACCCTCCCCATGGAGAATACGGCATGACTGGAATGCCAGGTCGTGGAGGAAGGTTCAGTAGAGGTCGAGGTCAAGACAACCAATATAGTGGTCCTCCACTTAGTGAAGAGTGGAATCGTCGTGGTAGAGGTGGCATGAGGGGTACCCCAGGACGTGGCAGGCCATTCCCCAGACATGGCAAATACAAGTATCCTGATGATTTTGATGAGGAGGATTTTGAAGAGTTTACTCAGGGTCAGGATGAAATGTATGGACCAGGACCTCAGAGGTCCCATGGACCACAGGGTCCACCTGGCCCAGATAGGGGAGGTCACTATCAAGGTGACATGAACTATGGCTCAGGACCTGGGCAAGGACCATTTGGACCTGGGCCTGGTGGGCCAAACTTTTCCGGACCTGGAGGTGGACCTCAGGGACCCCCTGGAGGATTTGGGCCATATGGATACGGACCCCGAGGGCATGGCAACTACGGTCAATTTGGCGGACCAGGTGGTCCTGGGCAGGGCAGTCAAGGCCCAGGTGGGCCAGGAATGGCATGTGGGCCTGGGTCAGGACCTGGAATGAGGATGGGAGGTCAGGGAGGCCCTCCAGGTATGGGTGGGCCAGGAGGAATGGGTGGACCTGGGGGACCAGGGCATTTTCCACCAAGGGGACCAGGACCACAAGGCCCAGATTTTAGGCCACAGGGGCCACATCAAGGGTACCAAGGTAGCTACCCTCCTGGGCCTCAACAGGGATTCCCTCCTGGTCCAGGTGGACCCCCAGATATGTATTCACAGCAGAATTATAACATGCCACAGCACTTCAGCGGAGAAATGTTCAACCCAGACCAAGCTAACCAAAAGGTACCCCATCCGGGTATGCCAAACTTCCCTAATATGCCCATGCCACCACATATTATGGGTATTCCTCCACCAGAGCCAATTAATCCTATTCCTCAAGAAAAGGCTGAAGATCTTATTGCACAAGGAATGAACCCTGATTTAGCAAAGATTTTAAATGCTGATCGTAACCAGCAATCAAGAAATTACATCGAACCCCCAAAGGAAAAGAAGAAGAAAAAGAAGAAGAGCAAGCAGGGAAGTGAATTTGATGCTAGTGTAAATTTGGATGATGTTCCACTTCCAATGTCAATACCATTGCCAGATGATGTTCCTCTTCCTCCTGAGCCTAAGAAAAAGAAAAAGAAGGACAAAGACCGAGGAATGGCCGGTGTTATCTTGCCACCTTTGCCTGGTGAAGGTCCACCAATGCAGGGCCCAGCTCCCAGGCCTGTTGACCCGCCTCTTCCTACTGAACCAGAAGACCAGGAACCTCCACAACCTATGGAACCAAGACCAGATGTCTTAGAAAATTCATCAAACACACAGTTACCTTCATATCTTGCAGGAATGGAAACTTTGAGCCAGGGTGGTTATCCCATTCAGGAGCCAAGCACTGAACCGCCTGCAGCTGCTCCTGTGCCCCAGATGGTAGCTCCCCCTGAAATACCTGTAAGAAGATCAAGGTTTGACATGCCATTTCATCCAGAGATTGTACAAGTTAAAACAACACCCGCAAAAGTGCCAGAACCTGTCCTACCACCTGTTGTTGACCAAATGATGGCAGAAGAGATAGAAGAGGCAGACATGGACATTGCTGGTGATGAGCCTGTGGCTGAAGTGTGTCAAGATGTAGAAAGTCAAGATGACAGTAAAGCTACTGATTCTTCATATGTGTTTTATGAAAACAAAGTGGATCTTAAAGAAGAGAAGGAAAAAGAGACTGCTCTATCAAAGCAGCCGGTGACTGCCTCACAACTGCTTGAGAAATTCAAGCAAAGACAACAGACCAAGACTGCAGAACCAAAGACTGAGTTGACAAAGTTTCCCGTTGTTAGCCCCTCTCTTCCTAAACCAGGACCAAAGGATGAAAACAAAGGCCAAGGAGCTGGTTCTGGAAAATTTACTTTTGCAATCAGAAAGTTGAAGCAGATTGAAGCAGAACAGGAAGAGGAAGAAAAACAGGTTTTGAATGCACTTGTATCTGAAGTTGGAAAAGACAAAGAAAATGAAGAAACAACTCCATCTACAGACAGAAAAGAAGAGAATGAAAATGACACAAAGAAAGAAAAGGATGTTGATAAGAAAACTGCAGAGTTGAAAGACTTTTCAAAGCCATCTGAAACTAAGAAAGAAAAGAAGCGGTCAAAATCACGTGAACGCACTCGCAGGTCTTTTTCTAGATCTAAATCTCGTGATCCAAGTCGATCCCGAGATGAAAGCAGGTCACGAGATCGACGATCAAGATCCCGAGATAGGAGGACCAGATCTCGAAGATCACGTGATAGAAGTATTTCCAGAGATGTTAGAAGTAGATCAAGGGATAAAAGAAGCCGGTCCAGGGAGAGGAGAGACAGAAGAGTGAAAGACCGTTCTAGAGATCGAGACAGATATTCAAGATCTAGGGAAAGAAGTAGGTCAAAGCCAAGGCAGAAGCGTAGATCAATTTCACCTTGGAGGAAGGAGAGGGAATTCTATAAGAGGTATGGCAGAATGCCACGAGCAGGTGAAGCTGATGATATTTTTAGAGAATCTTCTAGAGAAGGAAGTAGAAGAAACAGAAGAAGTCGAGACAGAAGCAAGGAAAAAGAGGCTGAAAAAGGCAGAAGTAAAGACAGGGAAAGAAGTAGAGATAAGGAAAGGGAAAGAAGCTCTGGTCGAGCACGTCGTAGAGATCGGGCTGGTTCAAGGGAAAGTGATAAAAGTCCAGGCGAGAAAAGAAAAGATAGCAGTGACAGAAAGGAGAGAGATCGTCCCAGCAAAGACAAGGAGAAGGGAGGTAAAGTCAAAAGAAGTAAAGAAAGAGAACAAATAGGTATAGATTTAACCAAAGTTAAGACTGAAAAAGATGATTTTGAGAGTATGGAAGAAGACAAGAGTTTTGATCAGAAATCACTTGAAAGTGAAAGAAAAGTAGAAGTGAAAGATACAGTTCTTGTTGAAGAAAAAACTAAGGATAAGAAAGAGGATGATATTCCACATACAACTAAAGAAGAAATGGAGGCAGAAGATGTAGTACCAGCTCTTGAAAAAGAATTGATGAAAAAATCAAAGACTGTAAAGAAAGGTGTTTCTGAGAGTGAATCTGAAAACTCAGACAGTTCTATTGCTTCTGAAGGAAAAGGGAAGAAAGAAATAAAAAGAAGGGATCCAAGTCCAGAAATTCAGAAACATAAAGATAGAAAAGCCTCAAGTAAAGCCAAAGAAGAAAAACGTAGGAAGAAAAGTAGAGACAGAGATGTTGAAAAAGACAGATCTAAGGATCTTGACTATATTGAAGAGAGGGATGTCAGAGAACAGAAAGGTGATAGAAAAGAGAAAAGACATGTTAAGGATAAAGATGATAAAAGCAGGGAGAAAAGTAAAGCTGATAGAAGAGACAAAGGCTCTGGATCTGAGGACGAACAACTAATCTATCGCAAGAAGCACAGACATTCTGAGAGTGAAAGTAGTCCTGACAGATCCCAACGACATAGAGAGAAAAACATACATGGGAGAAAGAAAACAGACTATGAACCCAGTGAGGAAAAAATTGAAAAACTTGTGAAGTCAAAATGGGATAGTAGTAGTGGAAGTGAAGGGGAACAGGGTTTCTTATATCAAGACAAACGAGACCGGGGTCGTAAAGAAAGCTCTGAGAGGCAGGAAACTGCAGGTGGTTCTGCAAGAGGTGAAACCCATCGTCTTAAAGATCTTGAGAAACTAGACATTGACATAAGCAAGATTAATAAGATGAAGCTTCTTATGAAAAAGGAGAAAGATTCCGATAATGATAGCAGTAGTGAGGAAAGTGATGATGCCAGATCTAGGAAAGGCAAGAAAGATAAAGACTTAAAAAAGAAACCTAAGAAAGAAAAGAAAAAGAAAAGATACGAATCAGAGAGCGATGATGATGAAGCATTAAAAAAAGATAAGAAAAAAAAGACTAAGAAAAAGAAAAAGGAAAAATTGGATGAAAGTGATGATGATGAGAAGGATAAACGAAAAAGAAAACCAAGAAAGGATACAGTAAGTTCCGGAGATGAAGAAAGCAATATGGATGTTAGTGAGGAGGAAGAAAAAGTGAAAAGTAGTCATCAGAAAAGAAAAGAAGAGGAAAAAAGAAAAGAGAAGACATCCAGAAGTAAAAGAACCAAAGACAGTGAGGACAGTGGAGAATCAGATGATCATGACAAAAGTATTTCATCAAAATTATCTAGGAAGGAAAAGGCACGCTCAACTCGAGGATATGAAAGTGAAGAGGACGACTCAAAAATAAGGAAGAAAAAGAAAATAAAAGAAAAAAAGAGAGACGATGAATCTGAAAGTGACTTGTCAAGTCAAGAAGTGAAAAAGACAAAAGACAAAAAAGTAAAAGGCACATATAGCGTTGAAGTTGTTTCGGATAAAAGGAAAGGTAAAGCCAAAACTGGGAAAAGGCAAGAAAAGTATGGTAGTGAAAGTAGTGATGAAGACTCCGTTAAGAAGAAAATCAAGAATAAAAAGAAACATAAGGATGGGACGGATTCCGAGGACAGTGCTTCACCAGAAAGGTACACTAAAGATAAACGTGGGAGCAGAAAGTCTCGGCATGACTCAGATAGTGAAGAAAGTGACACATATACTGGGAAAAAAGCAAAAGCTAAAGCTAGGAAACCGAAAGAAGCAGATATAAGTGATGATTATTACAGTTCGAGAAAATCAAGCAGGAAAACAAGAAACAAGAGCCAAAGCTCCGATGAAGAGAGACAAAATCGTCCAAAGAAAAAGGATTCAAAGGAGAGAAAGAAGTATGACAGTGATGAGTCAGATGACCACGATGAGAATAGTTATGCAGCTAAGAAACGAAGCTCTCTGGATAGAAAGATTAAAAAAGGCGAAGAGAAATTGAGAAGCAAAAGGAGTAATAGTCCAGATAAAAAGGAGAAATTTGACACAGGAAGTCTGCAGAGGTCCAAAAAACGTGGACGAAGCTATGACTCAAGAAGTAAAAGCAGAAGTCCATCTCGATCTAAAGCTTTGAAAGTGGACAAGAAAAAACAGTCCAAAAAGCATGCAAGTGACTCTGACACTGATGATGATAGGGGCAGAAGGCGAGAGAAACGTAAAAAGAGTCCCGAGTTTTCAAGTGAGAGTGATGCAGATACACCTAAAAGAAAGCTCTCAAAGGAGAAGAAGCTTAAACAAATTGAAATGATTACAGAAAGAGATCATTCTAAGAGACAAGGATCCAAGGAAAGTCAGTCCTCCAGACACTCTCTCAAAGAGCATAAGAAGAAAGATAAAAGAGATGCTGTACGATCTGAAGAAGAAGATGCAGGAAGTGATGAGGATGGGTTGTATGATAAAAAGGTTAAGTATAAAGATGATATTTTGGATGAGAAGGGCAAGAAAAGTAAATCTGACAAAAAGAAGAAACCGGTGAGGGAGTATGAGGAGGGAGAGATGGTTTCTAGCAAAGAATCTTCCAGTTCTAGCGAAAGCCAATCTAGCTCTAGTTCAGATTCCAGTGACGACAGTGACTCTGAACATGAGACAAAACGCAAATCTTCAAAGACCGGTTCAAAAAACGTGCAAGCTGGGGCAAGTTCCAACATGGAGCTTGTCCCAGGGTCTCAAACGGAAAAAAATACTGACATTGATTTCATCCAGACAACTACAGCTTTTAAAACAAGTTCTTCTGAAGTAAGCCCTAAATATGATAAGGCACTTCCTGCAAAGCTGGATATATTTGGTCTTGTTGAGTATGAAGATACAGATGAAACAGATTCAGGACTGTATGGTAACTTGCCCAGCAAAATATCAAGAACTCAGAAGACTGGCAAAAGCAATAAGGATGATAATTTAAGTATTGAAGATATGGATATAGAGTCTAATGATTCTCCTGTACTGCCATTTGCCATCGAACAGCTAGACAAAGCTGCTCATTTGCAGGATTCCTCATCAAAGTCTGATACTACAAATGCTAGTGGCTTAAAGAAACCTAAAAAAGAACCAGACAATGAAGAGAATGCAATATTCAAACATTCAAAATCTATGTCTGAAAAAATAGAGCTGTATGATCCATTCGAAGCAACAGCTGATGTTAACCTTAATGAGAAGAATAAAGTTAAAGAAAGTAAAGTCACCCTAACAAATCTTTCAAGTGTGTCACATCCTGTAGCTCCTATTCCAGTTGTTGTTACTGAGCAAGCTTCTGTTCAGTTATCAGTAGCTTCAATTGTTTCAAGTGGAAATACGCCTCTTTTTTCTTATGAAGTAAATAATCAGTTTGGACAAGTACAACTGCCAGTTCCACCTGTGGCCCCTGTACCACCAGTCTCAGGAATTACTAAAGTTGAAGATGCAAGCAAAGAAGCCCAGTTAAAAACAGTACATGTTGATGCAAAAAGCAGTGCAACAAAAGCTGAAGAATTGTATGACCCTTTTGCTGAGGAAACTTATGAAAGTCCACCACTAAGCCCCAAACCAGATTTAAAACCAAAAGTAATGATGAAGTTTTCATTTGGAAGGAAACTGGTGTCAAAGGCAGCTGCAGGACTTGATGATACAGAAGAGGGACCGAATTCAATCCAGGGAAAGAAAAAGAGCAGATTTGATGTCAAAGAAAGCGATCTTCCCACACAATTAAGCCTGAGTGCTCCAAAAACATTTGAAACATCTTCATTACTAACTGAACCTGTGTTGCAACAAGTTAATGTGTTAGCAGACTCTGTCTTTCAACCACAAGGGCAACAAGAAAAGCCAGTTTCTATTAAAAGTACTGCTGATGATTCATTTGTAGTAAAAACCGATACAGAAAAAACTAAAGAGGTATCTTCTTCGCCCGATAGAAAAAAAACAAAACCAAGAGAGAGTCGGCGGTCTAGGTCTAATGAAAAAAGGGAGTATCAGAGTGCATCAAGGGACAGTCCTGACATCAGAAAACACAGAAGTAGGTCAAGAGATAAACGAAGCAATTCTAAAGAAAGACGAGGAAGTAGATCTCGAGAAAGGAGGAGAAGTCAATCAAGAGAAAGAAGGAGTAGGTCAAAAGAAAGGAGAGATAGGCGACACAGTTGGTCAAGAGACAGAAGAGAAAGAAGCAACAGAAGTGAATCGGTAGAAAGTCGGGATAGGTACCGCAGAAGTACGTCAAGAGATAGAAGTAGATCAAGAGAACGAAGAGGAAGAAAGAGTTCAAGGGATAGAAGTAAAAGGAAGAGATCAGACTCTAAAAACAGACATAGAATTGACAGAAGTAAATCTCCCAGAGGCAGACCAAGACGGTCATCTTCTTCTGAGTCTGGCACTAGATCAAGGCAAAGGGGTACTTCACCTGGAAACAAGATAGATAAAAGTGTACATAAAACAGAGCAAAGTAAGGGCAATCAGGAAGAAACTGGAAAAGAAAACTCCTCTGAAGATAGGAAAGGGCATCAAGATAAAGAAACTAAGAGAGATGATCACTCAGAAAATGACAAAACAGTTCAAGACAAAATAGTTGCCAAAAATGAGCCAGATGTAGAAACCCCCAAACCTGTCAAAGCTGAAGAGGTGACTTCAGAAAAGGATTTTCACACAGCAGAGAAAGTAATTGACAGCTCACATGTAGAGGCAGCACCTCATTGTGAAGCTAACCAGATGACACCAACAGATCTCTTGCCCATGGATGACCCAAAGCCTGAACTCATCAAGCCTCCTGCACCATTAGACTCTAACATTGAAGAAGAAATTCCTGGTGGTCAGGCAGAAGTGAGTAGAATTTTTGCAGATGAAGAACTTAGTCAAGAGTCTGTTACATCAAGCCGTGTAGATTCAGAGTCCTGTACCTCTGACTCTCAAACAACAGCTGACAACATATCTGATTCACAAGATAGTTCACAACCAACGGGCAAACGGGGAAAGAGAGGGTCCAGGTCAGCAGAAGCACCTCCACGAAGATTGACAAGAAGAAAAGCTGCAGAGGAGAATGTCATACTTCCACCAGTCATGAGTAAAGATATGCCAGGTCGAGGAAGGAGGTCCCGAACAAAGTCAAGTGATGCTGGCTTAGATACATCAATAACTGAGAAAAAAGCTATTGAACAGTCATTTCCTGAAGATGTTGGAGATACTTTAAAGCCTAATAATGAACTAAGTGGTGAAGTGAAACCTGAAGAGCAAATGATTAATAAAGTAGCTCCTCTTGTGTCAGTCCCAGTTCCTTCTGAAGACATTGTAGAGGGCATTAAAACAGTGAGAGATGATGAAAACAAAAACTTGATTTTGGAAAGTGATAAACATGAACATGAACTTAAGAAAGCTGTTGATGAAGTTTCAGTCGATGCCTGTTCTGAAAAAGTTGTGGATATAAAATTGTCTGCAGAATCTGAGCCAGTTACACTGAAGCAGGAATCAAAAGTTATTGCATCTGTTGAAAACAAACCTTTATTAGATTCGCCTTCAAAAAAGACAGTTCTGCCCAAGTTTTTGCCCCCAAGTGTCCTTCGACAGAAAAATTTGGGAAGCAACAAACTGACTGATATCTTTGAAAACCAATCTAAGATTATAGAGAAAAAGAAAATTAAGATTGCTGAGACTATAGGCCCCTTGTCATTGTCTATGCCAGAGCACCCAATTCCAGGTAAGGAAATTACCCCCCCAGATAATGCTGTGGTTAATCCAGCCTTTGACGATTACAAAGATGGCAAGGGAAACTACCCAAGGAAACCTTTACATGGTGAAAAAACAAGAGAGGATGAGAATATGAATCCTGATGCTCCTTCTACATCTACCCAGAAGATATCTCCTTCAAAACCGCTTATCACTCAAGAGCTGATTGGCAATGCAATTCAGGTAATTGGTCAGGAGAATCTTAGAAGAATTGAAAGTTTGCAAAAAGAGACCAGTCGTCTTCAGCAACAGCAGCAACATGAGCAAAAAATTGAGGTTCTGGGTTCAACAACTACACAAGAAACACAGAAAATCCCAGTTCTCGGGGGGTTTCCTTTGCATTCAAAACCACTTGAGCCTTTACCACAAGCTTCTAAACATGAGCAATCTGATGATGAACTGAACAGTCTTGAAAGGGAGAAGGAACTGCTTTTACATATGCTTGATGCTAGTGCAAGTCAATCTGAATCTGAATCAACTTTTCCAAGTTCTTCCCAGATGAAAGTTATCGATAGTTTAGACTCTGATGAGAGAGAAACAATAGACAGTCAGACCACAGATCTGCCTTATGATGACAGATCTGACAGAGTGACAGATAGGAACTGGGAGAGTAGCCATAATGCAGATAGAGAATCAGCATCCAGTAACAGGCGACGAGACAGTGAAAGAGATGATGGCAGGAGCAGTAAAGGTTCAAGAAGTAAACATAGAAGTCGAGATAGAAGCTGGGATAGAAACAGAAGCAGAGAGAGGGAACTTCGGAGAAGCAGAGATAGAGGTGGAAGAGGGAGAAGTCGTGACAGAAGTAGAGAAAGAGACAAAGACAGGGATAGAAGTAGAGATAGGTTGCCCAGAAGGAGGGAGGAAGATAGATATGACAGATTTAGAGGTTCTCGTAGAAGATCAAGGAGTAGAAGTGGGTCAAGAACACGGAGAAGTCTAAGTAGGAGTAGAAGAAGTCGAAGTAGGGAACGAAGAAGCAGGAGTCGTGATAGAAGTAGTAGAGACAGAAGAAGAAATAGTAGAGATAGGAGGAGCCGAAGTAGGGAGAGAAGGAGAAGCAGAGAGAGGAGAAGGAGTAGAAGTAGAGACAGAAGGAGTAGAAGCAATGAAAGAAGGAGCAGAAGTAGAGAAAGAAGGAGAGGCGTTAGAAGCCGGTCCAAAAGTCGCAACAGAAGTCATAGTAGAGACAGGAAGAGTGGAAATAAAGAGGGTGAAAAGAAAGCAAAAGCATCTGCACTTGAACAGTTTGAGAAAGAACTTGCAGAAAAGAAAAAGATATTACTCCAGCCTCTAAATCCAACTGCTTCTGTTAAGCATGAAGTTTCCTCTCCAGTCCCGAATCTGTCGGGAGAGAATTATGCATCTCACCCTGGTAGCCTAGCCCACTTCCTTCCACTCCCATTCCCTGTCCATGAACCTGTTTCTCAGGCCAATGTTCAGCCACAACCAGATCAAGCTTATCAGCAATATCAGGTAGATCCGCAGATGTACCAACAACAGATGGGATGTCAGTTTTATCCCGATGGTTCAGTGCCACAAGCGGGACCATTCCAACAGGGAGGTCCTGTACATGGACCCTTTAATCAGACTGGACCATTTCCCCAGCAGATGGATGCCTACTACATGCAGCAGGGTCCAATGATGCCAGATGGCAGTGGGCCTATGCACATGCCACCAGAGTCTATGCAGCAATGGCAGGGACCACCAGGTCCATTTCCTCCAGGCCATCCAGCGTACATGCAGCAGGGAGGACCACCAGGGCCCCCAGGCTATATGGGACCTGGACCTTTTGGTGGTCCACATGGCCCGATGCAGGAAGGTCCCCACTCGAGGCACATGCCTCCGAGTGGTGGGCCTGAACATATTCATCCAGGGCATGAAGGTCAACATGACCAACTCCCTGGATCAGGACCTGGAAGACCACACTTTGCACCAGGGCCTAAACCATCAAAACCACCTGACAGAATTAGCCAGTTTCCTAGTGAGAAATTCAGGGGTGAAAGGTTTGGAAAAGTGCAGCCATTTGACAGGCGATCTTCCTTGGAATTTGAAAGTGCTCAGCCAGCAGAGACAACCAGACGACAGAGAAAATCCAGATTTACTGATAACACAGATACTAACAAAGATGCTGACGTATGGAAAGAAGTTTCTTGTAACAAGGAACTTGCACCTGTAACAGAATCAGTCAAAGATACTGCTGAAAATAAACTAGGAGATGCTGAACCAATCAAATCTGAACCAGAAACATCAGATCAGGATCTCATTGAAAAGGATGAGAAAAATGATGTGAAAACTGAGGAAGATCTATTAACAGCTACCGGTTGTGCTAGCACGCCAGTGGGAGATGATGTATCAGATGGAGATAGTGGTGTAGACAAGCCAATTAAGGTGAAGTCTCGATGGCGAAGAGCAAGTGAAGCCGAAGCACCCCCTCCGCCTCCCCCGCCCAGTAGAACTGATACAAAGACAGAAGGTGATGAAAAGTTGGAAGGCAAAGATGAGGGAGAGAAGAAGGAAGAAGAGCCTGAAGAAATTCCCATCAACTTTGAGCTCATAGATGAGAATATCTATCTTACTGAGAGGTAGGTTTATATGGTGTTATTTCTCTCTTTTTTAGTTATTAAAAGCATCATTTTAAAACTTCTAATAACTATCTTAACTATTTGACTTGCATAGAGTGCTCTTTAAACCTTTGACTTAGACTGCACTTGACTCAGCACATCTTTATATTAGCTACACATTGCAACGTCATCTATGTCTATAACTGGAAAATACTTTGTCATACTTGATTTCTAGTTCTAAATTATTGCGAGCAAAAATCTGTGAGAGCCCTTAAACTGGTAAAAGATGAATCCATTTAGAAAACAATAGTGCACATGTTTATTTCTCAATTCTCGATTGATTCAAGCTTGAATTCATATGCAAACTCTCCATGTGTTGAAACACAAAGATACTTTGTTACATGTTATATTAAAATCTCTAAACCTGCTGTTCTGTTTACATCAGGGTAATTCTGACAATGTTCTCACCAGTAATAATTGTTTATTAGACTTGAATATCTAATATTTCAATGCTGAACATGTTTGTTAATTATTATTTTTGTATTTACAAGTAAGGGTCCTTTCATTGCCTAGTTATTTATGTTGCAACCTTCATACAACTACAGGAAGCGTTCGAAGCAGATGCGCGAGGTACGGCGAATGGTGTGTGATTGTTCAACGAGCAAGGAGGACCGTTCCCTTGGTTACGAGGCTTGTGGAGAGGACTGTTTGAACAGGATGCTCTTCATAGAATGGTAGGCTCGGTAATCATATTCTAAACAAACTTTCCAAATGTCCTCGTTTAAAAAAAAATTATGTCACATTTGAAGAAAAAATGTTATATTAAATATGAATAGTCTTAATAGTTGTGAAGAGATGTAAATGAGGATCAAAACATGAAAATTCTTATCAAATGTTAAAGCAGTGGTTGACCTGAAAATAATATGTTGATAGTAGTGTTTGGGCTGCTGCTGTGAACTCAGAATAAATGGATCGTGGTAAATAAGATGCTTGTAGACTTAATTTAGCACTTCATATCCAATCTTTGTTATGCTGGACTACAAGTATGTATTTATTTTCAGTGGCTCAAAATGCCCTTGCAATGACTACTGTACCAACAAAAGATTCCAGAAGGTAAGAATATCCAAGGAGTCATAAAGATTTTTCTGAATTGACTTTGTTTTTTGTCTTGCATTTTAATGAAAATATAAAAAAAAAATATTGGTTATCAGCAAATATTGAAACAAAAGAATATTTTATAGGAAATAAGACTAATAAGTGTTGAATAATTGCAATAATCAAAATACAAAGCCAGGCCAGTTTTATTCTCCATCATTCTCTCTTACATAAACATAGATGATCTATTCATAGACATTTAACAAAACAATATTGCAGTGATTTACCTGATTTCTTTAATAATATAAATCAGTAATTTTTGTCATTTTGTACATATTTTTCATTATGTCAGAGGTTCCAGTTGTCTTTGTTCTTATATAAGTAAAAAAATTTAAAAAAAAGCAGTTTTCAGCATTGAAAAAAATCACATTGAAGTAATCCCATTAAATTATAATTGATCATTTTTTAAAGTAATGCCATGAATGAATGTATTTTATTTTCCCAGCGCAAGTATGCTCAAGTGACTCCCTTCAAGACACATTGGAAAGGCTATGGTTTGCAAGCATTGGAGGATTTGGAACCGTAAGTATGGAAGTAAAATTCTGAAAAAGATACTTTATGACTAGTCATTATTCGTCCTAGTCACATCGGAGAATAATTTACTTCATCCTTCTTGGCTTTCTTTAACTCAATAATTGAGTTATGTATTTGTTGACCCTTGCTTATTGTCATTCAATTTACTAGTACCGCTATATAAAGGTAAGTTTTATTATTTTTACATGATTTGATGGTCTCTAGTTAGAACTAAAAGCTGAAATGTATGGTTGACTTACTGCTCTAAAATTAATCATGGGAATTCTTCAGTAATTCCTTTTTCCTCAATTTTTTTCGTACACACTGCAAATATGAAGGGAGGTGCTATGGATAAAAAGATCACATTCATGTTTGAGATATTGTACTCCAGACTGGTGTGTCGCAGGTTCAAAACCCAGACAGACGTCCTTACGCAAGATTATTTACTTCATATTGCTTCAGGTAGTGGCTACCTGAGTGCTGGTTCTACCTAAGAGGTTGGCCGTCAAGAGGATCAATATACTTTGAAAGAATTTATTTCATAAATGCTTATGATCAAATAGAACTGTTCCAGATAAAAAGCTCTTTTCTTATTCTTCCAGGGGCCAGTTTGTAATGGAGTATGTAGGTGAGGTGTTGGACTATCGACTGTTCAAATCCCGTTCGAAGCAGTATTCTAAGGCTGGCCAGCAGCACTTCTACTTCATGGCAATCAACCCAGAGGAGATTGTTGACGCCACTGAGAAGGGCAATGTGTCTCGGTTCATCAACCACAGCTGTGATCCCAATTGTGAGACACAAAAGGTAAGCTGGCTGTTTCTCCTGTTAAGTTTAAGGTAGGGTAAAACCTTTAATGTGAGCATTTGTGGTGTGTAATTGTCCAATATTTGTTGCACAGTGCATTCAATATATCTTAATACGTCAAATGGAAAGCTACAACTTATGAGGTTTCACAACTGTAATTAGGTTCTATAGTGACAGTTGTCTCTATATCTATTACTGCCTTCAGTGTGATATGTCATGAATAATAGCCTATATTACCATACCAAATTGTATTATGCTGACACCGTAAAAAACAGACATGAACTTCCTTACAAACTCTTCCTAAGAATTTTTAATTTTAATATTTTAAATCACCATTCCACATGTTCCCTTTTGCCAGTTGTCTTTAATGTGATTTAGAAAAGTAAAACATCAATCTGTTTTATAATTCAATAAGCCAAGTTGTTTACTTGTATACATTTATGTCAATGTATTGTAATATTTGTTTACTATTTTCAGTGGACTGTAAATGGCATACTCAGAGTTGGATTCTTTGTAAGGAAGCCCATCAAGAAAAATGAAGAAATCACATTTGACTACAAATATGAGGTGTATGGGTAAGTCTGCAGTAGCATCTGGTTGACCTTTACTTTGGACAACTGAAATCATGCAGGGTCTCCCTAGACATGTGTGATCTTTCAACTGGTTTGCTATTAATTGGTGGCTTAACCCTGTGAGGTCTTTCACCTGATGTGCCATTAATTGGTGGCTAAGTCGTGTAAGATCTTTCAGCTGCCCTGCCGTTAATTGGTGGCTAAGTCATGCGAGATCTTTCAGCTGCCCTGCCATTAATTGGTGGCTAAGTCATGCGAGATCTTTCAGCTGCCCTGCCATTAATTGGTGGCTAAGTCATGCGAGATCTTTCACCTGACATGCCATTAATTGGTGGCTTAATCATACGAGATCTTTCACCTGGCATGCCATTAATTGGTGGCTTAATCATGCGAGATCTTTCACCTGACATGCCATTAATTGGTGGCCTAGCTGTGCGAGATCCTCAATTGCCTTTCTGTTTATAAGTAGCCTAGCCATGTGAGATCTTTGAGCTTGTCTGCTGTTCACTGGTGGCCGAGCCAAATGAGATCTTTGAGCTTGTCTGCCATTCACTGGTGGCCGAGCCAAATGAGATCTTTAAGCTGGTCTGCCATTCACTGGTGACCGAGCCAAATGAGATCTTTGAGCTGGTCTGCCATTCACTGGTGGCCGAGCCAAATGAGATCTTTGAGCTGGTCTGCCATTCACTGGTGACCGAGCCAAATGAGATCTTTGAGCTGGTCTGCCATTCACTGGTGGCCGAGCTAAATGAGATCTTTGAGCTTGTCTGCTGTTCACTGGTGACCGAGCTAAATGAGATCTTTGAGCTGGTCTGCTGTTCACTGGTGGCTGAGCCAAATGAGATCTTTGAGCTGGTCTGCCATTCACTGGTGACCGAGCCAAATGAGATCTTTGAGCTGGTCTGCCATTCACTGGTGGCCTAGCCAAATGAGATCTTTGAGCTGTAAGTGCCCATTTGTGTAGTAGTACTGATAATGATCATAATAGGTTTCTGCTATGTATTTCAAAAAGTAAAACAAAACTGCTGTCAGCTTTCAGCTCCAGCAGATCTGTGGCTGGTTGTGTCCCAATATTTGTCACATTATCTTTCTTTACCATACACATGGACATAGATAACGTTTATTGTTTTATTGACTGATGTTTTGTTAAAATTTAAAGGCATGCTGCTTTTACATATTTTCTTCACAAAAATTGTGGTAATGCATGGTGTAACTAATGATGATTTTGCACTTCCCTATTATGATCATGATGAAATTAACAATAGCAATAAAGAGTAATAGAAAGTAGGTAATGCTGGTGAAGATGGTGATAGCAACAACTTTTGATCTGTGGTCATTTTCTTTCATAACATTTAAATATCAACATTGACAAGCAGTTACTATAATTATTTGACCACTTATTGTATACAGTAAGGAGGCTCAGAAGTGTTACTGCGGAACGTCTCTGTGTCGTGGCTGGCTAGGAGGTAACAAACGGATGGAACTTAAATCTAGCCGACGAGTCTCTCAGGATGAGACGGAGAAAAAGACAACAGACATGTTTGATGAGAGTGATAAGGTGAGAATCACACATAGTGTCAATGGGTAAACGTTAAGGTGACAGGGCCAGTGGGAGGGGTAAACTTTAAGGTACCACCCAAAGCGTCAATAGGAGGCGTAAACTTTAAGGTGAGTACCACCCATAGGATCAATAGGAGGGGTAAACTTTTAAAGTGAAAACCTCCCGCAGGGTCAATAGGAAGGGTAAACTTTTAAAGTGAAAACCTCCCGCAGGGTCAATAGGAGGGGTAAACTTTTAAAGTGAGAACCGCCCACAGGGTCAATAGGAGGGGTAAACTTTTAAAATGAGAACCGCCCATAGGGTCAATAGGAGGGGTAAACTTTTAAAGTGATAACCGCCCATAGGGTAACTAGGAGGGGTAAACTTTAAGGTGAGAACCCCCCTTAGGACAAATGGTCTTATTAAACTTATTGATCTGTAAAAAAAAATATTATAAGGTCAGACGTACAGGCTGTTAATAATAAAATTTTTATCAAAAGCCCTTGAACTTACTGACATGTAATAAATAGTCTTATAAAGTCTAATGGTTCATAGATATGGGTTGGCAAAAGAGGCAATCTGATAATTTACAATATTACAATGACCTTGCAGTTTGAATAATGATGAAGGGGCATATAGAGTTAGCTCTGTCTGTGTGTCCATCTGTGGATTTTTTTGTTTTTAATCAATAATTATTTAAAGACAAATTTAATTAATATTTGGGGGGTTACTGTGGTTTACGTGTAGAGTCGCCAACTTGGTACTCCTCGACTGGTTAGCCTTTCATACTTTGGTTCGAGTTCTGTTTGGTGTGATAGACTTAATATGGTCTTCCAGCTTACCTACTCTGTGCGGGTTCTATGCAAACATTTGTTTGGGGTCTTCCTCTACCAGAATAGCTGGATGTTGCTATAACGATCATAATAAGTCGCTGCAATGTATTAAAAATAAATAAATAAAATGACAAATAAATTTAATATTTGATAAACTAGTGTATCAAAAAACAGGTCATTTTAGATTTTGGTTACTGTCCATCAACCATTAGTGCAGTAAGGGCCTTTGAGATATTTTAAACAAAAAGTCAAGGTTGTCCATATCCTAGTTTCTGCCATGGTGCCGTTAGGAATGCTTTGATCTGTTTTTCTATTCCTCCTTTAAACAGTTATTAAGCATTTTAATAGTAAAGCTCTAACTGATTAATGTCAGTTACCTCTGTTTCAGTGTTCTTTTTAAGGATGGGAGTGACTCTAAACCAACTGGGATCATTTAAAGAAATTGGTAGTCAAAAATCACTATTGGAAAAGAACGTAATTCACCATTTCAGGCTCTGTACAAGGGACAATAGTTTGTCTAGAGTATAATTTTTTAAATAGCTTGCTTTAATATGCATTGGGAATTTCTTAAACATGTTCATGTTCTTCCATGCTTATTTGTTGTCACTTGTAAATAAATCTATTTTTTGTCTGATTTAAAAATATTTTTACAATAAATCTAATGTGTACTATCTAGAGCTTTGACTTACCAAGAAATATTGCTATGATGTTAAAAATCTTCTTTGATGTTTAAAATGTTTTCAGTTGGAGGAAGAGATTGAGCGAATGTCCGAGCTAGAGCAGGGCTTGCGGAACAAGAATGATGTGTTGAACATCTGTCGTCTGATGGTGCGGGCTGAGGACCCTGAACACAGGCATCAGATCCTACAGGTGCTAGATGTAAGTATGAACTGTATAACAAATTTCAAAAGAAGTTATCTGTTGAGTTTGCAAACAAAATGACACAATAGTAAAACAAAATCAATTGAACCTGGGGAATAGAAAGTGTGTGCAGAGTGATGAAGATGAGGAAACCCATGGAAGGGTAAAGAGGTGAAGGAGTGATGATCGATGAGAGTGAGAGAGAGAGAAATTGTAGAAAAGATAGTGACCTGAATGAAGGAAGGATTTGAACAAGGACTGCTGAAAGTATTTATATGATGAACATATGACTTCTTAGTAAGAGCCAAGGACAGTACGAATTAGATAATACTGGTCCTAAATGTGAGTGTTGTTCCATTTTAAGTGGACAGACTGTATGATATATATTTAAAAGATAAAATATAAGATCTTGTTTTACAAAATTATAATTTATTAATGTTAAAGGTTCTGTCCATCAGTTTGGTTGTCATTTTTGGAAATTCTTAATTCACAAAATTAAGAAAACAATCTTTATCGTCATGAAATAAAGTCAGATTCTCAACAGAATCACACGTTTTAAAGACAAAAATAAAAAAAAAAAAAAAAAAATTGCAGCATATCCCTGTTCTAAACCAGCGACCACAAGTATGTGAGCCTAGCGCGTAACCGCTGTGACCTTTCCAACATGCACTTTAATTTTTCTGCGCTTCATAAATAGTATTTGTTGAACTTGATTTTAATGGTAATCCTTAATCTTTTTTTGTTGAAAAAGCTATCCAAGAAGTTACTTTTCTGCTTTACTGTGTCTTCTTTATTCTTTAATGTAATTGGTTTTAATCATCGTACATGTAGTCATCGTTTCATTCCCAGAATTGCGCAGAAGCTGTGTGCCTGTGCCAGCTCTGAAACAAGATAGTATAATTAAATCATTGTCTTATTCCCAGAATGGCACAGAAGCTGTGCCAGCTCTGATACAAGATAATATAATTAAATCATTGTCTCATTCCCAGAATGGCACAGAAGCAAGTGTGCCTGTGCCAGCTCTGATACAAGATAGTATAAGTTAATCATTGTCTCATTCCCAGAATGGCACAGAAGCAGTGTGCCTGTGCCAGCTCTGATACAAGATAGTATAAGTTAATCATTGTCTCATTCCCAGAATGGCACAGAAGCAGTGTGCCTGTGCCAGCTCTGATACAAGATAGTATAAGTTAATCATTGTCTCATTCCCAGAATGGCACAGAAGCAGTGTGCCTGTGCCAGCTCTGATACAAGATGGTATAAGTAAATCATTGTCTCATTCCCAGAATGGCACAGAAGCAGTGTGCCTGTGCCAGCTCTGATACAAGATTGTATAAGTAAATCATTGTCTCATTCCCAAAATGGCACAGAAGCAGTGTGCCTGTGCCAGCTCTGATACAAGATTGTATAAGTAAATCATTGTCTCATTCCCAGAACAGCACAGAAGCAGTGTGCCTGTGCCAGCTCTGATACAAGATTGTATAAGTAAATCATTGTCTCATTCCCAGAATGGCACAGAAGCAGTGTGCCTGTGCCAGCACTGAAACAAGATTGTATAAGTAAATCATTGTCTCATTCCCAGAATGGCACAGAAACTGTGTGCCTGTGCCAGCTCTGATACAAGATTGTATAAGTAAATCATTGTCTCATTCCCAGAATGGCACAGAAGCAGTGTGCCTGTGCCAGCTCTGATAGGAGATAGTATAAGTAAATCATTGTCTCATTCCCAGAATGGCACAGAAGCAGTGTGCCTGCTCTGATACAAGATAGTATAAGTAAATCATTGTCTCATTCCCAGAATGGCACAGAAGCTGTGTGCCTGTGCCAGCTCTGATACAAGATAGTATAAGTAAATCATTGTCTCATTCCCAGAATGGCACAGAAACTGTGCCAGCTCTGATGCAAGATTGTATAAGTAAGTCATTGTCTCATTCCCAGAACAGCACAGAAGCAGTGTGCCTGTGCCAGCTCTGATACAAGATTGTATAAGTAAATCATTGTCTCATTCCCAGAATGGCACAGAAACTGTGCCAGCTCTGATACAAGATTGTATAAGTAAGTCATTGTCTCATTCCCAGAACAGCACAGAAGCAGTGTGCCTGTGCCAGCTCTGATACAAGATTGTATAAGTAAATCATTGTCTCATTCCCAGAATGGCACAGAAACTGTGCCAGCTCTGATACAAGATTGTATAAGTAAGTCTTTGTTTTACAGAACACAACAGAAACAGCATGCCTGCGGCTGTTCCTGGACTATCATGGTCTGTCCCTGATCTGGTGCTGGATGGTCGATTTGAAGAACACTGTCTCAGATCTCAAGAAACTGGTACGTGCACTGCCAGTCTGATATTGATTTTATTTTTTGAGCAATTTTTCAGAACATGAATGCATTATGTCAGGGTTGTCTCGTATTATGAAGCAACATGCATGCATTATGTCAGGGTTGTCTCATATTTTGAAGCAACATGCATGCATTATGTCAGGGTTGTCTCATATTTTGAAGCAACATGCATGCATTATGACAGGGTTGTCTTGTATTATGAAGTAACATGCATGCATTATGTCAGGGTTGTCTCGTATTATGAAGCAACATGCATGCATTATGTCAGGGTTGTCTCATATTTTTAAGCAAATTGCACGCATTATGAAAGGCTGGTCTCAGATCTCAAGAACCTGTTACGTGGAAAGTCAATCTAATATTGATCTTATTTCAAGCAATTTTTTAAGCAACTTGCATGCATTCAGTATGGATTATTGCAAATGTTTTAAAACATGTATGATTCTTGCTATTTTAATGTATTTATTGTTAATTTTTTATATAATTTCTTCTTTTTTTTTTAATGTTTACTACCTCTAGTCAGTTTTACAGACAGCATTAGCTCAAGTGGTAGAGCATTGGCTTGTGGATCATGAGGTCACAGGTTCAAACCCTGGCCGCCTAATACCAAAGACTTTAAAGTTGGTAGTAGTGGCTTCCCTCCTAACGCCAAGGGTAGAGCATTAAGCCTGGCTCATCGGTGTCGTATAATGGACCGGCCGGGTTCAGTCCCTGGGCACCTCATAAGTGCCCCTGTGCTATAATGATAGAAATGTCGCTGCACAGTATCGGCAAAAATGTAGGCAAAATCCCACAATCTCAGTTTTACAGTCCATTAAAAATCTCAGTTTGTCTAACCCCAACATAAGTAAACTACTTTTGAAACTTAGTGAACTTTCTCTTCATGTTTCTATTGGCTACCTTGTCATGTAGGCATCCGAGGAAACGAGGATACATTTAAGAGTGAAAATCTGTTGCAGCCCTCACTTACACAGATCTTTGCATCCCACAAACTGATTTTAAACCACTAATAAATCTATATATTTTAACAAAAGGGCAAACAAGTTGGGAAATACTTTCTATAACAAATTACATGTATTTCAACCTAAGGTCATTACCAATACATCCGTGACCCCTTAAATAACATCTAGAATGTA
The DNA here is from genome assembly GCA_007844125.1 of Sinonovacula constricta. Classification (NCBI taxonomy): domain Eukaryota; kingdom Metazoa; phylum Mollusca; class Bivalvia; order Cardiida; family Solecurtidae; genus Sinonovacula; species Sinonovacula constricta. Next base: position 3,240,335 of record CM017573.1, read on the forward strand.
ATATTATTTCAGATGCTGAAGATACTCAAGAAACTTCCCATTACCAATAAGACCATTCTCCAGGACAGCAAGGTGTTAGATCTAGTCACCAAATGGTCCCAGCAGTTAGACGGCACTGAAGAAACACAAGTCATCACAAATCCAGATATTACTGATATTGCTGAAAGCTCAGAAGCCATAGAAAGCACTGAAGATGAGGGAGACAGCAATGTGTCAGCCATTGTCTTGTCGAATAAAATTCCTGTATCCATTTTAAATCTTATTCGTGACAATAAGTCTGTGAAAAAACGTGTCAAATTTGCTGATGAACCTGAGTCATCAGACAGTGAGTCCCGCACGAGTGCCTCGGAAAGTGATTTCCCATCAGAAACTGTTGAAGGAGATGTGTCGAGCTCATCCCAGCCTGATAAATCATTTGCTGCCAAGCGGAAACGTGAGGCTATGGAGCTACGTCGCAGAGTGCTGGAGAAGGATACTGTAGAAGATAAACAGGAAGTGAGCCAGTCCACAGATGTGGAAAAATCTGAGAAGTCTGAAAAGTCGACGGAGAGTATTCTGGGGGAGGTTACTCCATCCACTTCAGGGGAACAGGAAAGGGAGAGCACCACAACAGAAGCAGCTGCAGATTCCAGTGCAGATGTGAAGGAAGAGAAGAAGACAATATCAGAACAGGAGGCAGCAGAGCTTGAAGACATCGTCAAGGCAGCAGAGATTCGTCAGATGGCCCTTGACTTGCTGTCGCACTGGGCTAATCTCAAGGTAATGGGCCGATTTCTTGGTTAATGGAATTGCTTCTGTGGCTTCATATTTTAATTTTCTGGCTCTACCAGAAAAAAAAAACCCCAAACGTTCAGCTGGGCACATAAAAAAAATGCATACTTATTCAATCATATAAACTTTTGACCTCGTTGCACCTTCAGGTCAAAGTATTGGCTTGATGCAAGTCAAGTTTTTGCATTTGAAAAATCAATCCAAATTAGTCTTAATAGTTCTCAGAAATATGGCTGATTGCGCCTCCTTATTTCGTTAGCAACATTTTTAGCATTACCATAATCATTATCGCCACTGCCATCATTGTCTTCATGATTATCAACACATACTTTCAAATGTAGCATTTTCTCTTCAATAGATACTTTTTCTCGTTCACAGGAAGTGTATAAGATTCCAAAGAAGGAGGTCCTGGAAGAAAGAAAGAGGACAGAGAGAGAATTGGGTTAGTATTTATTTTATTTGGGATGGCCTCATTTTCTTACTAGCAAATTAACACCGTCCTGCATGAGCCTGTCTCAAGTTTATTTCTATACTTTTTTACAATAGATCAGTCACACTGCACAATTATATAATGAAGGTCTGATACACAAAACATTTACAAGTGTAACCCTCAAGGCCAAGGTCATTTCTTATAAATGGCTGTTCACTCTTTTTTTTTTTTAGTGTCTCTGTCGTAACTTTTAAAGGAACAATTTTGATTCCTGCTAAAAATAGTCATCGACATCACAGCGGATGACGTGGATGAACTAAAACATTAGTGGTCACATGGTTTTCTTGGTTTTAAAATAGCCAACTATGCATCATGGCTCAGATAGGAAATACATGTCTGTATTGACGAATTTGATGTTATAGTTCACTTTTCCGACAGGTGTAGGATATCAGTAAACAGCATTTTACGAGATCTGTTCATATGACAATGGGTAACTAAGATGTATAATGAAAATATTTTGGTCCAAACTGTAGGATACCACCTTTAAGGTAGTATTTAAGGTCATTCCTTTTATATTACTGTACCTGCTATATGTTAGTGTTCTCTATAACTTTGTAAGGTATTTTCAGTCTTACTGATGTACATTTGAAAAGTTTACCGGCATGTCATTTTAGGCCATTGCATTGATGGGGGCATATGTCACTTCAAGTCATATTTTATTTCTTAGTTTTTATATGCTTATTATTTAATCACTAAAAGCCATGTGGTATGTTTGAATGCAATTTTTTTTTTGTCTGTGTTGTATTTTTCTATCAGTTATATAGCCCACTATAATGTCTCTCCTTTTTGCAGATTCTCGCTATGAGAAGTTTTCTAAACTTGAAGATATCAAGAAGAAAGGTAGGCTAAATAATTCAAAATCTAATGAAAAACATTGCAGCAAACTGTGGCATAGTGGTAGTTGTAACTCCTCTCACTGCTTAGCACTCACCTCTTGGGTTGAGTCCCGTTTGGGGTGAAGGACTTAATGTGAGGTCTTCCAGCTGACTTGCAGTGTGCCGGGGTGCTGCCCAGACATTATTTACCTGGGGTCTTCCTCTACCAAATAGCTGGACGTTGCTATAAGTATCATAATTGGTTGCTGTAGTGTAATAAAACAAAACATCATTGTCTAGTTTTTAAAAATATTTTTGAAACAGTTTTAATTTTCTGTATTAAACTTATCAACCTTGCCAAATGATTATATTAATTTTGCAAACAAAAAAGTGAACAACTTCTTATAGAATGACTACTAACTGTAATGTTCAATCAAGCTTGTCATAGTCGCTGCTTTCAGCCATTTGGCTTAGATCAATTTGTTGTATAGTTTCATTACAATAAAACATTGGACTAGCAATCACACTAAAGTCAGATCTTAAAAAATGTAAGATCTGATGACGGCCTGAATAGCCAATCAGAGAGTGTAATACATACTGCTTTCGGTAAGAGTTGCAATATGGCCGCTATCGATGCAACACTTCCAAAATATCATTTAGTTTTTCGCCACTCGTGTAAGTTTGTTCTGCAACTGCTTGTTAGTTAACTTTCGACCTGAAGATGATGTTGAAACAAATAGGATACCTCATACATTGCACCTGTCTTCAGTGACAATAGGATACCTCATACATTGCACCTGTCTTCAGTGACAATAGGATACCTCATACATTGCACCTGTCTTCAGTGACAATAGGATACCGCATACATTGCACCTGTCTTCAGTGACAATAGGATACCGCATACATTGCACCTGTCTTCAGTGACATGAGTCTTGCACAGTGTGTCAATGTGTACATTTCTTTGTAAATGGGCACAGCCATTAAAATGATACGTTCGGAATGCTTTAGATCACATCTACTTTTGCGATTTCTTAGGCGACAATCTGATTGGTTTCATTGAGTTGTCGTCAGATCTAGATAGCGAAGCGGTTTTGAGGATATGATTTTAATCAGATTGTATAACTTGTCTTCTACTGATCATTGCCTTTGTTAATGTCATGTAACATGTATAATTCCTAGTGTCTGGTTGGGATAAAGGCCGGAAGAGAAAGAGGGAGCCGAGCTACAAGGAAGATACAGATGACTCTGACTCTGGAAGTGTTAGGTGAGGTTCACTTTATAATATTACAGAACCAATCAAGACTAAATTAAGAACCAATCAAGAATGAATAAAGAACCAAGCAAGAAATTTTTAATCTAACCAATGAGAAGTTAATTCCTCAATTACTTACAACACCGTGGCTATCTTTCTTGCCCCCAAATGGTAAAATTATATGAATGGTAAGCAATATATTATTTGGGAAAAAAAACATACAATAACTCAAAAGTAATTAAAATATCCATTTATCTGGACATCTTACAACACACATTTGAAGATGCCGTTTTGTTATAGTTGCCTATTTTTGTTCAGGCGGCCTAACCTGGTCACACCTCCCAAGATGAGTAAAACCCAGCGACGTCAGTTGTTTGAGGAACAGGTGAAGCGTAGAGATGAATTCAATGCTGAGCAGCAGCGTCAGCAAGAGCAACGGCAGCAGCAACAACTGGAGCATGAGGCTCTCCTGCAGCATCAACATCAGCAACAACTGATGCAGGATCCCAACTTTATGTACTACGCATGTCAGGATCTTAACTTCCTTCCGTCCATTGGGATAGATCCTCAACAGTTTATACAGCAATGTAAGTTACAAATTGTCAGACAGAAAGGTTTTAGACAACTGGTATAGATCTTCTAACAGTTTATACAGCAATAGAAGTTACATGGTGTCAAACAAAACGGCTTTAGAAAACTTAAACAAAGTATCAGACAGAAAGGGTTTAGAAAACTGGAATAGATCTTGAACAGTTTATACAGACAGCAATATAAGTTACTTAGTGTCAAAAAGTGAGAAAAAAGAATCCGCAAAATCCTATAAAGTTAGTATGTATTGTTGTGTAGGGGACAGATCCCTACCATTTATCCCACAGATTTAGTGGATATATATTATTTCCTACTGCAGCATATTTTGTGGTTACTTATTGCCTTATAGACATTATTTCCTACCACAGCTGTTTCAGTGGTTACTTATTGCCTTATAGACATTATTTCCTACCACAGCTGTTTCAGTGGTTACTTATTGCCTTATAGACATTATTTCCTACCACAGCTGTTTCAGTGGTTACTTATTGCCTTATAGACATTATTTCCTACCACAGCTGTTTCAGTGGTTACTTATTGCCTTATAGACATTATTTCCAACCGCAGCTGTTTCAGTGGTTACTTATTGCCTTATAGACATTATTTCCTACTGCAGCTGTTTTAGTGGTTACTTATTGCCTTATAGACATTATTTCCTACCACAGCTGTTTCAGTGGTTACTTATTGCCTTATAGACATTATTTCCTACTGCAGCTGTTTTAGTGGTTACTTATTGCCTTATAGACATTATTTCCTACCACAGCTGTTTCAGTGGTTACTTATTGCCTTATAGACATTATTTCCTACCACAGCTGTTTCAGTGGTTACTTATTGCCTTATAGACATTATTTCCTACCACAGCTGTTTCAGTGGTTACTTATTGCCTTATAGACATTATTTCCTACCACAGCTGTTTTAGTGGTTACTTATTGCCTTATAGACATTATTTCCTACCACAGCTGTTTCAGTGGTTACTTATTGCCTTATAGACATTATTTCCTACCGCAGCTGTTTTAGTGGTTACTTATTGCCTTATAGACATTATTTCCTACTGCAGCATATTTTGTGGTTACTTATTGCCTTATAGACATTATTTCCTACCACAGCTGTTTCAGTGGTTACTTATTGCCTTATAGACATTATTTCCTACCACAGCTGTTTCAGTGGTTACTTATTGCCTTATAGACATTATTTCCTACCGCAGCTGTTTTAGTGGTTACTTATTGCCTTATAGACATTATTTCCTACTGCAGCATATTTTGTGGTTACTTATTGCCTTATAGACATTATTTCCTACCACAGCTGTTTCAGTGGTTACTTATTGCCTTATAGACATTATTTCCTACCACAGCTGTTTTAGTGGTTACTTATTGCCTTAGAGACATTATTTCCTACCACAGCTGTTTTAGTGGTTACTTATTGCCTTATAGACATTATTTCCTACCGCAGCTGTTTTAGTGGTTACTTATTGCCTTATAGACATTATTTCCTACCACAGCTGTTTCAGTGGTTACTTATTGCCTTATAGACATTATTTCCTACCACAGCTGTTTTAGTGGTTACTTATTGCCTTATAGACATTATTTCCTACCACAGCTGTTTCAGTGGTTACTTATTGCCTTAGAGACATTATTTCCTACCACAGCTGTTTTAGTGGTTACTTATTGCCTTATAGACATTATTTCCTACCACAGCTGTTTCAGTGGTTACTTATTGCCTTATAGATATTATTTCCTACCACAGCTGTTTTAGTGGTTACTTATTGCCTTATAGATATTATTTCCTACCACAGCTGTTTTAGTGGTTACTTATTGCCTTATAGATATTATTTCCTACCACAGCTGTTTAGTGGTTACTTATTGCCTTATAGATATTATTTCCTACCACAGCTGTTTTAGTGGTTACTTATTGCCTTATAGATATTATTTCCTACCACAGCTGTTTTAGTGGTTACTTATTGCCTTATAGATATTATTTCCTACCACAGCTGTTTTAGTGGTTACTTATTGCCTTAGAGACATTATTTCCTACCACAGCTGTTTTAGTGGTTACTTATTGCCTTAGAGACATTATTTCCTACCACAGCTGTTTCAGTGGTTACTTATTGCCTTAGAGACATTATTTCCTACCACAGCTGTTTTAGTGGTTACTTATTGCCTTATAGACATTATTTCCTACCACAGCTGTTTTAGTGGTTACTTATTGCCTTATAGATATTATTTCCTACCACAGCTGTTTTAGTGGTTACTTATTGCCTTAGAGACATTATTTCCTACCACAGCTGTTTCAGTGGTTACTTATTGCCTTAGAGACATTATTTCCTACCACAGCTGTTTTAGTGGTTACTTATTGCCTTATAGACATTATTTCCTACCACAGCTGTTTTAGTGGTTACTTATTGCCTTATAGACATTATTTCCTACCACAGCTGTTTTAGTGGTTACTTATTGCCTTATAGATATTATTTCCTACCACAGCTGTTTCAGTGGTTACTTATTGCCTTATAGACATTATTTCCTACCACAGCTGTTTCAGTGGTTACTTATTGCCTTATAGACATTATTTCCTACCACAGCTGTTTCAGTGGTTACTTATTGCCTTATAGACATTATTTCCTACCACAGCTGTTTTAGTGGTTACTTATTGCCTTATAGACATTATTTCCTACCACAGCTGTTTTAGTGGTTACTTATTGCCTTATAGATATTATTTCCTACCACAGCTGTTTCAGTGGTTACTTATTGCCTTATAGACATTATTTCCTACCGCAGCTGTTTTAGTGGTTACTTATTGCCTTATAGACATTATTTCCTACCACAGCTGTTTTAGTGGTTACTTATTGCCTTATAGACATTATTTCCTACTGCAGCTGTTTTAGTGGTTACTTATTGCCTTATAGACATTATTTCCTACCACAGCTGTTTTAGTGGTTACTTATTGCCTTATAGACATTATTTCCTACCACAGCTGTTTTAGTGGTTACTTATTGCCTTATAGACATTATTTCCTACCACAGCTGTTTTAGTGGTTACTTATTGCCTTATAGACATTATTTCCTACCACAGCTGTTTCAGTGGTTACTTATTGCCTTATAGACATTATTTCCTACCACAGCTGTTTCAGTGGTTACTTATTGCCTTAGAGACATTATTTCCTACCACAGCTGTTTTAGTGGTTACTTATTGCCTTATAGACATTATTTCCTACCACAGCTGTTTTAGTGGTTACTTATTGCCTTATAGATATTATTTCCTACCGCAGCTGTTTTAGTGGTTACTTATTGCCTTATAGACATTATTTCCTACCACAGCTGTTTCAGTTGTTACTTATTGCCTTATAGACATTATTTCCTACCACAGCTGTTTTAGTGGTTACTTATTGCCTTATAGATATTATTTCCTACCACAGCTGTTTTAGTGGTTACTTATTGCCTTATAGATATTATTTCCTACCGCAGCTGTTTTAGTGGTTACTTATTGCCTTAGAGACATTATTTCCTACCACAGCTGTTTTAGTGGTTACTTATTGCCTTATAGACATTATTTCCTACCACAGCTGTTTTAGTGGTTACTTATTGCCTTATAGATATTATTTCCTACCGCAGCTGTTTTAGTGGTTACTTATTGCCTTATAGACATTATTTCCTACCACAGCTGTTTCAGTTGTTACTTATTGCCTTAGAGACATTATTTCCTACTGCAGCTGTTTTAGTGGTTACTTATTGCCTTATAGACATTATTTCCTACCACAGCTGTTTTAGTGGTTACTTATTGCCTTAGAGACATTATTTCCTACCACAGCTGTTTTAGTGGTTACTTATTGCCTTATAGACATTATTTCCTACCACAGCTGTTTTAGTGGTTACTTATTGCCTTATAGACATTATTTCCTACCACAGCTGTTTTAGTGGTTACTTATTGCCTTATAGATATTATTTCCTACCACAGCTGTTTTAGTGGTTACTTATTGCCTTATAGATATTATTTCCTACCGCAGCTGTTTTAGTGGTTACTTATTGCCTTAGAGACATTATTTCCTACCACAGCTGTTTTAGTGGTTACTTATTGCCTTATAGACATTATTTCCTACCACAGCTGTTTTAGTGGTTACTTATTGCCTTATAGATATTATTTCCTACCACAGCTGTTTCAGTGGTTACTTATTGCCTTATAGACATTATTTCCTACCACAGCTGTTTTAGTGGTTACTTATTGCCTTATAGATATTATTTCCTACCACAGCTGTTTCAGTGGTTACTTATTGCCTTATAGATATTATTTCCTACCGCAGCTGTTTTAGTGGTTACTTATTGCCTTATAGACATTATTTCCTACCACAGCTGTTTCAGTTGTTACTTATTGCCTTAGAGACATTATTTCCTACTGCAGCTGTTTTAGTGGTTACTTATTGCCTTATAGACATTATTTCCTACCACAGCTGTTTTAGTGGTTACTTATTGCCTTAGAGACATTATTTCCTACCACAGCTGTTTTAGTGGTTACTTATTGCCTTATAGACATTATTTCCTACCACAGCTGTTTCAGTGGTTACTTATTGCCTTATAGATATTATTTCCTACCGCAGCTGTTTTAGTGGTTACTTATTGCCTTATAGACATTATTTCCTACCACAGCTGTTTTAGTGGTTACTTATTGCCTTATAGACATTATTTCCTACCACAGCTGTTTTAGTGGTTACTTATTGCCTTATAGACATTATTTCCTACCACAGCTGTTTCAGTGGTTACTTATTGCCTTATAGATATTATTTCCTACCGCAGCTGTTTTAGTGGTTACTTATTGCCTTATAGACATTATTTCCTACCACAGCTGTTTTAGTGGTTACTTATTGCCTTATAGATATTATTTCCTACCACAGCTGTTTCAGTGGTTACTTATTGCCTTATAGATATTATTTCCTACCACAGCTGTTTTAGTGGTTACTTATTGCCTTATAGACATTATTTCCTACCACAGCTGTTTTAGTGGTTACTTATTGCCTTATAGACATTATTTCCTACCACAGCTGTTTCAGTGGTTACTTATTGCCTTATAGATATTATTTCCTACCGCAGCTGTTTTAGTGGTTACTTATTGCCTTATAGACATTATTTTCTACCACAGCTGTTTCAGTGGTTACTTATTGCCTTAGAGACATTATTTCCTACCACAGCTGTTTTAGTGGTTACTTATTGCCTTATAGACATTATTTCCTACCGCAGCTGTTTTAGTGGTTACTTATTGCCTTATAGATATTATTTCCTACCACAGCTGTTTTAGTGGTTACTTATTGCCTTATAGACATTATTTCCTACCACAGCTGTTTTAGTGGTTACTTATTGCCTTATAGACATTATTTCCTACCACAGCTGTTTCAGTGGTTACTTATTGCCTTATAGATATTATTTCCTACCACAGCTGTTTTAGTGGTTACTTATTGCCTTATAGATATTATTTCCAACCGCAGCTGTTTCAGTGGTTACTTATTGCCTTATAGACATTATTTCCTACCACAGCTGTTTTAGTGGTTACTTATTGCCTTATAGACATTATTTCCTACCACAGCTGTTTCAGTGGTTACTTATTGCCTTATAGATATTATTTCCTACCACAGCTGTTTTAGTGGTTACTTATTGCCTTAGAGACATTATTTCCTACCGCAGCTGTTTTAGTGGTTACTTATTGCCTTATAGACATTATTTCCTACCACAGCTGTTTCAGTGGTTACTTATTGCCTTAGAGACATTATTTCCTACTGCAGCTGTTTTAGTGGTTACTTATTGCCTTAGAGACATTATTTCCTACCACAGCTGTTTCAGTGGTTACTTATTGCCTTATAGACATTATTTCCTACCACAGCTGTTTCAGTGGTTACTTATTGCCTTATAGACATTATTTCCTACCACAGCTGTTTCAGTGGTTACTTATTGCCTTAGAGACATTATTTCCTACCACAGCTGTTTTAGTGGTTACTTATTGCCTTATAGATATTATTTCCTACCGCAGCTGTTTCAGTGGTTACTTATTGCCTTAGAGACATTATTTCCTACCACAGCTGTTTCAGTGGTTACTTATTGCCTTATAGACATTATTTCCTACCACAGCTGTTTTAGTGGTAACTTATTGCCTTATAGACATTATTTCCTACCACAGCTGTTTTAGTGGTTACTTATTGCCTTATAGACATTATTTCCTACCACAGCTGTTTTAGTGGTTACTTATTGCCTTATAGCTTATAGACATTATTTCCTACCACAGCTGTTTCAGTGGTTACTTATTGCCTTATAGACATTATTTCCTACCACAGCTGTTTCAGTGGTTATTTATTGCCTTGTAGACATTATTTCCTACCACAGCTGTTTCAGTGGTTACTTATTGCCTTATAGACATTATTTCCTACCACAGCTGTTTCAGTGGTTACTTATTGCCTTATAGACATTATTTCCTACCACAGCTGTTTCAGTGGTTACTTATTGCCTTATAGACATTATTTTCTACCACAGCTGTTTCAGTGGTTACTTATTGCCTTAGAGACATTATTTCCTACCACAGCTGTTTTAGTGGTTACTTATTGCCTTATAGACATTATTTCCTACCACAGCTGTTTTAGTGGTTACTTATTGCCTTAGAGACATTATTTCCTACTGCAGCTGTTTTAGTGGTTACTTATTGCCTTATAGACATTATTTCCTACCACAGCTGTTTTAGTGGTTACTTATTGCCTTATAGATATTATTTCCTACCACAGCTGTTTTAGTGGTTACTTATTGCCTTATAGATATTATTTCCTACCGCAGCTGTTTTAGTGGTTACTTATTGCCTTATAGACATTATTTCCTACCACAGCTGTTTCAGTGGTTACTTATTGCCTTAGAGACATTATTTCCTACTGCAGCTGTTTCAGTGGTTACTTATTGCCTTATAGACATTATTTCCTACCACAGCTGTTTTAGTGGTTACTTATTGCCTTATAGATATTATTTCCTACCACAGCTGTTTTAGTGGTTACTTATTGCCTTAGAGATATCATTTCCTACCAGAGACTATTTTGAACCAGATCTCAAGTGTGTAGACTATAGCCATTATGCAGATAGATATTACGGGCTGTTTGTCATTAGCTGCTGTCATTTTGTGCCATTGACCATTGGCTGGGCAGAAGAACAACTGACCCAAAGCAAAGCTAGCTTAAATGTTTCCTGGTAAACTTAGTTTGACTTATGTTTTCAGTGGCATGTGACCCAACGCTGCTCTCCCAGCTGATGTCGACAAATCCACTACTGCCTCAACAGCTGGAGCAACTTACACTCATGTACCTACAGGTATGGTCAATTATGTCATATACCTATCATTATGGTCAGTTATGTCATATACCTACCATTATGGTCAGTTATGTCATATACCTATCATTATCGTCAGTTATGTCATATACCTACAGTTATGGTCAGTTATGACATATACCTACAATTATGGTCAGTTATGTCATGTACCTACCATTATGGTCAGTTATGTCATATACCTACAATTATGGTCAGTTATGTCATGTACCTACAGTTATGGTCAGTTATGTCATGTACCTACAAATATGGTCAGTTATGTCATGTACCTACAATTATGTCATATATCTACAATTATGGTCAGATATGTCATTTACCTACAATTATGGTCAGTTATGTCATGTACCTACCATTATGGTCAGTTATGTCATATACCTACCATTATGGTCAGTTTTGTCATATACCTACAATTATGGTCAGTTATGTCATGTACCTACCATTATGGTCAGTTATGTCATATACCTACAATTATGGTCAGTTATGTCATGTACCTACAGTTATGGTCAGTTATGTCATGTACCTACAAATATGGTCAGTTATGTCATGTACCTACAATTATGTCATATATCTACAATTATGGTCAGATATGTCATTTACCTACAATTATGGTCAGTTATGTCATGTACCTACCATTATGGTCAGTTATGACATATACCTGCTATTATGGTCAGTTATGTCATGTACCTACCATTATGGTCAGTTATGTCATATACCTACCATTATGGTCAGTTATGTCATATACCTACAATGATGGTCAGTTATGTCATGTACCTACCATTATGGTCAGTTATGTCATTTACCTACAATTATGGTCAGTTATGTCATATACCTACCATTATGGTCAGTTATGTCATGTACCTACCATTATGGTCAGTTATGTCATATACCTACAGTTATGGTCAGTTATGTCATATACCTACAATTATGGTCAGTTATGTCATGTACCTACCATTATGGTCAGTTATGTCATGTACCTACCATTATGGTCAGTTATGTCATGTACCTACCATTATGGTCAGTTATGACATACCTACAATTATGGTCAGTTATGTCATGTACCTACCATTATGGTCAGTTATGTCATGTACCTACCATTATGGTCAGTTATGTCATTTACCTACAATTATGGTCAGTTATGTCATATACCTACCATTATGGTCAGTTATGTCATGTACCTACCATTATGGTCAGTTATGTCATGTACCTACCATTATGGTCAGTTATGTCATTTACCTACAATTATGGTCAGTTATGTCATATACCTACCATTATGGTCAGTTATGTCATGTACCTACCATTATGGTCAGTTATGACATATACCTGCTATTATGGTCAGTTATGACATATACCTATCATTATGGTCAGTTATGACATATACCTGCTATTATGGTCAGTTATGTCATGTACCTACCATTATGGTCAGTTATGTCATTTACCTACAATTATGGTCAGTTATGTCATGTACCTACCATTATGGTCAGTTATCTCATATACCTACAATTATGGTCAGTTATGTCATGTACCTACCATTATGGTCAGTTATGACATATACCTGCTATTATGGTCAGTTATGACATATACCTATCATTATGGTCAGTTTTGTCATATACCTGCTATTATGGTCAGTTATGTCATGTACCTACCATTATGGTCAGTTATGTCATGTACCTACCATTATGGTCAGTTATGTCATATACCTACCATTATGGTCAGTTATGTCATTTACCTACCATTATGGTCAGTTATGTCATATACCTATCATTATGGTCAGTTATGTCATATACCTACCATTATGGTCAGTTATGTCATATACCTACCATTATGGTCAGTTATGACATATACCTGCTATTATGGTCAGTTATGTCATGTACCTACCATTATGGTCAGTTATGTCATATACCTACAATTATGGTCAGTTATGACATATACCTGCTATTATGGTCAGTTATGTCATGTACCTACCATTATGGTCAATTATGTCATGTACCTACCATTATGGTCAGTTATGTCATGTACCTACCATTATGGTCAGTTATGACATTTACCTACAATTATGTTCAGTTATGTCATGTACCTACAATTATGGCCAGTTATGTCATGTACCTACCATTATGGTCAGTTATGTCATGTACCTACCATTATGGTCAGTTATGTCATTTACCTACAATTATGTTCAGTTATGTCATGTACCTACAATTATGGCCAGTTATGTCATATACCTATCATTATCGTCAGTTATGTCATATACCTACAGTTATGGTCAGTTATGTCATGTACCTACAAATATGGTCAGTTATGTCATGTACCTACAATTATGGTCAATTATGTCATATACCTACAATTATGGTCATTCATGTCATATACCTACAATTATGGTCATTTATGTCATGTACCTACAATTATGGTCAATTATGTCATATACCTACAATTATGATCAATTATGTCATATACCTACAGTTATGGTCAGTTATCTCATATACCTACAGTTATGTCATACACCTACAGTTATGTCATATACCTTCAGTTATGTCATATACCTACAGTTATGTCATATACCTTCCATTATGGTCAGATATGTCATATACCTACCATTATGGTCAGTTATGTCATATACCTTCCATTATGGCCAGTTATGCCATATACCTGCCATTATGGTCAGTTATGTCATATAAAAAGTTTTTATTGTACAGCAAGCAAGCCAATCTGAGCTGGGCACCAGTTACCAGGAGACAGGGCCGGTACCTGGCTTACCAGAGACTGATGGTGAACCAATGACCGAGCAACATATGGCCTTCCTCCGGCAGGTTGGTGGTTTGTTTGATAAGTATTATCATCTAAAATAGAAGTCACCATAGATAGGGCAGTGACCAGTCAGCCTACTCGCTCAGTTGTAGAAGGGCAGTGACTGATCAGCCTACCTGCTCAGTTGTAGATGGGGCAGTGACTGATCAGCCTACCTGCTCAGTTGTAAATAGAGCAGTGACTGATCAGCCTACCTGCTCAGTTGTAGATATGGCAGTGACTGATCAACCTACCCGCTCAGCTGTAGATGGGGCAGTGACTGATCAGCCTACCTGCTCAGCTGTAGATAGACAGTGACTGATCAGCCTAACTGATAAGTTGTAGATGGGGCAGTGACTGATCAGCCTACACGCTCAGTTGTAGATGGGCAGTGACTGATCAGCCTACCTGCTCAGTTGTAGATGGGCAGTGACTGATCAGCCTACCTGCTCAGTTGTAGATGGGCAGTGACCGATCAGCCTACCTGCTCAGTTGTAGATGGGGCAGTGACTGATCAGCCTACCTGCTCAGTTGTAGATGGGCAGTGACTGATCAGCCTACCTGCTCAGTTGTAGATGGGGCAGTGACCAGTCAGCCTACCTGCTCAGTTGTAGATGGGCAGTGACTGATCAGCCTACCTGCTCAGTTGTAGATGGGCAGTGACTGATCAGCCTACCTGCTCAGTTGTAGATGGGACAGTGACCGATCAACCTACCTGCTCAGTTGTAGATGGGCAGTGACTGATCAGCCTACCTGCTCAGTTGTAGATGGGCAGTGACTGATCAGCCTACCTGCTCAGTTGTAAATGGGCAGTGACTGATCAGCCTACCTGCTCAGTTGTAGATGGGGCAGTGACTGATCAGCCTACCTGCTCAGTTGTAGATGGGGCAGTGACTGATCAGCCTATCCACTCAGTTGTAGATAGGGCAGTGACTGATCAGCCTATCCGCTCAGTTGTAGATGGGCAGTGACTGATCAGCCTACCTGCTCAGTTGTAGATGGGGCAGTGACCAATCAGCCTACCTGCTCAGTTGTAGATGGGCAGTGACTGATCAGCCTACCTGCTCAGTTGTAGATGGGCAGTGACTGATCAGCCTACCTGCTCAGTTGTAGATGGGCAGTGACTGATCAGCCTACCTGCTCAATTGTAGATGGGCAGTGACTGATCAGCCTACCTGCTCAGTTGTAGATGGGGCAGTGACCGATCAGCCTACCTGCTCAGTTGTAAATGGGCAGTGACTGATCAGCCTACCTGCTCAGTTGTAGATGGGGCAGTGACCAGTCAGCCTACCTGCTCAGTTGTAGATGTGCAGTGACTGATCAGCCTACCTGCTCAGTTGTAGATGGGCAGTGACTGATCAGCCTACCTGCTCAGTTGTAGATGGGGCAGTGACCGATCAGCCTACCTGCTCAGTTGTAGATGGGGCAGTGACCGATCAGCCTACCTGCTCAGTTGTAGATGGGCAGTGACCGATCAGCCTACCTGCTCAGTTGTAGATGGGGCAGTGACCGATCAGCCTACCTGCTCAGTTGTAAATGGGCAGTGACTGATCAGCCTACCTGCTCAGTTGTAGATGGGGCAGTGACTGATCAGCCTATCCGCTCAGTTGTAGATAGGACAGTGACTGATCAGCCTATCCGCTCAGTTGTAGATGGGCAGTGACTGATCAGCCTACCTGCTCAGTTGTAGATGGGGCAGTGACCAATCAGCCTACCTGCTCAGTTGTAGATGGGCAGTGACTGATCAGCCTACCTGCTCAGTTGTAGATGGGCAGTGACTGATCAGCCTACCTGCTCAGTTGTAGATGGGCAGTGACTGATCAGCCTACCTGCTCAGTTGTAGATGGGGCAGTGACCGATCAGCCTACCTGCTCAGTTGTAAATGGGCAGTGACTGATCAGCCTACCTGCACAGTTGTAGATGGGGCAGTGACTGATCAGCCTATCTACTCAGTTGTAGATAGGGCAGTGACTGATCAGCCTATCTGCTCAGTTGTAGATGGGGCAGTGACTGATCAGCCTACCTGCACAGTTGTAGATAGGGCAGTGACTGATCGGCCTATCCGCTCAGTTGTAGATAGGGCAGTGACTGATCAGCCTATCCGCTCAGTTGTAGATAGGGCAGTGACTGATCAGCCTACCTGCTCAGTTGTAGATGGGGCAGTGACTGATCAGCCTCTCCGCTCAGTTGTAGATGGGGTAGTGACTGATCAGCCTACCTGCTCAGTTGTAGATAGGGCAGTGACTGATCAGCCTATCCGCTCAGTTGTAGATTGGGCAGTGACTGTTCAGCCTATCCGCTCAGTTGTAGATGGGGCAGTGACTGATCAGCCTACCCGCTCAGTTGTAGATGGGGCAGTGACTGTTCAGCCTACCTGCTCAGTTGTAGATGGGCAGTGACTGATCAGCCTACCTGCTCAGTTGTAGATGGGGCAGTGACTGTTCAGCCTACCTGCTCAGTTGTAGATGGGCAGTGACTGATCAGCCTACCTGCTCAGTTGTAGATGGGCAGTGACTGTTCAGCCTATCCGCTCAGTTGTAGATGGGGCAGTGACTGTTCAGCCTACCTGCTCAGTTGTAGATGGGCAGTGACTGATCAGCCTACCTGCTCAGTTGTAGATAGGGCAGTGACTGATTAGCCTACCCGCTCAGTTGTAGATGGGACAGTGACTGTTCAGCCTACCTGCTAAATATGTAATACATATTGTTTCCATAAATAGTAACAAAACTACCTTGGGTACGGGCCAAAATCTTTTTCTTTCCAGTTTAAATTTTGATTGAAGTCAGCCTACTTAGGAATGGTTTTATAAAATATTGCTTTCTAACAGCAAAGGTAGCATCCAAATTACACAATATATGTAATATAAACAATTATATCAACCAAGTGCTGATAATTGGCCTAAGCTTAAATAACGACCTTTGGGACACGAGACTTACAGGATTGTTATTTGTTATTTGAACACTTACAAAAGGCTTACCTTGCTTTCATCATTTTGCAAACAGTCAATGTTGTTGTAGTGATATGGTTTATCCAGTCTTATTTTAGTGCTAAATCAGTACTAAATATTTACATACATACTTATTCACTGCAAATACATTCTGAATTTTATTACCAGGTTGAAGCATTCAAGCAGCAGCACCTAGAGCCAAAGTTTGTTGCCACGTCGACCACAGAGGAAGAGGATGTTCCCCCACCCCCATCACCTCCTAAGGGCAAAGCTGTGGTGCTGCCACCCAACTGGAAGACAGCCAAGGATGCAGACGGAAAGATGTATTACTACCATACAGTCACAAGGTACAAAAAGTGGTTGGAAGGATTTGTATTATGTTTAAGTCAACATCCAATAAATGGTCCTGGTAGTGCAATAGGTTTGACAACTATAGGTACGGAAAGCCCAGGTTCCAAACCCATGCTGCAATATTCCAGTTGTCACTGGTGTTGTGGTATAGTTCCCTTGCCTACCCTCACAGGATTATAAGGGTATGTCCATGACTAATGGCTTTGGTGTAGGAATACGGCAGGTTTCTTACAGTATAGGCATTTTGTGGAATATTTAAGCCTACAATCTAGCTTGGATGCCAGCTTGGATGTTACTCCTCAGTACCTCTCCTTATAGCACACTGTAATGGTTTTACCCAGACATTAGTCTGTGGTCTTCCTCCATCAGTAATTAGCTGGATCTTTCCAATATGACCCTATTTGTGTTGAAAAAACAAAATAAATCTAGAAACAAAATAGACATTTTTTTAAAATATTTTACAATATTTTAAACTATTTAAATTAGATGTTGATAAAAGATCAAACTTTCATCTTTTGTCATGTTTCCACTTCTTAGTAATGATCAAATTGAATGCATCCTTCTTTAAGAAATTGCGACTATATGTGTAAGGTTACATGTCAATGACAATTACCAGCCCCCCCTTCCTTTTCACAGACAGACCCAGTGGGACCCCCCTAATCTGGACACAGGAGAGCATGCTGATGACAGTATGGATCTGGGAACTCCTACCCTGGACGACACCGCCCTCTCAAAGGTTGGTCCTGCACTTTACTTTTTTATGATGATGAATGGCATCAACTAGCAATCACAGTGTGTGTTCATTTGTCTGTCACATGTCCTCTATGTTACTTACCTTAATTAAACTACACTATCTTACTGCATACACTTAAAGATGTGTTGGCACATGAAGTTTACCATAGCAACCCTCAAGGTCACATTTAAGGACATATTTAAGGTCAATTCCAGTAACATGTATTGTTTATTATATATGGTATTACTTGTGTATTACAGGGTGTGTTATTGTAAATATTCTATGTAAAGGCATAGATTGCAACTTTTAATGAACACTGGACAACACTGCTTGAAAATATGGACTGTCTTTGCACTTGAATGTAAAAGAACACATAATATCCTCATTGGCATCCAATTTATCCCTTTACTTGCCAAAAAAACACTTCATCAGCTGCAATAGTGGTAGAGCATCGGCTTGCGGATCCGGAGGTCGCGGGTTCAAATCCCCACCGGGTCAAATCAAAGATCTCAAAGTTGGTTATGGCTTCCCTCCTAACCCCCGGGGCTCAGGGAACAGCATTACGCCTGACTCATCGGTGTCAATATATTGGACTGGCCAGGTTCAGTCCCTGGGCACCTCATAAGTGCCCCTGTGCTATAATGATAGAATGTCGCTGCACAGTATCGGCAAAAATGCCGGCAAATCCCATATCCCAAAAACAGTTCAAGGGTGGGTCGGGTTATATGATAATGGGTTGAATGGAGTTTCCAGCAAGTTTGAGATAACACAATGAGTAGTACACATACTGTTATTCATAAAATAGCACTGCATGGTGTCTTGTGCAGACACTAGCTAATATGTCATAATATTATTGTATACTCAAAATGTCAATAAAAATTTTATTGGTACATAAAATTATAATTATATATTGTTAAAATGGTAGTTATACATTTAGTGACCTTACCTTTGCTATCATTGTATATGTTTATAAGTGCATGATAATGATCTTGTATGAAATATATATATATATATACTGGTAACAGTCTACATTTTGTTTTTGATCAGTATTTTGATCTCCAAAAGTATGCTCTGTCCGAACCATTACCCATCGATACTCAAAGAGAGGTGGTAAGAATGATGTTGTTAACTGTTTCTACTGTTGTTATCTAAGTACTCTGTTGTTAGCTTGTCATATTTTGTATTTTAACTTGAAGTACCTGCATGCAGAACTTGTACAATTGTTGGTAACTTCAAATACTTGTCTGTTGTTGCTTAATCCACTATTCCATATAATGGATTGCAGTGTTATATTGTGTTGTATCATTTTTGCTCTGTTTGGCCTATACATAACTCTACTGATAATATGTATTACAGTCCAAGTATGATACATTGAAACCCAATTTAACATATGGGTTAAGGCAACTATAAATAGATTGGTGAACTTTCTCCCTGTGTTCAATTGCTTGGCTTTCAATTTCAACACATTTGGATATCAGGCTTGGATAGTTAGTTACCTTACGGTCTCTTGGAGCAATTTTATACTATGTTGTCAACGTTATATGCGTGCTAAGCCGTTTACACTCCTTTGTCATTTGAGAGTAGAAATCAAAATCGATATGTCAGTCACTTTAGTACACGCTAAAACATTAACTCAGCTTTTAATTAAATTATATTTCACAGTACAGTTCACATATTAAAAAGATACAGCTGACAGATTCATGTTAGTGACTGCCATGGCCCTTATTTATTTGGAATATGGGATTTCACTCTGTTCTGAGGACTGATGATGTAACTGGTCCCATTGACAGTTATGTTATTGTGATCCTACTGTAGTTCTCTTTCACAAGTTCTGTTGTATTTAGATTGAATTGCTGAATTTTAAAATTGTACTGTTGCTATCTTGTAATGTTGTGTTATTTTTGTTGTTTTTCCTGTTGTTAATTTATAGAAAACACCCCTATTCTGAGGCTGATAGGGGTGTTTGTGGCCAATTAGTAGAGTCATGAACTTGTAATTCTGCTCGTCTCTCACTGCGACTCCTGGTCAATGCTAAGGACTTAATGTGGTGATGTGTTCCAGCTGACCTGCGGTTCTAACCGGACATTTGATTTCTCCAACAAAATAGTGGACCAAATTATAATGACCATAATTGTGTTGCTGCAATATATTTCTAAAACTTTTTTTATAATAATTCAATAATGCTTCATTTTTACTGCAACACTTAATTTCATTTCTTTATTAGTGTCTATGACTTTTGTTAATATTTAGGTTTAATAAGCTTTAAAATTGTAAGCATTTACTTAATTATAGTTGCTGTTTTGAAGTATACATTAATGAGAAAAAATTATTTCTGTAAGAACTTGACTAAAATGAGTTTGTAATTGTTGGTACTCAGAAATCATAGGATCTTATCAAGACAGTGTGCATATTATTCACTTATACCTATTCTTATGAATTTTTGTTAATGTGTGTTGCCATAGCTTAACAGAAAATAAATGAGAACTGTTATGGAGATACCTTTAGCATCAAGTGGTACATTGTTTGTAGGACTCAGTTATAATAGTCTGTGATTGGCAGAGTGTGCCTCGAGCTTAAAAACTTCTATCTTGTAAAATTTCCTCCAGAACTCTCTTATAAGGTTGCCATTTTATTTATATTGATGAGAGGAATCCATTGGATACCCACAAGTTAGTGTATGTACAATATTCATCTATCTAATCTTCACATCGGATACCCACAAGTTAGTGTATGTACAATATTCATCTATCTTCACATTGGATACCCACAAGTTAGTGTATGTACAATATTCATCTATCTTCACATTGGATACCCACAAGTTAGTGTATGTACAATATTCATCTATCTTCACATTGGATACCCACAAGTTAGTGTATGTACAATATTCATCTATCTTCACATTGGATACCCCACAAGTTAGTGTATGTACAATATTCATCTATCTTCACATTGGATACCCACAAGTTAGTGTATGTACAGTATTCATCTATATTCACATTGGATACCCACAAGTTAGTGTATGTACAATATTCATCTATCTTCACATAGGATACCTACAAGTTAGTGTGTGTACAATATTCATGTATCTTATCTTCACATCAGAGGTCACCTTTCTGATCACAGTAACCTCTGCCAGCATAAAGAAAAAAGGACAAACAAAAATTAACAAGATTATACATTATTTTGGTTTAGTTTTTTATTGCCATAATAATTTTTTGAACAAGCGAAAATGTCAGGGAAATCATGAAATTAAAGAACTAAATTGTTTTGATTTTATAATTGTATTATATTTAAATTGTATGGAACATTTTACATTAACACCAATAAAAATGTACCCAAGCATGATCATCACTATGGTCACATGCTTTTTTGAGACAACTGTGATTACTTAAACATGGTGAAACATGATGTAAGGATAATGCTATTAGTCAAATCTTGGAGTTACTGCTCTTCTTTAAAGCTCTTCATTAATTCAGTTATACAAAGTAGACAACATTGAAACAAAACTTGGAAAAACAACTCTCAAATTGAGAAAAAATTGATATTTCTGATATTCTAGGTGTGGATTCTGCTCCCCATGTATGACCTGTGTTCTGTTTCTTTCTGTTTCAGCTTGAAGATAAGAAGACCACAACTGCAGCTGCTGATACTTCCAGCGAAACATCCAAGAAACTCAAAGAAGCATTTAAATCTAAGGTTCTTTACAAATCTTTTACACTAGCATGCATCCTTTGTCAGTAGTTTATGTGCTT
The DNA here is from genome assembly GCA_007844125.1 of Sinonovacula constricta. NCBI lineage: Eukaryota > Metazoa > Mollusca > Bivalvia > Cardiida > Solecurtidae > Sinonovacula > Sinonovacula constricta. The sequence goes on from CM017573.1 coordinate 3,262,145, forward strand.
ATTGCTCGTAATTATATAAAGAAATACATCAGTTACACTGTTTATGGGTGCCTGTAGGCAGTAGAGTTGCTGACTCGTTGGCCCCGTGTAGGTTCAAGAACTAGTTAGGGCAAGAATTATTATGTTTGGAGGTTCTTCAACTGCCCTGCTAGGGGCCTATGGTTGTAATAATAACTGGATGGGTGTACAGACAAAAACATGATGTTGCACCCAATTACTAATAAAAATAGTATGTGTGTTGTATTCTGTCTTTCCATAAATATTGACCTACATTTATTTACCTCGATTCATTTATCCCTTTTGCTTCATTTATTTATAGGCATTTTAAAAGTTTATTTGCTAACAACAGTATATGAAGGTAACAGAATATATTGAATGAGACTCTGAAGCAACTAGTGCACATTTTGATCAGATCTCAGCAGAAACTAGCTGATCTGATCCTGAACAAAGATTAATCTATTTGTAAATGGCTGATTTATATTCAATATGTTTCTGTAAATGTATGTGTTGTGTTTCAGATGTCATCCTGGATTGTCGTGTGTTTAAACCCATTCCGTAAGAATGACTGTAAACTGGGCCGAATCACCACTACAGAAGACTTCAAACACCTGGCTAGGAAGGTAGGGGAAATATTGTCAGGTCTTTTGTTGGTTTAAAATGGTTATGTATGATATTTTTCCCAGCAATATTATTGATAATTGACATTTGTCTCGAAATAAAAGAGTGTGTGCCAGATGTTTTACTCATTTTCAAATGCATTGAGCGTGTTTTAAACCTCATTGTTAAGCAGTTGTATAATTGTTGATTTTAAATTCACACTGTTGAAGGTCTGTTTTTAGCTTAATACAAGCAATTCCATTCACGTGAGTGTTGTTGCATCTATGTTTTACTGTCCTGCACTTGAGTAGTAGAGCACAATGTCCTGTGACAGCTCTTGTAATGCAGTGGTTTCCAGACTTTAAAGGTTTAGGATAACTTCCGAGGACAATCTTGGAGGTGGCCATGACAAAGTGGTAGAGTCAACAACTTGTACAACTTCTGTCTAGCCTTTTATAGCGTTCAGAGCGAAGAACTTAATGTGGGAAGGTCTTCCATCAAACGTCGGTGCACTGGAGTTACTACCCAGACATTTGTCTGGAGTTGTCCTCCATCAAAATTGTTAGATGCTTATATGATTATAATTGGTTGCTGCGATGTATTTCTAGAAAGCGAACAATTTGGATAGAATCAAGGACACATCACACATCTGCTGGAAGACAAAGTTGACAGTTTCTGGCCCACACTGAACATTTAGCAATCAGCTCGTGACCTATTAACTCGAACCATTTCTATAAATACACTGATCAATGTACGTTTATATAATTGTGGCATAGTCATTGTATAACATATTCTTGTTTGTAAATTGGCATAAAATTGTGTCCATTTCATAAGGAATCGATGCTGTTCATTAGAAATCATCATAAGGAATCGATGCTGTTCATTAGAAATCGTAAGGAATCGATGCTGTTCATTAGAAATCATTTTTTAAAACAATTTCAATTTTTTTTTATTCTATTGTTTTGAAACTTTATATTTATAATACATAACTATCATTCCAGCTGACACATCATGTGATGGCAAAGGAACTTAAACACTGTCGGCATGTGGAAGATCTCGAAGTCAATGAGAACGTTAAATCCAAGGCAAAAGACTTTGTGAAGAAATACATGGTGAAGTTTGGAGCCCTCTACAAACGATCTGGCAACTCCCCAAATTACGATTGATCTATTTAAAAAAACTTTGTGATGAAGTTTGTGGTGATGTTAGAAATTCTCTACAAACATGCAACTCCCTTGATCACAATTGTTGATAGTTTGATTGTTAAATTAGCTAATAATTAAATATCAGGTAATGGATAAATGATCATGTGATTAATAATTGCTTCTTGACCTTGTAATTGATTATTTATTGACTATGTGGTCTTAGGTAATTGTCATGATTGATTTAACCATCAGTTGTCAATTTATTAACAATTAGTCATGTGATTTATAATTTAACTAATTATAACTCTCATAATCATGGGATTAATTGGATTGATAATTTTGTTACAATCAGGTTTCTGATTGATGAAATTCTCAATACTTACAACAGTCTCAAGAACTGTCCTAAATGTTCATTTGTTTTATGCCTGTTTCTATCTTTAACTGTGGCAATTTATTTTTTACTCTGAAAATATTTCTTTTTTTTTATCAAAGCATTGGTATAAACTAATGAAAGTATTACTTGCATGCGTTTTTATGTTTAACTCCTTGTTTATCCTTTAAACTTCACATTGCTGATGCTCTTAAAAATATTTTTCCACCAGGTAATTAAAAGTTATTTTCAAAATTCAATCATGGAAAGGTTTGAGGTTTTGTGATGTTTGCATTGGTATCATAAACATTTATTCATCATGTCAAATATATGAACATTTAGTTGCCCGATACAACCATTTCTTCACCACTTCTATCAGCTAAATACATTATATCGGCTATTATATGTTATTTTTATACTATACCACTAATATATGAATATCTAAAAATGGAAAGGCTTCTTCATGATATTGTGAAACAAGAACACCAGGGGGTGGTGTAGATATCAAGCATTAACATGCACAAAATTCTGTTAGGATGTGGTTAGCAGGCATCATGGTATCTGCATGTACTTTCATATTACTAACGTGAAAGTGAAGACTGACTAAAATTAATAAATGTTGGCTGGGATGATGCAGTTGTAAGAACCATTTCATTGTGATTGTTTCTAATGTGAACCCACAATAAAGGTTTTTGTGAAGAACTTTAGGGTGAGTGGGTAACAACAACTTGCAATCTTTTCCCTTATCTGGGGTTGACATCTAACAACATTTTACATTACAGAGTATCCTTCATTGTATGCATATGTCAAAGGTGCATATGTCCTCATTTTAGAGGTGACAATTTCATTTTCATTCGTAAGTGACGAATCACTTAGGGGGAAATCCATGTGCAATGTTGACAAGAAATTCAGCAAAATGGGTTTAAGTGTTTCTTGAAAGTTTTACATCTGTCCTGCTTGGGTGATTCTTTGAGAATGTTCCCATATTTTTTTATCACATTTTTTTTTTAATTTGTTAGCATTTGGAATTGTAACTGTATAAGTGTATTATTGTTTATATTTTGTTATACTTGCAGATTTTAAAGCCATGTCAAATTACTGGCACTGCTAGCAATACTGTAGTGTTGATTGAATTTTGACTTTTTTATCAAACTTTTAATTTTTGAGAAAGTTAACATGTTTGAATGAACTTAATGATACTTTAACATTTTTAAATGACACTTTTGGCTGTTCAAAGCTTCCTCTTTTCTTTTTTACACATGAAAAGGAAAACTATTTCAAGTTTAAATCATGATTCATACGTTATACATTTAAAATTGTAACAAAGTACATAATTTGAAAAATAAATTTATTATCTCTAAGGTCCTTCATGTGTAAATGATTAAATTACACAGCAAACTCTAATATCCGTAAAGTGCCGTTTGAACCTAAATGAAGAAAGTAGATACAGTAGCATTATTTAGATTAAGCTTTTAATTTTTTGAGGACTGCAAAATTTTGTAAACCTTTTTTGTGCATGTATGTCATTAAATGCAAAGATATTTTAATTTGCTACAAAACTTTATCATCAATTAAGTGTTTTATTGTATTACTTTCTGTATTTATGAAATCTGTGGTTCAGACTATGTAAGTAAAAGCATGCAAGGTATTAGGGCCACTAATTGTGTTGGTGAAAATAATTTTTTGAAGTAGCGTATAATAGAGATTTCCTTGAAGAGTTGGATATTTTATATAAATCTCATTTTTTAATCATTTTATCACAAAATTATACATGTACATATAGAACATGTATATTGTACATGTAAACCAAAAAGTATATTTTGTGTTATTGATTTTATAATTTGTGATTACATAAATTGAGCAATTTATATATTATAGTTGAAAGTGGCTGTTCAAGGAATTTCTATTTCACCCCTTCTGACATGGAAATCAACACAATTACTGTTACACATAACATAAAATTGAAAAATCCAGATTTACATAATTGTAAAATAAGTTTTCACTGTGTCCACCATTTTGTTATATTTTGTAAATATGACTTTGTCATATCACCTTTGCATAAAAGATATGAAGAAAAATATTGCTTGTCTTTTTCTTTATCACATAATTTAAGACCTTCTACGCTTATCAATAGCTGGCTTTATGTTGTTTCTGGCGCCACTTGCTGAATCCTTTCTCAATCAAGATCGTACTCCATTGGCTTCACAGACATAATGCTAGAATTTCTTATTTTTTAAATCCCATACACTTAAACGTTGTTGTACTAGGTAATGAAGTGTAAAAGATACAATACATAATGTGCAAGGAGGAACTTGAGCTTGAGCAAAATCAACCAACTGAGAATAGAAAAAAACATAACTCATATATGTTAATGCTTGTAGGCTGCCAACCATCTATCAACTGGATTTTATTAATCATGACAACTTTTACTTAAAGATCTTTAAAATCAAAGGCAGAAACAGTCACAGTGATGTTGAGATAAAATTTTACTTTTTATTATTTTAAATTAGAAGAAAATGTTTTGAAAATCTTGCAAACTGAATAAAGGTAATTATTCTAGATCTTTCCTAGCATCATCAGAATATACTTACTGTATAAATGTTTTTTTGAAATCAAAAACAGAATTTAAGATTCTGGCTTCTGCTTTTATATTCATTCACATTCCATAAACACTAATCTGTAGGCATTCACAATTAAATTACTATTGAAAGAGCATGTTTTTCATGGAGTTGTACAAAATCAGCGGGTACGGAATTGCAATTCATTTAACATGTCAGTGTCAATATGCTAGCCTCACCTGATTTTGTGGCTGCATAAGTGTTTTGTTCGGTTAAGATGTTCTTAGACTTTGCTTCCTTTTTTGTTAAATGCATCAATATTTCCACATTGACAACATGTAATTTATGTAATGTCAACATTAAATATTTCAGCAAAATTTGATCTACATACCGCAGTAGGACCATCCTAAAGCTGCAACTACGTCATACACATTTGTTGTTTATCGTCCCACCAAGAGTATTTCAGTTATCTGGAGACGGTTCAGACACATTTGACCGTTTCGTCTTTTTGTAAACACTTCAGACATAAGCAATGTTCAGTTTTAGGAGTTAAAAGATTCCTCAGTATACCACACACATCTACGTAGGCTAAAGAATAAACTGAATATTTTATATCATGAGTTTGCTTTGGAGTCATCGAATTGGTTGTTTATTTTCTCACACTTTCTGTGTTGTTTACAGTAAGCCTGAATTACTTTCCATCTATTTTCTATAAGTGGACGATCCATTATGGTTTTATTATTCTTGCTTGAGTTTCGTTCTTTAACCATTTCCACTTCCACTATGCTAGGTAATTTCAACATTCACATAGCCCAACTTTGATAACAAAGATATATATCGCTACATGTTGTCCAGAGTATGTCTGCTGCAACACATACCAGCCCTATTAGGTCTGTTCCTTCATCAAAGCCGTTCATTCATAATTGTTACTGATTTCTGCTTTGAAATAATGTAAACTTTTAGCACAATGTTCTTTTGTACATAATTTTACTTTGTAATAACGCCAATGGCAATCATTTATATTGAAAAGGTTAATAACAGAAAAACAATTATTCTTGCAGCCATGACACCACTTAATCTATGTACGAACTACTTCTTGATGCTACATTGTTCGCTCCAGAAAGTAAACGCAGCATGACCCTATATGGCCTTGCCCTTCGCTCGATGCCACGAACGTTTCAACCAAGTTATTTTTTCTTTATCTCATGTTGTTCTGATACTAAATTTTGGAATGCACCTTTAAATATTAATTTTGTTTCGTTTCCTTCAAATATAGTGCCATTGACATGAAACAATTCACCTTTCCGCGAGATCTAAAAATAGATATTACACATTGTGTATTAGCATGGAATTAGCCAATCACATCGCATTGATTGACACTTTACATGCGTTATGCTGATTCTCACTTACACATTGTCCCACAAACAATGATTTTGACAAGCGATCAGTTTAAATCTGTTTGAGCCTTTGGTTCAGTTTAATAGAAACAGGGTTGTTTGTTGTTTGCAAGGAATCGTATGTTGCTGTAAATGCTTCTCTGTTTGCATCTTAATTTAGTTGATTGGATGAGGCTTGTCCATTTCTGCATCGAAAGGTAAAATCTCGCTGTAGCCAGCAACAACTTTCTTTCATAGTTTTGTGTCATGAATGCATCATTGGGTGAAACTGTCTTAATCTTTATCTAAACATCTCCACCACAAGCTCTTTGCATTTGGGAGATATCAACTTAAAATATTTTCGCGAATCTGTAAATAATCTGTCAGATCTGTCACTTTAAACCAGATTGTTTGTGGGCAAGGGGGCGGAGCTTAAACTATTTTTAGATTCGCGGAAAGGTGAATTAACGGTGATGGTCTTACTCTGATACACATCCCTTAAGGGTGATAGCACGTATTGTCAACCCCAGACTGGTTGTCTACAGAAACATTGACAATAAATGCAATCATCCTCAATTGGATTTGATATTAGTTTTATTTTACCCAACAAATACTGAAACAAAAACAAACAATCCTGGTGAGCACAGTGAAGAAGCAATATGGGCAGAAATGCATTATATTTTAGCTTCACATGATAATAATAATCATGGAACATTACAAATAGACTAATGGTAAATTTCACACAAGTTTTAATAATAATCATAATTACTACACATCTAAATATATTGAAACTTTCCTGTGGGAAAATAATTCTATATAAATCTTTCAGACCATTTAAGAACGGTGACTTAACTAAATAAACACACAAATTCTTTCTTAGATTTATTCAATTTTATTTGAATTTCAGTTATGTATGCTCTATACAAGTTAATCATCACAAAAGTGATTTTATTATACAGTGAAAAATGTAAGCGAATGTTTAAAAACATTCAAGTAGCAATTAAAAATAAAAAGAGCCTGTTTTGAATTTACATAATGATCTTGATAACATAAGCTAAAAACATAATTACATTTGAAAACAAGACCTTGCCAAACAGCTTCCTATAAGTGCCTGCTACTTTATATAACTGCAAGCTAAGATTTATTGTTGCAAGGTACACTGTTTAAAAAATATATGACAAAACACTTATTTGTTATCTCTGAAAAGGGCCTCACAGAATGACTGCGACATCGTCTCAATAAGAGGCACCGCTCTCAAGAGTGGCGCCAATGAACAGACATTTAATCAACTTGATAAAACTTGCATTACTAATACTAACTAATACGATTCATTAAAAAAATGTAAACGCTTTACAAATCCTAATTACAATATGTTATTTCAACATGACTTATAAAAAAAGGAAATTTTATTATATAATTTAAAAAATGTTGCCTGTTTATGATATTTAATCAATACACTGTGGGTGAACTAAGACAAATAAAGGACATGCATTAAAACAAGACAGTTTTCTGTTAATGAAGACACACAAACCTATCGATGTATAGAACTGCTTTTTTAAAAGATATCCCAACCTTGCTCATACACAGAATGCTTACAAAAATGAAGCAATAAATCCAAAGTATGAATTCAAATTCTGAGCTGTCTGCAAACAACAGAATGCAGTAGAAACAATAACTAATTGTTAGACTGGGCAGCAAGTAGTGCTGATTATGATCAGAGAGACCCTATCAGGAGCTGGGTTGACTGGCTCTACACTGTCTAACCTTGATCAATTTGTGCTGAGCTGGCTAACTGTTAACGGATTCACATGGCAGCATGAGTAAACAATTTTGTTTTTAAGATATTTAAAAGCATAAAAACATTGTATGGAATACTTACTTAAAATATATATTGCAAAACAAATCTAGAATTTTCTCACAAAAGGATGAACAAGCTAACAAATTGTAAACTATAAGCACTAAATAAACAATATAAAATATAAACATGGTTGTTTTTTGTGGGTTCCTTTATTTTCAATATTAAAGAAAAAATAATCACTATAGCTTTCATATTTGATAGAATTTTGAAATATTTTGTTTTGTAATTCTGAATGCTTTTTATAAACATGTTACAGCCTGAAATAGCATTTTGTATTGTCACATAAGCAAAATTCCTATGCACATTCAGTAAATGTGTATAAAAAATGACCATACATGAGAACATGTGTAGGTGTTACAAATGTGCATTGTTTAACAAAATTAAATGTTGCATATTTATGCAATATGGAAATTGAAAAAAAAAATCAACAAAATGGATGTAAATTAATCCAAAGAAACTGTAGAATAATAAAGTTTTGGTCAATATTTAGTTTTGCTGTCCTGTTTATGTTATAACCATGTTGGCACCAAAATTGAGCTTGGGGATTTCCAGAACATGCCAATAACATCCACATCTATATGGAACTATGCTACCATGAGATGAGAGTATGCACTGAAATACTATGGTCAAGATAGAAAAATGTAATGTTTGCAACTTATTTTTGCTAAACTAAAAAATACCTATACCTTGATAACAGATCTTGTCATCCATCGTCTATAAAAGGCTGCCTATGGTGTGAGTTTAAGGCTGAGAAAGATTGGTGAAAAGAAGACAGACTTCAAGGCACGTAGAAAATGAATTGAAAATGCAAACTACTGAAAAAGAATATGGTGGCAACGCAACTGAATAACCCCTTGTGTAGGTTGATGCCTTTGACTTGTTGAATTCTTAAGAAAAATGGATACAAGTGAAAAAACTGAACTTAGAACCAGTGGTATAAACGTATTCCTCTGGTCTTCCAAATGGGAATAAGATTGTACACAAGTGTTGTACTGATTGGAGAAGGTCAAAAAGGTATTTGACTTACTTTCCCAAGTAGCATTTAGGAAGGAAAGTAACCTTGGTATAACTTATGTAAGACTAATTGTGCATTTCCCTCTAGTGCTGATTGCGTCACACCAGGCATTATGTGGAGTAACCAGGAGCATCCAAGTATTGGGACAGGTAACTAGAACTGTAAACAGTAGCATGTGGGTTATGGTATAAGCCGTGCAAAATGTGAAATAAGCATTGATGTTGAGCTGCAACATTTCAAATGTGCACTGCAATGTAATCCTTTTTGATGTTAAGTAAAGGGGCTTCTTTACAGAAAATAATCAGTTTTATGTTGTAGAAAGTGTACACAAAAAGTGAACACTGAAATTTATCCGTGATTATCTTAAACTAAGTACAATAACAAAATGTTTCTTAGAGAAAACAAAAGATACCACTTGAGAAAATTCCTGTACACAAGATGACATGGGTTCAACTAACCTGACAAGATATTTTTCAAAGACACTTGGTGGGACAACCTCAGATTTTCAACCAAACCCTATTTTGTAGGGACTTGTTTACATCTAGATGGTTCCAAAACGAATCAATAGTAACAGTAAACAGGGATGGAATGATAGATTACAGATTTTCAAAAAACGTTTTGATACTTAAAAAACAACAACAGTAAAGTATAATTTTAAAGACTGAGGATTAAAAGATCGCAACTAAATTAAAATCCAAAATGTAAAATGCTTAAATTTATCCCTAAAACTTGAGCCGTGTACTTGATGTAAAAACAAAATCTACGAATTCTTTCATTTGAACAATATAAAAGAATATTAATTCAGTGCAAAAGAGGATATCTGAAGCCGTTTTCTTCTTTCTCCAAACTCTCAGTCCAGCATCTATATACATATTAAGATTTCTGTAAGTGTTCATTATTTTCTACTTCAACTTTCAATTCAGTTTTACCGCCTTCTTCTCCTGTCATCCCTCCCAATATTCACCCTCTCAGCACTCCTGTGACCACGACGGCTTCCCATTGGCTCCCTGTCCCAGTCAAGACCTCCTCCCAGCCGCTCTCTCATTAAGCCCCGCCCCCTCTCCCTGTCATCAAATCTGTCGGGGGAGGGTCCACCTCGCAGCCTCTCTCTGTCATCATATCTCTCGATCGACATATTTCTCCCTCTTCCACCCTGATCATTGTACCTATCACCACTTAAATCCCGCCCACGTGTGTACAAATATTCCCCAAACTCTTCACGATCCCGCACCATCTCTAAATTCCTTCGTCTTTCCCTTTCAAACTTGTCCTCATACATGTCCAGACGCTCAAAATTCCGCTCAACCTTGATTGGTCGGTCATCATCCAGATCATCCCCTCGGCGTGCATTACCCCGACTGTCCCGGCCATCATAGGTGCGCTCTAACCCTGGTTGCCCTGGATATGGATCTAAATCTCTGCCAGAATCGTAATGATCTAAGCTATCTCTACCCCGCCTATCCCCTCGATCTAAGTCTCGGCCTCTCCTTAAATCGTCTACATCATCCAATCTCTCCTTCCTTCGTTTATCTTTATTCTCTGGTCCATTCTTGCTACCTTTCTTTTTCTTCTCCCCCTTGTCTTTTCTACTCTTTGGTGGATCAGCTGGTTGATCAAGAGAAACATTAGCAATATCTCCATAATTGGCAAGTCTGGCCAATCGTCGGAAATTCTCCTCTCGTTCTTTCTGCTGAGCCTCTTCATCTACCTCTCGCTGCCTTTGCTTGTCTTTCTTTCTTTCATTTTTATCATTCTTTCGATCTGCTTTTTTACTTCTCTTGTCCACTGCTCCATTCTCTCTATCTTTTCTCTTTAAAGGTTGGTCAATGGCATCATTACGTTTCTCTTTACGCTCTTTCACTTTGTTTTGGTCCTTTTCCTTTCCTTTCTTTTTTGGTGGCGATTTAGATTTCTTCTTCCTTTTCTTTCTTTCATCTTCTGACGATTCTGAAATACAGCATTTTGTAATAAGGCTTACCTAGCTTAACACATTTACAATTGACAAGCACCTATCTTGGTTTTTTCATCCCACCAACAATCTCTCAGTTATTTACAGTTTTAAAGCAATTATAGCTCTGATTCACTGTGAATATCACACCATAAATGCCTGACCTGATATCACACCCAGTTACATTATCTTGACACAGGCCCAACCAGTCATGGAACTATCATTATATTTGCAATGCCATTTCTATTTCCAGCAACTGTTGTATGTCACAACAAAGGTTCGACTCCAGAACCTCCTCAATTTTGAGCAGATTATTAAAATGAGCTATTTAAGCCATAAATATTGCACTACTCTGACATTTTTCGGACAATAACCACATTTGGATTTGCTAACAGAAAGAAAACCAAATTTTAAGACAAAGTTACTTCTTCAATTAAAGTCGACAGTTCCCATAGTTTGGGTATACTTACATCAAACTTTCCAACATAAATGTTAGATTATGATAATTGTACAAACCTTAAGTGGCATTATAACATCAACTTTCATGATTAAAAACATTGTAAGACAATCTATATAATCAGGCATTTTACAGAATTCTTTTTGTTTATTCCTGTAAGCACAAAATTTCATTCTATTCTAATCAAATGGTTAAAAAGCGCATGAGGCTTATTCACAACATCCCAACACTTCCGCAAAGTGATTCTGAAGAGAAAGACTGCTAATATACAAACAATGACTTTTGGGGGTCGGGTGTAGTTAATCTGTCAATGGTTGTATGTAAGCTATACATATAACAAATTTTCTGAATTTTCAAATACCACATGGCATCAATCGGAACTCCTCGGGTACTTCCGACCTCTGGACAATCATCCATCGGATGTATCTGGTACTTACAGAATCATGGTCGTTTTGTTTGCCAGAAGAAGAATATGCCATTAAAATGTTCTTTAAACAAGAAAGCCATGATGGCCCTTAATCGTGCACCTGAGGACACAGGCTTTTAGTACGCTAATATCTGATGTCAAGTAATTAAGAGTTATTTACTTCAGAAATCTTTGGTGAAGACTGGACTGTAAGTGTGGCCACTGGGCTGATAACATTTTCTAGAATTTTACAGAGTGACCTACTAAATCCATGTGACCCACTTTAAAACATACCTAAGATTTCATGCTGGCAAACATTCTGGCCAAGTTTTGTGAAGATTGGACCCTAAATGTGTTCTCTAGTGTGTTCACGAGCTTTATCTATGATTTGACCTAGTGACCTACTTTTTGACCTCATGTGACCCAGTTAAGAACTCAGTTTTCATACCCGCAAACATTCTGACCCAGTTAAGTAAATATTGGGCTATAAATGTGGCCTCTAGTGTTTTCACAAGCTTTTTTTTTTAAGATTTGGCCTATAGAGACCCACCTTTTGACCCCACGTGACCCAGGTATTAAGTCATGCAAGATTTTATACATCCGAGAGATGATTTGTGGATTATCCAAGGCGTTCTGATTGACATGACATAACACTGACTTACCAGAAGAACTAGAAGATGACGAACTGTCATCGGATGACTCAGATTCATCACTGACTTCACTTGATGAAGCGTCACTGGATGACTCCATAAGCACCTGTTCTTCCTGCTTCTGCTGCATCAACTTCTTGGACACATTCTTCAGATGGTCACGGAGATCATCTCTGTAACAGTTCACAATACATATACCATTGGAATTATTTAATGAGGAAGTGCATAGTATTAAATCCTAAATACATTATTATTTAAGGGACTGCAAGCAATGACAAGGCCATCAATTTGTTGAGACTTCTTTTCTTTAAATGATCATAGATTAGTTCAGAAAGAGTACAGCTTGCATGTTGAACTTAATTATCTTTGTTTATTTCTCAACAAAAGGTCAGGTAACATCTATAATTGGTGAAGAACTCAATAAAAGCATAGATAGAAACATTATGGATAGTTCTGCAAATTCTATGTTACTCCTCCCACTATTGTAAGTGACTCCTCCCACAATTGATGTAACTCCTCCCTCTATTGATAGTCTTGAGATTTTCTCTTAATACCTAGGTCAGGCATTCTCAAAATGTACTGAACACAAAACAGGTTTTGTTTTATAAAAACAAGGTCAACAATTAAATGTGTGCTTTACATTCTTTCTCACTGGTTAATCTCATTTACAAAAAAGCTCTAACAATTGGCTGGGAACTGACCACCTTCAGATATGTGAAAAGGCTATTTTCTTGAAAATACTTCAATAAGCATCTGAAACTATCAGTGGTAAGCATAATGACAAAAACCACGTATCCACAGACTATTTGAAAACTCATTGTAGTTTCCCACATAACACTTGTGGCAACTTAAATGTGAGATATTGAAATCCTAAAGGGTAGTGAAGGTAGTATCTGACAGCTTGGATATTTTATCTCCCTAATGCAACCTTATAAATTTTTGTTGCCTGACAAGATCCCATGAAATACTGTTAATTGGTGCCCTACATTTATGTACAAAGCAAAGCATATCACCCAACTTGTCATTACAAAAATGTATTTCCTATCTAAGTCACATTGCACAGTAAGAAAACCATGTGACCAGTTACTTTTGAAACATTTTATCACCATCCCAGTAATCCGCACAGATGTTGATATCTACTTTTAGCTGCAATTCCCAACCAAAATTTGTCATAACTTAGGAAATATGTGAATTCCTTTATTATAGATATAATGTTATAAATAGCCTTTACTTAAACTAAAGTTACAAAGTTTAAACAGCAAGTAGGCATAAATACACAAGAAAATAGGTAAGATGACATGTATTAGATATAGGCAAACTGTTGGATACAATCTTTAAAAACACTAAGCTATTATACACAAAGGAATTGTCCCACTGAGAGGATTAAAATTTAAATAAGATGATGTTTTAAATGGCAAATGCCTGTCAATAATTTACCATGAGTAAAAACTTTTTATGTGAAACTCTGTAAACCAATAATAGGTTTTTTTTTTAAGTTCATGGCAGCAACATAATTTTAATAACTATAGCACATTGAGCTACTATTGGTTAAGGAAGTCCCCAGACAAAATTCTTGGGTAGAATCACTGGCATACCAGAAGTCAGCTGGAAGACCTCCGCACTTGCAGGATGTCACCATGATATAGACTCTAACTGATTCAATGAATAGTTATCGGTTGTGAACATTTGAAAATTGAACATACGTGAGTCCTCCGAGACCAATGGTGGTGAAGAAGTTGATGGCAAATCGTGTGTCTCTAGGGTTTTCCTTGGGCAGGATACCTACAAAGTACTCTTGTAACGTCCTGGAACATACAGGGTAACAATATGAATCTGAAGCAGCCCAGCCAGTACTCTATTGTTGTACAATAATAATGTTGTTATTTATTTAAAAAAATTCTCACTAACAATATTTTATTGTTCATATCACCATAACTGGCATTCAAAATACAAGAATACAATTTACCTTTTAAAAAGACAAGTACCAATGTTTTAGATTCTTATATACTGCATTTGTTGCACTGAAAGTTTAATGTTATAAAGCTACTTAATGTGCATGAATGAAGGATATGACATAATGTATATGTTTACAGATACACACATTTGAGCCTCTTGCCGAATTAAAGTAACTCATACATACACAAGATACTCTTAAAAGTATAGTACTTACTTTTTACAAAATTAACTAAAACTATGAATCATTAAGCAAAGAAAGTGAATATTTGCTTTTAATTGTGTCCATTAAAACTGCTGAAATCTCAAAACTAGCAAAGGTTATCTATTCTTCAACTACCCTACCAAGTTTGGGGATTATGAGCTCATGTGTTTCTAAGATGTCAAACGAGCACTAAAATCAAGACCTTTGCATCAATGAACTTAAAACCAATAGGAGTTGTCCACTCATCCACTCATAATGACCTTTGATTCTACAAAATTTGAGGAATGAAAGCTTATGAGTTCCTTAGCTATTGCTCAAAAACAAAGTGGTCTACCAACGAGCACCTGGAATGGACAATGGACACCCCTTTCCTTTGAAGGGTGGCATCAAAATCTTTCCAACAAGTTCTATAAATAATTAATCATTGTACATTAACATCTGCCTTATTTGACATGTCAACAGAGATAATAAACAAAAGTATGGACACATACACATCTTTTAGCCTCTCATTGAGTTTTGGGAGCCCCATGTACTCTGAGAGTTCCTGGAACAATATCTTGATGAAGATACGACTGGCTGACGTTGTGTCTTCCTCGTTTAGTTTGATACATGACAGAACCTGGAAAAATATGGCAAAAACGTACTTGGTTAAAAGTTTCATATCATGATCTAATATATACTCATTTAACATAACATAAAATAAATAATCATAACATGAAATAATTGTTTTGAATAAAAACTCGGTTTTTATTTTTTATCGTCCAGTGTAATAAACCTTTTAAAGTGGCAAATATATTGCATGAAAATCATATCTGGCTGGTTTTACAAACTGAGTTTTAATATGGATAAGTTTTGATGGCAACAGGTAATCATTCACTTTAATAAACCTACCCCCCAAGAGATGGAGTCTGTATGAAGGAGATGAGCAAAGAACTTGGCAACATTTCGCAGTTTGTTTGTCTCAAGGCGATGTATGGTGCTATACTGTTCAATAAACATCTGTTGGAATGGCTCGATATACTTCTTGTCTATGTGGCAGAACCGCTGTAAAGACAAACACACATGAATTATAAGTGGTGAAAGTAGAACTTTAGTTTGCCATCATACTTGTTTTTGTTTACTTGTTATTTTTCAAATACAACCAATGATGTACCTATGTTCAAGATAGCAATGTACAGCTAGCTATTCTTTGCTGGATGTAGTATTTTTTTAAATATATCGCAGCGACCAACTATGTTTATTATAGCAACATCCAGCTGTTTTGCTGGAGTAAACACCAGGAAAATGTCTGGGTAGAACCACCAAATGTCAACTTGAAACCTTTCCAACATTAAGTCAATTGCCCCCCATGGGACTCGAACCAATGCAGTGAAAGGCTAAGCAGTCAAGAGTCGGCGACTCTACCACTACGCCACGACCCATTACTGGTAGAGAAAGACCCTAGACAAATGTCTAGATAGAATCATTAGCATAATCCATGTCAGCTAGAAGATCCACATTAAGTGCTTTTTCTTTTATCTGACTGGGATATGAACCTACAAGGTGACGGGCTAAGGATTTATAAGCGGCCTCTTAACCTACAAGGTGACGGGCTAAGGATTTATAAGCGGCCTCTTAACCTACAAGGTGACGGGCTAAGGATTTATAAGCGGCCTCTTAACCTACAAGGTGACGGGCTAAGGATTTATAAGCGGCCTCTTAACCTACAAGGTGACGGGCTAAGGATTTATAAGCGGCCTCTTAACCTACAAGGTGACGGGCTAAGGATTTATAAGCGGCCTCTTAACCTACAAGGTGACGGGCTAAGGATTTATAAACAGCCTCTTAACCTACAAGGTGACGGGCTAAGGATTTATAAGCGGCCTCTTAACCTACAAGGTGACGGGCTAAGGATTTATAAGCGGCCTCTTAACCTACAAGGTGACGGGCTAAGGATTTATAAGCGGCCTCTTAACCTACAAGGTGACGGGCTAAGGATTTATAAACAGCCTCTTAACCTACAAGGTGACGGGCTAAGGATTTATAAGCGGCCTCTTAACCTACAAGGTGACGGGCTAAGGATTTATAAACAGTCTCTTAACCTACAAGGTGACGGGCTAAGGATTTATAAACAGTCTCTTAACCTACAAGGTGACGGGCTAAGGATTTATAAGCGGCCTCTTAACCTACAAGGTGACGGGCTAAGGATTTATAAGCGGCCTCTTAACCTACAAGGTGACGGGCTAAGGATTTATAAGCGGCCTCTTAACCTACAAGGTGACGGGCTAAGGATTTATAAACAGCCTCTTAACCTACAAGGTGACGGGCTAAGGATTTATAAGCGGCCTCTTAACCTACAAGGTGACGGGCTAAGGATTTATAAACAGTCTCTTAACCTACAAGGTGACGGGCTAAGGATTTATAAACAGTCTCTTAACCTACAAGGTGACGGGCTAAGGATTTATAAACAGTCTCTTAAGGTGGTGGCCATGCTCCCACATGCTCACCCATACCACACTCCTGCATAGTCTATTTGTGAGAATTTAAATTTTAGATATTGCACATAAACAATCAAGTCACTGGGAAAGTCATGGAGTACCATGTGTTATCACAGATGATTTGTGAATGCTGATTAACAAGACTGATATATCAAGATTGGGATGAAAACAGTGACAATCTATTCTTAAAACCTTTACAAATTCTAATCTTGTGTTTCTCTTGAGAAATAAATTAGGTTGAGCTTACCATTACGGATGCCAGGGATTTTGTTACCAAGAAAAAGTAGGGAGAAATTAGCAACAATAGTCTACCACAGTAGAGAGAACAATGCTAAGTTTCCTGCACTAACAAATAGGTTAATTTGAATCCAGATTGGCATATACCCATCAAATAGTCTTACATTACCAGTCTTCCATACACCGGTATGATAGAATGCATAGAATTAATGACTATAGAAATGCCATAGTTATTATGAAGAGTGCTGACAATTAGACAGTTTATGGTAGGTGAAAGGTTTACAGTGTTGTTTCTATCCTAGCTTAAGGAGTGTTGTTGCTGTTGATTACTACATCAGTTCTTACCCCAGCCAGCAGTCCAAAGAATTTCTCATAAGTCCTCATCTGGGCACAACAATCAAGGATCATGTTACACAACTCCACCTGAAGACAGAAAAATACTAAATATTATTATAACTACAAATAAAGACAGAGAAATACTATATATTATAACTACAAATGAAGACAGAAAAATACTAAATATTATAACTACAAATGAAGACAGAAAAATACTAAATATTATTATAACTACAAATAAAGACAGAGAAATACTAAATATTATAACTACAAATGAAGACAGAAAAATACTAAATATTATTATAACTACAAATGAATACAGAAAAATACTAAATATTATAACTACAAATGAAGACAGAAAAATACTAAATATTATTACAAATGAAGACAAAAAAATACTAAATATTATAACTACAAATGAAGAAAGAAAAATACTAAATATTATTATAACTACAAATGAAGACAGAAAAATACTAAATATTATTATAACTACATATTAAGACCGAAAAAGACTAATTATTATTAATATAACACTTGCAACTAGAGCTATCATTTAATGCTCAGTAATTAACTTATTTCAGAATGAATAAATTAGGTGATACCTATACAATTCCATACTGAGGATAAATTATATAAAAAAGAAAAGAAAAGATAACATATACATCACCTGAAATTTAATTGCTTGATAAAATAGAACACTTCTGCCTGTGGTACTGACTGGCTCGTATGATTAATTCACTTAGAATGTTCACTTTTCAAACATCAATAAAATGTTTTCTCTTTGTGAAAATTGTATTTTCTTCTCAAATTTAGGGAAAATCTGTATGGCATGACATGTAGGAATATGTAACGATACAGTACACAAAATAATAACAGCTCATGGTCAACATTTGTCATAGTTAAGCATAGTTATACGTTTGGTAATGTTTAATTAAATTGTTTGTCTGAAAACCTCTTTCCAAGCCAAACAAGTCATTTCATTAATTACTTGAAGCATTCAAATTGACAATCCTAGTCATTTAATTATAGTTTACTCTGCTCTTAGCAGATTTTCATATTCAATGATGGTGATGTTTATAATATCCAATATGTTTTAAGTATTTTGCCTCTAATTTCAGTTTTTAAAGTCTTAGCAAAATAAAAAACTGACAAAAAAATAATGCCCAAGTCAATATCACAATAACAAACCATCATGCAGATTATAATATTCTGACCAAGCAAAAAGCCCCTTGAAAACGTTACACCTAAAGGTCAAAGTAAGGGCAATCACAAAGGAACAAAAAGGAACCAAAATGCCATCTGCTAATTCTCCCCTTTATTGACACCTATACATCAACACCAATCATCCATGAAAATATGAAGAATTTCAGATGAGTTATAAAGGAGGAGTAATGAGCAAAAGAAACTGCTAATGTACGGCTGGACACACAGACTCATAGACAATTACCATATATGCAATCCTTCCGACATAAAAAGATGAAAGATTTCCAGATAAAATGGTGTACTTTGTATACCTAATTTTGCTATGATACCCCCCTTGGAGTTAAAAATGCTCAGCATACTTCAACTTTGTTCTATTTTGGTAATACATACCCAGCAATAATACATATCCCACACCATATCTGCCCTGAACTTACATGTAAGGGAGCAATAACCCTATGCCCAACATCTATAAACTGTAACCTGTAGAACACCTAATCAATATGACTTATTTGTACGACGGTGTAATTGATCTATAAGCTCGCTTGTTACTTTGTTGTACAACAACAAGCAACTCTTAATAGGTTGCATATATGATAATTTTTTATAAAATATGTTGGGCAGATCAGTCTAGGTGTCTGTGTAGTATTTGGATGTTGTTGTGTTGCCCTCATTTCATTAAAAACTTTTTGGTAAGTGTAAAAATTTAATGGTTGAGAATTGATTCTAGAACAGTTTTGGGATGAATGTGTTAAGTTGATGTTACTGATACAAGATGTTATAATAACATTTTAGAAAAGTGACAATGCACTATAAAAATCTTATTTTATATTTGTTTGTTAATTGGGTTTATTGTCCCACCAACAGTATTTTAGTTATCTGCATATGTAAAACAGAAATATAACAATTTTACACATTGTAAGTACTTCAATTAATAAAAACAGTCACAATTAGTTTTATCAGTCCGACTAACAGACACCTTAAGTATTAATCTGTTGTCATGGATATGTGAAATATTACAACAAACTTATGAGACTGTGTTAAGAACATCTGAACAAAGAGCTCCACATTAAATGCTTTAAAAGCTGCCTTAATCTGAAACTCACAAAAAAAAAAAAAAAAAAACCCCTCCCCTACCTCTTGTCCTGGCTTAAGCTCCATCTTCAATAGTTTATGAGCACATTCCTCGAAGTCCAGACTGGACTGGATGGTGAGGTAGATGGTGCGACGCAGCGCCACCATGTTGGTCTCAGTTTGGTCAATGATAGTCTGCTTCTCACCTGAGGATGTAGACGGGTCATCAGCATTACAATGGAGTGGATTGGATTTGGACGTGCCGGCATTTTGCCGATACTGTGCAGCGACATTTCTATCATTATAGCACAGGGGCATTTATGAGGTGCCCAGGGACTGAACCTGGCCGGTCCATTATACTGACACCGACGAGTCAGGCATAAAGATGTCCCCTTAGCAGTGAGCGTAAGGAGGAAAGCCTCTACTACAAACTTTAAAGTTTTTGGTTTGACCCGGCCAGGGCTTGAACCCGCGACCTCCAAATCCACAAGCTGATGCTCTACCAATTGATACAATGGAGTAACATTACCTTACAGGTCATGCTGAAAGAGCCCACCACGTGAATAGTCTAGCCCATATCTGGACTTAAATCGATGTGGATAGAGGCTGAAAAGATACAAGGCTGCGACACAAGTGGCTTGGCCATGGATACCCTTTAATGCCGATCAAATACTTGAAATGATAACCAAGATTCGTTATTTAAACTTATTTCTTGGCCTTGCCAAATGCTTATTGAATAAAGTTTAAGTACAGATACAATTAAGGTCATTAAACAATCATTCAATGTAATGTCCTTATAATCTAAAATTCAAGACTGTGATCACCATACCTTCCTCCTCTGCATCACTATCATCGTCATCGCTGTCATCATCATCAGAACTATCACTGCCAGATTTCTCATCCGAGCTGTCATCTCCCAGAATGTCTGCAAGTGTTAAGAAAGGTAACAATCAGTAACATAATCAAGCAAATGTTGACTAACAATTGTCGACTGCATGATACTAACTTGTGGTAGGAGAGGCATGTTGGAATAGTAGCAAGGATATAGCTGATAGAATAAAATTTTATTTGATATACAACATAGAATGGTCCTCGCACAGTTATGATGATACTGGTGGACTGTTTTAAACTAGCTGATGTTAACCAGTCACAAAATATTCCAAAAGAAAGTGCCAACAGGAGAGTTAAGGAAAATCGTAATTGCAGCCTAGAGCATCTTAAGTTCAGAATAGAAATAGACTTAAAAGAAAACATTTTACATACATATCTATGAGCCTGATATCATTGAATATATAATATGGCCTTACAGTGTGGATAGAGTCTTAAAACATTTTATATCACTGCTACCAAGGTTACACTCTTTGTTCTTTTCTATGTTATATTTCCACCCAATATTTATACTGCTAATGTTACCAAATAATTATCAGACACGCCGACTAACTTTCGATTTCTTTCAGCAGATGCTATGTTATTGTAGCTATAGTCTCAGACATGTGATTTTTCCTTGGTCCCAAAGAGGGAGACTTAGGCTCCCAGAGAGGGAGATTGGGGTGCCAGGGAGAGAGATTTTCGTGAAAAAAGGTTTCTAAAGTGATCTAAATATATTCTACTGTTGAATTCAAATTTATACAGAATTCTTATTAAGATGTTAAATTTGAAATAATGAGTATGCAAGTATAAAAATACCATTATTGCCTAAACAAATTAAAAGTTTACATGTAGACATTATACTAATCAAGAATAAATAGCAATCAAGGGTTCTTCTATGACGAAGTAGTAAATGGATAACTGTTCAGATTTGTTGTTGTTGTTTTTTTACATATAAAAATCACATGCTCATGCAAAATAAAGCTCAAAATATTTTATATTAATTAATGAATTCATCTTTTGACAATGTATCATCTTATAACATAAATGATGTCAACAGGTTTGAACTAGTTGAAATAGAAAACAGGTTTTAAAAGTGTCTATGGTTGGCAATTTATTGACTCTTCATGCACAAAATGGGATGGTATCAACTGTCACGAAAACCATTTACTTTTATGATAAATGATCAATGTACATTTGCAGGAAGAAGACAAATTTTCTATCAATTACATGATTAACGTAAAATAATTAGAGTACCAAAGTAAACGGAAATCATTGTACTTTTTGCAGTCAGGGGGTTTGTCACACGCAATAATACATTAATGCTGGAAATTAGTACAATGACTCGATTAGGCAAAAATTGAAGACGTTAAGTCTAATTATCTTGAGCTTGCATTCGGGTAAATACAGACAAATTCTCAAAGCCCCCTATTAACAGGATATTGAACATTAAAGATTTCGAAACTCAATTCAATTAAAGTGTTGTGTTAGAAAATAGAACTTGTGACACTGATTGTGCATGATCTCCACCATCCTTTTAGTGGGTGTGGTTATATTGTCAATCAAGGGATTACAGTTTGTGGTGGTTGCCTTCTTATACCAATAACTGGGACACAAAGTTATTGTCTCGACCAATGAACACTCAGTACGCCCAATGATGGACAGTTATCTGTTCTGATTAGCTGCACACATACACAAGCAGGTGCTGGTCGCTTGCAGTCGGTTATATTGCGTAATCAAATGATCGGCTTGCAGCTTCTGACTGGGACAGTCTTTAGGAAAAAAATTAAGTTTGTCGGGTACATCAAAGCTAGAGAATTGATGTGCTCAGCGTTAGGCAGACCCCTGATATCAGGAATCTCTTGGGGAAATCGGGAAAGAATACATGCATGTATAGTATGTGTAAATATAACACGACCGTCAGCACTATGTTCTCGGTGCTCACGTGGAAACATTCAAGTCAATATCACTTTATACTGACTCATACATGACCAATCAAAAAGCTTTAAATTCAAAGGGTATGTGATATAAATACAAAAAATATTTTGGCAATTTTTAATAGGCAATCTTTAACCTATAGAAAACAAGAAACGCTAGAATTGACATATGCCCCTGAGGATTCAATGACCTTAAATAAGACCTTGACCTGAATGGCCACACTTGTAAATGTTAAAGGTAACACACCTTCACATGTAGGTCTGCAAGAGGTTTAAGTTTAATTCAAGTACAAGAAAAAATTGATGCAGAGCATCAAAGTCGCCAGAAAATACGTAAAAATAGAATGTTGTAAACAGAGCATTCAACAAAATAAAATGTTTTCGCAGCATATATTTCCTTTATAAATAAACAGAACTCATTTAGTAAATATACAGGTCCTGTTTTAATAAACAAATCATCATCCAAATCAACCATCCAAAAAATATTCTTAATACATAATAATTTACCCTTTAATATTTAAGAAATTGTATGGAACTGTTGGTCTTTGCCTGTCTTTGTTGGTCATTTTCGTTTTTTACAATGTAAATTCAAACCGATATTGTTTCGTACATATGCTCAGTTGCATTGTATGTATTGATCCAAGCATGTACTTCAGGGCGCATATAAGTCATTATTACTGGTCATTAAATGCAAAACCAAATAAAATGTATATCTCTGTTATTCAAAGCACATCAATTTCAGTTGGAAAAAAACTGAACAAAGTATCTATATGTAAATTCATATTTGGCAGATTTTATATTAGCACCATTTGATCGAGGTCATGTGAGTGTTCGGATTTCACAACGGATGGAAAAAGCTCAACTACAGTACAACATGTGTGGGAATTAGCTTGTATACCAATCGCGTACTGTCAGACCATTTATTAAGTGCGTAGGCACTGAATACATAGTAATGAAAATAAGTACAACAGAAGAGTTAACAAAACAAATCTTTAAGGATGAAGAAATTTTACACATATATCTATTAAAATGCTTTTGTGATAATAAGTGCAGTCTGCCCTTGCATACAAATTAGTGCAGTCATATAACATAAAAATAATTATCTACAATTGATAATAGTAAGGTTTTAATTGTGATTTTTGTCACAGTTCTTACATTTATTGTAATTAGCTTATGTGGTTGTTGTTTAAGAAACCAAAGAAACCAAACACCATTAAAGATATATAACAATATGACAATTTTTCTGCTGTATTAAAATAAACATAACAATTAAAAATAATAATATCACTTCTCAAAACTGTGATGTCACCCTTTATACATTTTCAAAACCAGTTATAAGTATAAGGGTGTCCATTCTTGGCGACCCCAGCTATTTGTTATATGGAAGTAACAGCTGAGACACTGAAATGGGACAGACGGGAAGTGTGACTGCTATAAGACACTGTTGAGAGGTTTTATAAGATAAACTCACCACGTTTGAGGAGAGTATGACTGCTATAAGACACTGTTGAGGGGTTTTATAAGATAAACTCACCACGTTTGAGGAGAGTGTGACTGCTATAAGACACTGTTGAGAGATTTTATAAGATAAACTCACCACGTTTGAGGTTCTCATACTTCTCCTCACTCTCAGCAAAGTTGGGATCTGGTCTGAAGACATCTGAAATACAGATAGGCAGATTATATAGAACAACAAGAATAACAAGCAATCATCATCAAATAACCCCCATCAAAATGTCCAAGATTCTTCAAACCTATTTTTCTTGATGAACTCTGTATGTCAATGCTACAACTGGTAAGAAAATGATGAGAAAGATGCCACTGTATTATCAGTATTCAAATTAAATGTAGATAAAATCTTATAAATCAAATCTCATCTTAGTGTTACAACAGGCTGAAAAATAAAATGGAGAAACATATCTTTGGCTAAAGCATATTTATAAAGGTACACTTCAAGACTAAATAACCAAAAATGTCTTACACTGTTTTCTTACTTATAATAAACTTGTTATTTACAACAGATTTGCAGCAGCAACAACAACAACAAACACTGAAAAAATCATATAGAAATAAAAGACAGATCAATTCATCTGTAAAAAAGAAAATGATAACAAATATGTGATAACATAATAGCATGGTAGCTTAATACAGAAACAAGCCATATTTATGAATAACATAAATGATGGTATATAACCACAAAAACGACAATTACCTGTGGAGAGACTGTTCAAGTAAAGATGTGTTTCTACAGTCTTAATACCTGAGAGAAGCACAGGAAGTGCCCCTATATTTCCATGTAGTGGATCAGTCCACAGGATATATCTGTGTGGTATATCACCCCACACATTACCCTTTTATTCAAATTTATTCAGTGCTGCCATGCCCATCAGCCAGATGTTAGAGGAGGGTTACACTCCTTTGTTGTTCCTTCTTTCTACCTGTTAGAAGGAGGGTTACACTCCTTTACCATCCATTTTCATCTGTTCATCATCAGATAAAGAAGTATTACATTTCTTTCTCCATCCTTCTGTCTATCAATGGTCAAAGGAGGGTTACACTCCTTTTTATTTTCATCTGTTAATCATCAGATGAAGAAGGGTTACACTTCTTTTTCCTTCCTTCTGTCTATCCATCCAATGTGTCCATGGGTAAAGGAGGGTTACACTCCTTTACATTTCCTCTTCAGTCATGGATAAAGAGGGTCACACTCTTCTTCTCTCCTGCCTTCTGTCTGTCTGTGGTTAAAGGAGGGTCACACTCCTTTGTTCTTCCTTTGATTTGCCTATCCTCAATCAAAGGAGGGTCACACCCCTTAACATTTTAGGTCTTCTGAGAAGAACAGTTTGAAGGAGGGTCACACTCCTTTAGTCTTGCTACTTTCTGTCCAGCGATGACGTCTAAAAGGAGGGTAACACTCCTTACTTTTTGATGATTGCTATGATGTATTGAAGGAGGGTAACACTCCTTACTTCTTGATGATTGCTATTATGTATTGAAGGAGGGTCACACTCCTTTTTCCCCCCACTTCTATCCATCTCTAAAGGTGGATAACACTCCTTTAATAATCATTTCTTGAGCCCATCTCTGGGTATAGAGGGTTACAGTCATTTGTTGGTCATACCTTCAATCCATCTTTTACAAAAGGAGGGTAACACTCCCTTATTCATCATTTTTTTATCTCTCCCTGGATGAAGGAGGGTAACACTCCTTTATTCTTCATTTTTTCTATCTCTCCCTGGACAAAGGAGGGTAACACTCCTTTATTCTTTCATTTTTTCTATCTCTCCCTGGATGAAGGAGGGTAACACTCCTTTATTCATCATTTTTTCTATCTCTCCCTGGATGAAGGAGGGTAACACTCCTTTATTCTTCGTTTTTTCTATCTCTCCCTAGACAAAGGAGGGTAACACTCCTTTATTCTTTCCTTTTTTCTATCTCTCCCTAGACAAAGGAGGGTAACACTCCCTTATTCCTCATTTTTCCTACCTATTCTTGGACAAAGGAGGGTAACACTCCTTTATTCTTCATTTTGTTTATCTCTCCCTGGACAAAGGAGGGTTACACTCTTTTATGCTTCATTTCTTCTCTCTATCCCTAGTCAAAGGGAAACAACACTCCTTCATTCTTAATTTTATCTGCATAACTCTGGGGATTACCTAAAAACTTATAATTCATACAACCTCCCCTATTCCCTATTAATAAATCTTACCTTCATTAGAAAAACTTTTTTTTCTTATTTTCTAGATGAATCGGGTAAAACTAAGGGCCACAAACACAAAACCACAACACCAATGATACTTTGGGCACAACAGCATCACAGATCTCCCCTCAACTCTCAGCCGGATGCTTAGCCCATAAAAAGATGTCTACTTCTCAACTTCATCTTAACACCGGGCCTGTTCTTAACTCAGTGCAAGATTGACATCTTTGAAGAGAGCAATATTTCTCCATGGAGCACATGACAGCCATTTGTATGTGGACAGACTTTCCCCATTTACATCATTGCTGAATATGGACTCAGCCACCTTTCATCGACCCAGCCAACAACCACATATAATATGATGGGTGTGGCCAGACTGGGTTACTATGGTAACACGTACTTAGCATCTCCTCTCCGTTGACGACATCCTCTAGGCTGATCATGTGAGTGAACTGGTCCTCCTCTGAGATCAAGTCGAGTTGTGGATCAACAGCTGGGTAGTCCTGCGATCAAAAAAAAATAAAAAAATTATTAAGTCTCAGAATTTTTTTTTGGTACCTCAACTTATTAGTGCAGATTATTTTAGTGGTTGGATTTATTACCACACATTAATATAATCATTGAACAATTTTAAAGACATTATTGGCATGAAAATTTTAACTTAGCAAACCTGAAAAAAACAAACATTTTTAAGAATAAGTTTTACCAGGCAGGCTTGGTAGGAAAGTGGCAACAGATGTAAATACAGTAGATTCTGCTAATTTGCATACAAAACTTACCAGAGAAATTTATGCAATTAACCGGAATATGCATTAAACCAAAATCAAAATAGAAGTACCATTTCAATTTTGATTTCAGTTGATGCAAATTTTATTTATTAATATTAACTCGCAGCCACTGTTATTTCCTTAGAAAATCATCAGTCATATACTAAGCTCATAATAATTTACCTCCAAACCCAATTTAAAAGTTGAATCTTTTTCTTGTTTTTGAGACAGCATAAAAATCATCTTTTTTTGTATGTAGCATTGCCAAGTGCTCTTTTCAGATGTTACTTTTTAATGAATCATAAGTAAAATATATCTTCATTAACTATGATGTACACATTGTTTTGTGTTTGTCTTTTTAATTTCATTAACAAATGCACCTATGTTAAAAAGATTATACAGCAATATTTTGCCAACGGCAAGAAATGCACTATAAAAACTACAAGAGTTATCAATGACGCCATTCACTGTTGACAGTTGTTAACCTTCACGAAATCGTCTGAAATTCTTCTTGAAGATGTGATGGAAAGCGTGCCATTGGCAGTAGACCTTAAGAGCGTAAGCCAAAGAGGCTGTTGATGTTGTTGATGATGCTGTTGACACAGATTAGCAACCATGTTCGCTAATCCCCTTCTACAGGTGCAAAAATTGCCCCTAAGGTTAACTAATTAGCGAGCTTCAGCAGGAAGGTGCTGACGTATTATGCATATAACCATTAATTTTTAACAAAGGTTAAGAAGAAAAGGTTTGGTGTTGGAATATGTTATTCAATAAAACGGAATATGTGTATAACCGTTGTTCGATTAACAGGAATCAACTGTATACAAACAGTCAAGCTTGTGCTAGTGGTCAGGTGTTAAGAGCGGTAACCATGCTGTAGGCGGGCAGTTTAGATCCTCCCTAACAATTGGTCTTTAATTGTCATCTACTCAGCGATCATCTTCTGCTGCCAGTGGTCGGCTTGATTGGGCAAATCCTTCTTTAATTGACTCCTAATTAGCAGCCAATCAGCATGTGTATTGCAATAATTGTGTGATCATTAATCCCCCTGCTCCCCACCAACTTGTCAACATAATCACACTTAACTGTTCCAATCTCCCAATCAAGATAGATTCCTAGATATTATCCATCTGAAATTTGGAGCACAATAAGTGTCTCAGCCAATATCTATTCATTATATATGTTAGTGAAATGGGTAGCAGAAGCATATATGTTAGTGAAATGGGTAGCAGAAGCATATATGTTGGTGAAATGGGTAGCAGAAGCATATATGTTGGTGAAATGGGTAGCAGAAGCATATATGTTGGTGAAATGGGTAGCAGAAGCATATATGTTAGTGAAATGGGTAGCAGAAGCATATATGTTGGTGAAATGGGTAGTAGTAGCATATATGTTGGTGAAATGGGTAGCAGAAGCATATATGTTAGTGAAATGGGTAGCAGAAGCATATATGTTAGTGAAATGGGTAGCAGAAGCATATATGTTAGTGAAATGGGTAGCAGAAGCATATATGTTAGTGAAATGGGTAGCAGAAGCATATATGTTAGTGAAATGGGTAGCAGAAGCATATATGTTAGTGAAATGGGTAGCAGAAGCATATATGTTGGTGAAATGGGTAGCAGAAGCATATATGTTAGTGAAATGGGTAGCAGAAGCATATATGTTGGTGAAATGGGTAGTAGAAGCATATATGTTGGTGAAATGGGTAGCAGAAGCATATATGTTAGTGAAATGGGTAGCAGAAGCATATATGTTAGTGAAATGGGTAGCAGAAGCATATATGTTGGTGAAATGGGTAGCAGAAGCATTAAATTATCAGCGAGTTAATTCATACATAGATTGACACCTTGTACCAGATTTACTCTACTACATGTGCATAAAACTGTTGGAAGTTTCGTTTTTTGTTTTTACAAAAACCGAATTTAAATGATATTTAAAATCCTTTAGTTTGTCTTACAAGACACTACATGCTAAAAATGAATAATGGAGCAATATTTCCTTTGATTTCACAAGACATTTCTTGAGACATTTCTGATACTCTGAATCATAAGTTGACATTCCAACAGCAGTTATGTTGTTGTATTAAACGTTTATTAGAACAGTACTTTGCAGTAGATCTACTGTTTAAGTTAAGACTTTTTTGTAAACATCTATGTTCATAGGAATATGCAAACAATCCATGTCATACTTTGTGTTAAGCAGCCAACATGTCATAAGCAGTCAATTTTAGGCTATCTCTTGGGTGGCTGCTTAATACCAGTTTGATGGTATATGTGAATATATGGGATAAATGACGCTTAATAAGTGGTGATGAATGTAAACATGTATATTAAAGGGTCTGTACAACACATATAGTAAAGTGGTGATTGATGTGTATATACATTGTTGTGGATACATGCCCATGTCAAGGGATATATATCAAATAAATAAGTGGTCACATACGTAAAGATTCATATTTGTGGATATCAGATATACAGGAAAAAAATAAACATTGCGCTAATAAAATCTGTTACACCTATAAATATTAGTCTAGAACTTTTATGCATTCTGTAGGCCTGGACAATTGATCTATAAGCACTTTTTGCACAGTGAATCAACATGGTAAATTGCAAAATTATAATTATTATCGCCACAACTTGCACAAACATGAACATTTTATACTTTCACAAATTGTGGTATCTTTAGGTGAGAGGAAGTGTTCTAAACTTGTTTAGCTGTAAAAAACCCTGTAAAAAGCTCAATGTTCTTTCCTACAGAACAATTTCAAATTGTGATTTTACTCATGTACAATCAGTAGGATATTATTTCAATTCAAGGTCACTGTTAGATACTTCCTAATTAAGTAATCTATTACTGATATAGAAGACTGGATTAAAAGCCCATCTCACAGCAAACTTCTGCCTCATAAATTTCAGGGATTTGATGTTTCCATTATGTAATGACAAATATTACTTAGTGACAGTTTTGGGGGATGAAACTGTGACTATATGTCATATGAATATATGTGTATAGCTAACTACCAGCACCCTGCAAGGTAGATGAACAAATATTTTACTTGGACAATAATTAACTTTTCTTCTTAAAGTACAAGGACAGCATACCTTGAAATGATCCTTTCGTACAGCAAACAGCACTTCCACCATGTATTGTACCCGAGTGTCAATACTGCCTTCATGTAGAGTGTTCCTCAGGCTCTCAAACATAGCTACAAGATAACATAATTATGTATATAAAAATGCAGTTGTCAATGATGTCCAATAAATATCGATTAATAATTGTTTTGTTGTTGTGATAGAAAGTATAAGTACATGTCATTTCATATCTTTTTGACAGCAAAATTGTGACCTAAGGCATAGAATAAATAATAAAATAATAACTAGTAATTGTAGGAAATTGGGGTGAATATCTTACAATCTTAAGATTTTTGCTAAGATTTCTTATATTTCAGTCAAAAAATCAAACCAAGGTTTGTATCTCCATTTCAATCAGTGGTTTACAATTTGATACACCAGTATTTGGTTAATAAACTTTTACCAGACCTGGTAGCACAATCAGTAGAGCGTCGGCTCAAGGTGCAGGAGGTCCTGGATTGGATCCCATGCCGTGACATACCAGTCATTAAAATGATAGTGGTAAAGATCCCTTGCTATCGATCAAGCAAATATAAGGGTGGTTCCACGACTGGTTGAAAAGGGCCATAACTCTGCCTGCCCTTGCAAAGAAGGGCCATAACTCTGCATGCCCTTGCAAATAATGGCCATAACTCTGCCTGACCTTGCATGAAAGGACCATAACTCTTCCCCTGCTTAAAGAGCCATATCTCTTCTTTTATGTGTATAGTATAATAAAAATAGAATTGGATCAAGATTTTGAAATCATATAGTTATAAACTATTACAAATTAAATACATTAATTTCTTTTAATTTTTTTATGAAAACAATATCCCAGGCATGGTGGCTTAACTGTATATGCCCTTTACCATTCTTTGCAGGGCGACACAATAACAACCACACTTAAGCTGGAAGTAGGCACCTACCATTGATACCACGTGGTGTAACCTCTGTCAGTTTCTGTCCACATTCCTTTATGAATCCTACAGACAGTTCCACCGAGTCATTTGTCGGGGTGTCAAGAAGCAATGTGAGCACCTCCAGGGCTAGCACTTCATGGGCCTACAAACAAACAGTGCTCCACTAAAACACAGGGTTCAAGGGGGTTAATTTTTAAGGTTGAAGTTGGTCAAATAAAAAAATAAATTTCAATCTGACAAAGTTGTGTGAGCACTTCTAGCTATTGTACTCTTTCACATTAGCACATGGTTCTAGATGGTAAGTTTTCAAGGCTGAGCCTGCAAGCGGATCAAAATAGATGTCATACTCAAACATCAATGCAATAAAACACCTCCAAATATTGGCACTTCATTGGCCTGCAAACATACAGTGCTCCATAGAAACACATGGTTCTTGGTGGTAAATTAAGTTAAATTAATAAACTTGTAATAAAAAAAGCAACATGAGTACTTCAGTTCTAGACTTTTCAAATGTATCTGAGTGTGCCCAAAACACAAATGTTGTTCGCTCAAACATGAATGATCACACTTCTTTAACCATAAAAGTTATAAATCATACAAACTTAACAATAAATAACAACGTAAAAAGTGAACTCACTGTCATCTTAATAAAACTATATTAACTGCTGATCCAAAACCTCACCCTTTTTTTTAGCTTCTCAAATCTCTTACTGAAAGTATGAGTTTATATTAGGCTCAATGATTGAGGAGAAGATTTACAAGTAACTGAACATTTACAGACACAATTGTATTTGAATAAGTAAGGTTCCCAAATGATATACATGTTGACATGATACTTACTACCTGAAAGTTGACTAGATGTGCAATAAACTTGACAGCTGAGAGACATATGGCTTTATCATTCCTTTTAAATCCTCGTCGAAACTGTTGAATCAGTCGCTTGAGGATCAGTTCTCCAATCTGAGGGAACTGGAAACAAGATTATATCATGAATATTCAATTTGTTTTTATAACTGTTTCAATTGAGAACAGCATGGCTTCTTTCAATAAGAAAAACAGGGTTCAGTTTTTTATACAAGTGCAAATCTTATGAAAAGTTAGAAATATTCCAAGGTTGGCAAAAACTTTATAATCAATTTAATTGTTATTTCAGAAGGTGAATGTTTTAATAATGTTTACCTTATATAAAAACAGAAGGAGAAATGAGCACAAAGTTTGTAGATTCTATTCAATGCACAAAAACTTGAAAGGTTTTTAACATGATAAAAGTACCAACAACTAACTGGTAAGAATCTACAATACCAAGCAAGACTGATTTGTTAATATCAAGACTGACTTACATTTTGATAGTTTGTGATCCAACAACATTTACATGGGTGAAACTTAGAAATTATGAAAAATCTGAAATTCTGAAAACGTGTCAATTTATATAGGGAAAATAAAGAAAATCAACCATTTTCAGACACACAGAAACCTGAATTTCAGGCATAATCCTGAAAACTTTCACCCATGCATTTACTACAACAAGAAAATGTTTTAGGCATCTTCAGGGTCTATGAGTAAAACGTTGTTGGTGGATTATTCATATTAAAATTCTAAAATTATTACAAATATGTGAAATCTTCAGCCTATGTTAAAGTCAAGGAAGGCTTACCTTGGTGTTGACAACAGCCACTAGAGCTGCGTAGACATGAGTGAATATTGGAGAGGCGACCTGGGCCTGTATAATAGACCTGGACAACAGACCCCTGAAATGCAACATGGTCAGACAGTTACTGATTGATCTGCATCATATGCAAACTTACCAGAACAAAATTGCAACACCATGAATGCAAAGTTCTACATTAAATAATGTTTTTTGGCAACCATTTGGAGCAAGGCATCTAGCTAGACATTTTAGCAACAGGTGCAGCCTGATACTTAGGCTCTCACCAAGTGGGTTCAAGTCCCATTTGGAATTAAAGGCTTAATAAAGGAAGGTCTTCCTGCTGACAGACAAGCACCGGTGGTTCCACCCTGACATTTGCTAATTATACGTGGAATAAGACACCACTTACATCTTGGTACAACCAGGCGCACACCGCAGGTTAGCTAGATTACTTCCCCACACAAAAGTTCATATCTCTAACCACTCATCCACAGGCACACCCTTACCCATGCATGACATTTGCTGAAACTTTATAAGAATATTATACAAGTTATAGGCTGTTGTAGGTTAGGAGTTAACATGCTACAATCCTCTCTGTAGGGCAGTTGGACTTACCTTCCTCGGACTATGTTTTCCTTGAACACCTCCAGAACGATGTCTTTGATGTTGGACACATTCACTTTGTTCACCAAACCATTGATACTCTTCTTCAGGGCCTCCCATGAGATTCTTTGGTACTCCACACTGCAAACAATTAAAATACAGATTTGGAACACAGCAGCGAGCAAATCATAGCTAGTTAAGTATTCTGTTACGATCAAAGAAAAGGTCAGTTTTAGAAGGAGAAATCAACTTATAAACTTGAAACTTATATTCAAGTCAATTACTGTTTTTTTTTTGCAGGCAGGTTCAAAATTGTATGACTGAAAAAATATATACCAAGTATGTTGCTTCCCAAACCTTGACCTTTCAGATTTGGTAACACAAAAAATAAGACTATATTAATTTATAAATAAGTATTCAGTTATTCAATTATTGTCATGGACATATCTGATACCTTGTCTTATCTGTGATGCTGGCCTGCATGGCGCGTAGTTTTGCTGGTGGTATATACGCCCCTCCGGTTTTGCCTGTGAGTGCAGCTACTCCAGTCAGGGCCTCCTTGGCCTTTCTCTCGGGCTGACTTGGGGCCTCATTCACATCTGGCTTAGTGCTATCATCTCGAGGTCTGCAAGAAAAACAGGTTCAGTTTTATCCCTCAATCTGCTGACATGCCTCATATAGTAAATGCTGCAATAAGCTGAGAAAAGAGCAGACAAAAAAAGTATCTATAAATTCTATAAACTAGTACATGCATTCTATGTTGGCAAATTTTACTTTTACTACTAAATTACATAGTGAGAATATTTTGTGCTCTCTGAATAGCATAAACCAATACAAAGTTTCTATTGACTGCACCAAACATTCAATTACAGATTAAATGACTAAATCTTTACTTTCTGACAAATTAATCCAAAGATTGATCTAAAAACTCACATTGCTACAGACTTAACAACAAACGGTGCACATCCAAAATTCCAAATAGAAAGTGGTGGACCTGGATCAATTTTTTTTCTAGCCTGTGTCTGATAATTTTACCCCAGTAAGAGCTCTGATAACAAGATACATAATTATCATTTCTGCTTAAGCTCTCCTTTATCACAATAGACAGTAAACACTACAACATTTTAACAACACTGACATTAAATTTCTAATGTCTTTATGTCGAAGCATTAGTTTTAGACTTAGTACAGAGGCAGAGAAAAGGTAGTATCTCTTTACCTATATCAAACAAGTAACAATGTCCTATCATTATTTGTGAAAATCTCGGCATAATTTCTTCCCATATGTTTATTTTAGTCTTAGTAAATGTAATTTTTAACACTATCCTACATGTAACACCGATCCAATGATGAAAAACTTAATCAAAATGTTCATTATTTTCAAACCTATAAATTTTATGGATAGCGCAATATCTGCTAAAAAGAGATATCAACAGCAACCTGCAGTTCCTGAGTGGAAAATCTCATAAAGAATATAGTGTTAAGACTAGTTGTTGTTTGTTTATTGGGTTTATCGTCCCAACAGCAGTATTTCAGTTATATGGAGACGCTGTTCACTTGAAGTAGATATGATGCTGCCTTCACTGTGTATAGCATGCAGTGAACACCTGGCATGATACCACACCCAGTCACATTATCCTGACACCTGGCCAACCAGCCTTGGAACTACCCTTATACTGCATAAGCATTAGCAAGGGAGCTATACCACTATCATTTTAACGACTATGGTATGTCGTGGTCGGGATCAAACTAGGGGCCTCTCGTACCTGGAGCCGACACTCTACCGAATGATCTGGTACCAGGTCCGGTCACAAATGGATAAAATTGTTATCAAAATTATCAATGATGTAAAATAAGGTAACAACACTACAGACTTGCTAATTCCAAAATGAGGTTCTAGTAACACACCTCTTATCTGCATCTTCCCTAGTTTCCCTGTTTCTTCTTTCGTCTCGTCGTGGACCTCGATTGTCTGTCTGAGCATCTCTTCTTCCTCCCTCACGGTTCCCAAGATATCTCCTTTCTCCTCCACGAGCACTTAAATCTCTCCGACCACCCCTTCCCCCTCTTCCTGTGCTCCTTTGTCTGTCTTGCTCATCCTCAACTTTATGTCTATCGCTATCTAAAGAGTTGTGTTGTCTGGTCCTATCAGGACTTCGCTCATTATCTCCTCCACTTTCTCCATCAAGTTTCTGTAAGAAAAATAAAAATTAAAGATTAAAGGGAGAGAAATATTTTCTTGAAAACAATGGATTTTTATATCATTGTGTGTGGGTGAATAAGGCTGAGATTAAGACAGTACAGCCAAATTATCCAAAAACATTTATAGCTTAACTTTTAATATAACTGCTTTAAAGTATCTACAATATGTAAACTCATTCAAACTTGATATATCATTATATCTGAAATAGCACCAATTTTAGTTTCAATTCAGACTGATCAAATGGTTATTACCTCTTGAAATAAAAAGACCATTAGTTCAACTGTGAACGCATGAGCTGTTTTGGAAATGCACCAAAGAACACAATATTATTCATTATTGTAATGTACAGCTACTTTGGTGAAGGTAAACCAAATACATTAGCCTGAGTAGAATCACCAGCGCTCCACATGTCAGATGGAAAGCATCCTACTGAAAGTCCTTTGCATGGACAGGAACTTAAACCCATGCTGCGAGGCTTAGCAGTCAAAGCAGTCACAATTTACTACTTACTACCACCAACAGCAGGTGCTTCTGTATGTGGGTGAGGTCAAATAGTACTTACTGCAACATTTACAAAGCTCTTGACGACCTGCTTGCTCTCTTTGTCTTCCTCACTGTCCGTAATTTCTCCACTCTCTGGTTCACTCTCAAAACGAGCCATGTCATGTTTACGGCCAAGTTCTGATGATCCCGAGTTGTTGAGAGATCGAGATCTGTTCAAACTAGGTGACATAGGGTCCCTCTCTAAACTGGAGCTAGGAGATACAGATACTTGCTTCTTCTTCAATGATTTCTTTGTTTTCTTTGCAAGTATTTTACGAGGACCTGAAGGAGAAGACGCACCTGAACTGTCAGACTGAGATCTGTGTCGTTTACCACTTTTCTTCTTTTTGGTTTTAGAAAGCACAGGTAAATTTTCAGTATCATGTCCAGATTTTTGCCAGTCTGGATTATCTGAAAATGAATCATTTTGGTGACGTTTTTTACTTTCAGACCTGCTGGTTTCTCTTTCTGTCATATCCACCACACCTGAATTTCTATCTTTAGACACTCTTTGCCTATCATTACTTCCATTGTTCCTAGAACTGCTTGGCAGAGAATACCCTGACCTAGTGTCAGTGTCCTTATCAATAGAACGCTTACCCTCGCGTCTGTTACTTCGTCCTCTATTGTCAAAGTTTCTGTCTCCACTGCCCCTAATATCAACTGGAGAGAGAGGTGAGCGAGGACGTCTGTCTCCATCCCGACTTGATCTACCCCATGAACTCTCATTATGTTGATCCCTCTGATTGCTTGTCTTAGATGCAGACCTTTCCCCACCTCTGTCTCCCCTGACTCCTCTACCTTCCCTGTCACCTCTATCATCATATCTTGACACACTTCTTACAGGGCTTCTGCCCTGATGTCTTCCTGCTCTGGAGTTACCTCGACTTGAATCTGGTGATCTTGACAAATGTGGTCTCTGACTGTCTTTTCTGGCTCTGTCCTCCTTCAATCGCTCACCTCTCCTTATCATTGCACTATCAGGGTCTCTATCAAATGAGGGTGATCTTCTATTATACCTTTCTTGAGAAATATTTTGTCTATCTTTTCTTATACCTGGTGGAGAAAAAGAATCATTTAGTTTATGTCTCTTTTTCCCTGGGCTTATATCAGAACCTGCTGATTGCTTTCTTGAGGAGGCAGGTATGCCTCGGGTCTTTTCTTTTATAGAACCTTTTGGTGCTTCCTTTTCTTCCTTTTTTCTTTTAACAGGTTTCTTTCTGGGGCTTATATCTGTGGGTGGACTTGAAATGCTGTCATGCTTTCTATGTCTTGATGTGTCTGGACTAGAATCTGATGATGTTGAGTCATGTCTGCGAGATTGTTTTGCAGGACTAGACTCTTCTCTGTGTTTGGCATTTCTTCCACTTCGACTCTTTTTTAAATCCCTGCCATCACTGCTATCAGAATCACCAGACTCTGTGACATATCTCTGTCTGCAACAAAAATATTAAATCTGGTTTAATTTAATACACATTATTACAAGAGTGCAAAACATTATTTATGTAATTATATAATCATTCGAAGTGTCTTGATTTGTATATAATTTAAAATAACTGTCAAAAATTGTGTTAAAAGTTTTGGTAATATATGTCACAGTTGCAAACAACCTAAACGTTTAAAGTTT
Source organism: Sinonovacula constricta (assembly GCA_007844125.1). Lineage (NCBI taxonomy): Eukaryota > Metazoa > Mollusca > Bivalvia > Cardiida > Solecurtidae > Sinonovacula > Sinonovacula constricta. The sequence continues at coordinate 3,299,931 of CM017573.1, forward strand.
TAAAGCCTCATCAGCCCCACATATCTACTTCATAAAAATATTTCTTGTGAATTACTGTAGTTTCGTTGTTTTGCAGGTTTTATCATACTCATACATAAGAAGACAGGAGTTTCCGATTTGTATAACTTTTTTCTAATGGTAATCATCATCACTACTAGGTTCGTGCTCAAAGTATGTATTCAACTAAATGATTATATAAATAAACCTTTAAAATAACTGTTTATTTTTTCTTTATTAACAACATTTACAGTGAAGTCAATTCTAGTATTTTTTAAAATAATAATAAAGGTTCCTTGGGATTTTAATTGTTTATCACTTTTTTACAACTTTTTAAACATTGCAATATTCTCACCACAGTAAGCATGTGAATAGCAATGCCAGCCAACCCGTGTTTTTTACACCAGTTGATGAAATCTCCAGCAACCATATCTTGACATGCTTGATGGGACATACATTCCCAACTTTAGGAAGAATGTCAGATTACGGCTGCTATAACTTACCAAAACAAGATGCAGAGTACCAACTGGTCAAAGGAAGCTACCATTTTTTTTATTAAGGAGTTATAAGTGTATCTGACAGTTTACCTATAAAATGTATATGACAATATCTGACCTCCATTTGGGGTATTTGTGCATAATTTCTATGGAAACAAAATTCCTTCGTCTAAGATTTGACAATTGTCAACTGTATCTCATTTTGGGGCAGTAAAACTAGTTAATTGACACTTAAAATGTTCATTCTTTTTAAATCTATAAATAAGAATGATTTGGATTTCTGCTAAAAAACGTAAGTTGTCGTCTTAGTTTAAAAAAAAGCTAACTGACAGTCTTCAACGAAACCCAGTGGATCGTGGGCTGAGTCAACCAAAATCTCTGTCGATCCATTAAATTGAACAAGTTAAAGTGACCACCAGAATTTTCAGCCACAGCATTTTCACAATTCCTAATTAGTATGAAAACATATATAATAAACTAAACAACATTTGACAGCCTTATACTAAATGCAACCTCTAGTGAAACTCTGGTTAGATTACTAAATTTTTGCAGAGACAGTCGGTATGTTCAGTCGTAACAAATGTCACTTTTGTCAACGCTTACGCATAGGCACGCACATTGAACCTAGTTTGCATTTAGAATTACGCACATTTTTTACGTGAAGGTCCAAAATGTTTCTTGTGTATGGAACGTGTAATTAATGACTGCATTTTATACGGTATATATGTTTCTGTCTATTGTGAACATTGAACATGTCATTCTTTTGGCAATTTGACAGTGCAAAATCTCGTGTTTAAAGCTGAATTTCTGGTAGTATCAGTGATCCTACTGTGCGTGTTATTGATAAGTAGCTCTACATTTGTTCAAACTGTAACAGAAGTACCAGATAAAGTGTTTTATTTTCTGGTGACTCCAGATGTACAGATGATGACACGAACATGGAGATTTTTAATGAATGTGTCATGTCTAAGCTGGTGTCGCTTTGTAAGTAAAAGAACAAACACATATCATAGGGATTATTCTAGCACAAAATAGAAGGGCGCTCCGTCCTGCCCCTTTAAGCCCCGTCCTTATGACCCTAAAATGCCTGCAAACAGCTCAGGTTTGCCCTTATTAAGACCGCCCATTTACTTTTTGGTCGAAATGTGACAAATCAATCAATGTCATTCACTGCTAGATTATCTGGACGTGACATGGTTACGCAAATTTATTGTATATTGCAACTACCGCGCGAGGTGAGAAATGAACAAGAGCGTCAACCAATAATTGAACTCTGTTCTCTTAAACACTAAAATTAACAAAAAAAATATTATATGAAACGCATTATTACAAACAGTAGAAAAATGGGAGAATAGTTGATCACAAACATCACAACGAGAATACTTTATTCCGAGTAATTACGCGACACAACAGAAACTTATAAATGTGTGAATATTATAACAAAGAACATTGGTTCGCTAGTAAAAAATGAAGAAAACAGTCCGAAAAGTATGCAAGTCATGTTCCTGCCGAATAATATGTCTGTAAGCGCACTAGTTGATCAGTCTGGCAATAGTATACCTCCCTTGATGTTGGCGGCTAGTCTTGTCACCAGTATCAACCGACAGTCAGTACTGAGACATTTCTTTGATCTTGTCGGCATGTCTCAAATTTTCCAGGGCAATGCTGAAGATGTGGATTGAAACGTGTCAACTTAACCAGAGGTGACCTTGACCGTTCTCAAACAAAACACTGTGATATTGGCCCAAAATTGTCAATAATTTAGTCAGCGTAAGAAGCATGTAATGGTCATACTTCATGAGGCATTAAAATGTAGTGGTAGAGTACAAAATTGTTCACTATTAATAATTACATTTCATTAATAATTACATTTTCTTTTATTCAACAACAAATATCGACAATCTTAACTGAAATTTTCACTCGCCGCAATTTTCACAAGCTGCAGCATTTTCTTACTCTCCCAACCTCAATTTAGAGTGGATTTTTTCACCCCTCATTAGTTTTGTAGACGATCATAGGTAAACGTGTATGTTAATCCAGACAACCTACTTTTGGATACGTTTTTCTTGATAAAGGCTTTTACTTAGAATCCCGAATTTGATTAAATGTACAAAGATTTTGAATGATATACCCAACTCATCAAAGGAAAAACATAAATTACAAAAAGAACAAATTATGTATTTGATTTATTAACAAGTATTATGTCTTCATAAAGAAAAAAAATACAATAATATGGATAAGAAATATGAATGAATAAACTCTTATTATGTTTAAAAACTTATAAACATACATGTAGAAAGTGTTGTGGCCTTTTTTGTGCCACCCTGCCCCTTTTTGAGCTGTAGAATAATCCCTATGTCATATTGGAAATAGTAGTTCATTTTTGTGTCAAACTGACAAAATCATACAGGTCCTGTAATATTTGGACCAGTCCTGTAGATACTACAAGCTTGGTGGACCAAAGGTCCAAATTTCTTTCTTGAAGACTGAACTCTGCAGCATGGCTAAGATACGAAATACATGTTCATAATGATGATTGTGGCATTATGGTACATGTTTCAGGCATGTGTAGGACCTCAATAAACATTTTGCACGATCTGTCCAGGCAGCAATAGTTAATTACGATGTTTAAGGAAAATACTTTTGGTTCAAACTGTTGGATAATATTTTTAAAGGTTCTGAATAAATGACAATTGTTCAATTCAATCATCAATGCCACAACGCTTTCTGTCACTGTGTAAATAATAACTGTTCTGCAAACATTTACCCTCAACATACAATAAGTATTATTGTTATTAATATTTAATTATATATATATGAACTAAAACATGAATAACAACAAAATGCCTTGCCTTGGCATGCTGAAGTATGCCTACAAGTGTTGGTTAGTCTATTATTCTTTTTCTCTTCTTGATGCCTTTTCTTGACGAACAGACAGACTTAATTTCGCGAGATTGCAACGAGAGTGTATTTGTCCAATCAGAATTGGAGAATCCATGCTATTGCTGGGTTCCAGCTTGACCTCATTTTGCGGAGCAAAGCGGGTACCAACTAAACGCAACAACTTCGCGCCAACTGAGAACATCAAGAAATAAGATCTGACACAAAAATATTTTCCAAAACTTTGAGAACAGCTGCTGAAGACACCGAAGGTACAGTTAATTGTTGTCCTTTCACAATTTTGTTCTGTTTAATAGGAATGATTTTAACTTATTTGATGATTTTACATACTAACGAGTGCCGGCCTTGCATGGCCATAGAACCAAGATTGGCAAGAATTCATTCCGTTGAACTTAGAAAACAAGATCTAATTTTTGCTAGATTCGTTATGTCTATTCATAATTACATATGATCTTCCATCCTTGTAGATGATAGTTTTACATTGACAGCTAAGAATGAATTATTTTTTGATCTGTCGTCGCAGAAGTTGGAAATTCTTATGTGACATTTACTTTGTTTTAGTAGCAAGAATCTGTGATTTTTATCACTCAAGTGATTTGAGTTTAACTGTGCACACATTTTCTTTCATGTTAGAGAAGCAAGAGGCTTTTTGAATTTTAAAAATTGGACAATTTTATTTTTAATGATTTCTTTTAATTTACCCACCATCAAATGTCAAAAAGAAAACTCCCCTTATTTTCTGTTCCAAAGGATTGGTTTTGTTGCAAGTAAATAGCCATGCATTGTTGTCATAAAATAACCCCAAAAAAGCAAAGTAATCTCTAAATTTGGTGTATTGGGAGCGGTGTATAAAAGTGATAAAATAATGAAAAATAGATCTAATGACAAATAATTTGCAGTGGCCTATATATTTACAATCATTTATTTAAATTAGAAAATCATTAAGAAATTTGGCAATTGCTTAAAGCATTAATATAGTTAATAATCATAAAAAATCTAGCATATATTGGAAAATGGATTGTTGATGAATATATAAATCAAGTCTTTGTACAGTGCAGTCGCCAATAACGAAATTTCCCCAATAACGAAATGAAACTGATTTTAACTGGCAATATATTTTTTGCTAGCGAAAGTACATAAAGTTAAACCATCTGGTCCGTTAGAGCGTCCATTGAATTCTGCAAAAATGTATTTACTGCCGGATGTTTACGTACGTTTGATCGTGAATCGCGCGACGCTTGCAATGATGTTTGAAATCATCTATGTGATTTAGCCGCGTTTTCAACAACGTTCAGCAGAAGCTAGCCTGTTATCAAAATTAAAAAGCGAAGAAACACTGAAAAAGTAAGTATTATATGGATTTGCATGCATTACTGCATAAAAATAGCGATATATTTCCCTTTTATATGTTCGTATAATAAATTCTGTGGCATCTTACTGGTAGTAGGTGATTTCTCCAATAGCGGCATGAGCAGACGACTGAAGTGTCATCATAGGGGTTGTCTCAAAAAAGAACTTGAGCTGTCAGAATTTAAAGTTCAGATATTGTTATCTAAACTGATTGCTTACCCAACGTGTGTGCTCAAAAGAAAGAAAGAAAGAAAGAGAGAGAGAGAGAGAGAGGAGGACGGGGCATTATTGGTTTGAATAAAGGATGTAGTCGATTTCTGATACAAAATCATTGAAAATGTACACATGAAAACTCCAGTGGCCCAGATCCATAAGCAATATTTTTTTTTATTAGAGATGTAAAAGTAAAAACCCAGAAAACATGTATATTTAGTATGATTTATAGGCCAGCTTGGGCCAGGGCACCTTAAATACCACCGTGAGTTCGAGTCCCTGTCGGGGCGAGAACATTCATGTGGGGAGGTCATCCAGCTAACCTGCGGTCTGCATGTGATTCTACACGAACTTATGTCTGGGGTCTTCATCCACCAATAATTAGCTGGACGTTGCTATTATTACCATGACTGTTGCAGCGATCTATTTCTAAACAACAACAACAACAACAACCCATCTGAATCCGTGCCTCATATTACAAATAAAATGGTGTAAGTGTTTTTACATCTGACTTCTGAACAATACAAAACCATTACATGTAATATAAAATGTTACTGACTGTGTCTTTTTAAATATCATTTCTTTTTCAGGTGATGGGGCGCACTAAGCGTCAGCCAATGGGTATGGGTGCCATGGAGAGCCCAGTCCAAACGAAAGCTAACAGTGTCAAAGCCAAGTACCGGGGAAAGAAGATGAGCCCGGACAAAAGAGAAAGAATCAGAAAAGCACTATACAAAGTAAGTAACAAGACATCATTTCAGAAAGCAGCAGCAGAATATGATTTGTCAGCTTCATTTTTGTACCGAAGATGGAGAGGAGAGGTGGACTTGTTTAAGGGGAAAGGTCCACCAACTGTTTTCTCAGAGCAGGAAGAAGAAGAGATGGCAAGATGGCTTCAAGAGATGGCCCAGCGCGGAATGGGACTAAGAATGTGCGAATTCTTAGACTTTGTTAGTGCCATTGTCAAGAAAGAAAATCGGAAGGTGCCTTTCAAAAATGGAAGACCTGGAAAAAAATGGTATTATGGCTTTATGGGTAGAAATAAACACGTAATAGCAACTAGAATGGAAACGCCTCTTGAGTTGAAGAGAGCAAAGGTAACAAAAGAAGTTACTGATCGATGGTACAGTAAGTTCAGGGAGTTTCTGTCAGGAAAGGATCTACTTGACAAGCCATCAAGAATCTGGAATGCAGATGAAACTGGTTTTAATATGGGGTACAACAAAACCAAAGTGATTGGGCCAAGTCGAAAAGATCTTCATGTGCCACAAGTTACCAGTGGAAAAGAACGTTTGACAGTGATGTTCTGTGGAAACGCTGCTGGCCACTTGATGCCGCCTTTTTTGGTATATCCTGGGCCGAAACCTCGCGGGTACAATCCTCTGAATGGGTCTATTGAAGGCTCTGCCATTGAGTATACCCCAAAAGGTTGGATGGACACAGCAACATTCTCTATGTTCATTGACCACTTTGACAGATATGCAGGCATTCAGCGCCCTGTTGTTTTGCTGATAGATAGTGTGAGCAGCCACGTGAATCAAGAAATATTCATGAAAGCATTGGAAAAGGGGATAGAAATGTACCGAATAGTCCCCAACGCTACACACTTAATGCAGCCCCTCGATAAAGGAGTATTTGGACCACTAAAGGCCCAGTGGCATCTAACTGCCAGAAAACATATGAGAGAAAACCCTGGAAGGCCGATTAGCAGAGAAAGCTTTGCTGAGAAACTGACAGAAACCTACTTGAATTTCTATAAACCATTGACAGTTAAGAATGCCTTTAAATCCTCTGGTATTTATCCTGTAGACAGTACTGTCATAACAAGTACAATGCTGAAACCATCACTGACATACGTTGATGAGACATCACCTGGAAACAAAGTAGCAGAAGAAATACAGCCATCACTACAGTCTGACCAAAGCAAAGCATCTATTGCTCTTGAGGTATTTGAAGAGACTTTGAGCACACCCACCAGGCAAAGATACAACACACGTCTTAAAGAAGGCTATAACTTAGAGGGACAATCTCCCTGTTTTGATGTATTTAAGAAGTTACACAAGAGAGCTAACCCAGACGAACATTCCGACTCCTCATCTCATCAGAATCATGATTCGATGTCAGGTCTCCAGATGTTAGCAGAAACAGCTTTGGGAAATGAAGGCCAATCACTGAAATCATCTGTGTCACCTATCCTGGCAGAAGCATTAGTATATCCAAAGAGTGCATGTCCTAAAAAACCTGTTCGAAAAACACTCACTAACATCCTTCCAGACAACTTAACATCTGTTGACTGTATTCGACAACTTTCATTAAAACAATTGGAATCAGTAAAACGGTTTGCTGCAAAGGAAAAGAGGTGCAAAGTTCGATATATCAAAAAACTAAGTGAAAAGGGCAAGCCAGTTAAAAAGGGAAAGGGTCCATTGGTTGGAAGTACACGAGGAAAATGCCCCGCTTCCAAGTCTGCTTCATCATCAGAGTCTAGGGCATGTTCAGATGATGATGCCTGCTGCATGGCATGTGGCATCACTTGGCTGGAAGACCTTGATTTGGACCTTGAGCGCACATGGATAGAGTGTGATTCATGCAAAGGTTGGGTACATACAGAATGCCTTACCTCACCAGTAGACCAGACAGCTTCATTCTTCTGCCCGAAGTGTATTAATTGAGACAACACACATGTATGCTTATTTGTTTTAAAGGTGTAATAAAACTATGTTAATATACTACATTGTATATTTGTTATTTATTTTATTTAGTGGATGGAGATAATTTATGAAAAAAGATCATATAAATTACAGTACCATTGTTTCAAGTACAGTATATATTTCATTGCATAGATTACATAAACTAGAATATCACATGTAAAAATATAAAAAATTACAACTAAAAACAAAATAACTATAAAATAACACAGACAAAATTATATATGTATATATAGTATGATTTTCAGGCCATCTGGGTTAGACAGGGCCAGTTACCCTCATCCGGTTCCCCCATTTCATCCCCACCACCTGAAAAATAAATTAACAAAACAAAACTTAGTAATATTAATAGGTTCAATGTTAAAATATTTATTTATACCACAGTATAATCCATTAAAGTTCAGACACATTTCCAATGTGACCCTAGCAAGCTAATCCCCTAGAATAAATTGTACCTTAGTTGTTTAAAAGCAATGTTTAATGGCTTAGTACATTTGTACTTGTACATTTGTTTAAAAGAAAATGACAAATTTAGTTAGATATAAATAAAATCGAAATTAATAAATAAAATAATAAACGGCCAGATGTTGTTAAAATATGTTTTAATGTTAAGATTAACTGTACCTTCTTTTCAGACAACTCCAGCCAAAGATGTTCTTGCACAAAGTGGAAGCCAAAACATCTCAGTTTTACAAGCTTCATCTCCAGTCAGGGACTGTGATTGTTTAACAATTAAAAATGCAGTTGTGAAAGGATATCATTCTTTTCAAATCAAACCCCCTGTCACTAACCCTTTAACACAATTGCCTGTTGACCGAGAATACTCCAATAAACATGATGACTTTGCCTGTCTAGTTTGGATGCCAGATCTACAACAATTCCCACAGCCTATGCATGAAATGATTACTGATAAAAAACGCCAGTTAAAGCTTAAAGACATTGCAGGTTTGCCGATAGGACATGTGCCCAAACATTTATCCCAGTATTTTAGAAATGTGTTGGATGACAATGGGTCAATTTCTGCTGTGTGTACTGGTGAACCAGTTCCAAGTTATCCTCCATGGCCACTGCACAATGAAGAAGGGGGCGGGGTAGTTCTTCCATGCAATTACATTATTTATCACAAGAATATTGAGAAACACATCAAATTGTTGTCAGAACTAATGAAAAATATTCCAGAGGGTGAATGTCTGGAAGTGAAAAGGGGATACCATCCTTAAACTGCCACATATTTTGTATCTAATACAATCTATATGTGTATGTAAAAAACAATCAGCATTTGATTAAATGTTATATACATCATCTTTTTGTGCTTGTCTTTACATTAAAATTCTAACACCAACGCATTATAAATAATTTATATCATACAGTGCAACCAAAACCTTTAAGATGTTTTTTTCTTGCCAAAAGCAATTCCGTATAATTTTAATGTAAACCGAATAATTTGGCCGTATTGAGACGACCCCTGACTTGGGAAAACCCCGATATAGTAACGTGTTTCCTTATTGGAGAACGTGTTTCGTTAATGGGGAATGCATATGACCTAGATACACGCCGTTTATTTGTACAGAAGGAAAGCTTTTTCAGTCAAATCTAAGATTTTTATTTAGAGTCATTATTTATATAAGACATTATAATAACAAGATACAACTTTGAATATTACTGACGCCACAGACACAAAGTAAGTGCTTAGCATTTCGTTATTGGCGACCGCTCTGTACAATATTAAAATAAATGTAATATTTATTATACTAAAAATAAAGCACTGACAACAGGTGACAGTGATGTTTGTAACAACTGGTTTGCAATAAATAATTAAATATTCCTAAGGATAAAACTTTCTGACAACTTAACTATCCACAGCGATTAACCTATCTGTACCGGCCTAGTAAAACATCTCTTAAACAAGTCAAGCAGTTTGAGTAGCATACTTACTCCAAAATGACTAGACATAATGCTAACCCACCAAGTGGACTACTTTTTGGTACTAGTTTTGATCAGTTTTTATCAATTTAATTTTCACATCTAGTTAGATATACAATCCTTAATGCATTTTCAGTGGTCCTTGCTACTTTAAGTGGCCCATGCAACAGAATAACCATAAATCTTTTTTTCACTTTATTGGCCAAATATTTCTATATATTTTAAATAGTGGTATGCAATGCCTTACAACACCCCAGGGTTCAACGTTAACATTTTTGAAAGCTGGACCAATGGTGGAGTGGGATCCTAACATGACAGAGAGTATTTGTATCACTCACATTTTTACAATATTGCCAATAATAATACAAAAGTTCCATAAACATTACAAAATAAGAAGTTAGATGAATAAATATGCATTCTTATACTACCACTATTAAAGCTTAATTTTAACAATTTCAATAATATTTATTATATGTAGATGTCCGCACAAGTCCAGCGAAAACTTGAATTTCCTGTAAGGAAAACACGAAACTCTACAAGAAAAGAATCAGCAGTTACAGATACAACTGAACAAAAATCAGCAAGGTCGACCCGAACATCAAGGAGAGTCGTCAAGAAATTGGAGGAGGAAGAAGTGACACCTTTGTACAGATCTCCAAGAAAAAGGCACAGTGATGGTATGCTTATTGTTCTCATTTGCAAACACTAAACTGGCTGTGCTAAAAGTTAAATATTACAATTGTCATTTTTGAATTTCATGGTATGACATTCTTTAACTACAAACTTTGTTTGTATTTCTTGCTTTAAATCAAAATATTAAATGCCTTATTATTTTGAACAACATTGTCTTCAACACAGTTTTACTTTTTGCTAAGTTGCCAAAGATGCAAGTTCTTTACTATTCTCCTCAACAGTGGCTTTAATGTAAAGCAAGTGTAATAGGAAGTATACAGATATTGAAAATTAACTATTATGGGCTGTGTACATTGAGTTTGATGTGTATGACAAATTTTAAGAAAATTCTCCATCCAGTTTTGATTTTATGGATATTTTTTTCTTCTAAAATTGGTATTCAAGGTGTCTCCTGTTTAGAATTAAGAAAACTACAAATAATATGTTCTTATTTAAGAGAAGAGTTTTTCTGCTGAGTATCCTTTGTGAACAAAGTATAGTATTGGACAAACCAATCAAACTTGTTACTTTATTGGTTTGACTAAGCTATCCCGGACGTGTAATTGTTTACAAAACCAAACGTTTAAGACTGATTTTTTCCATTTTTTATTCTGCTTACTGTGCTTTATTTAAAAATCACTGAGCTCTTGTTTCTCAAAATGTTCTCTACAGTATTTTGGTTGATGCTGCAAAATATGAAATAATATAATTGGAGGACTTGGTTTTGAGAAGTAGGCTGGCCACCAGGCTACAATGTCAAAAATTTAAAGGGAATATCTAACATGTCTCCAAACATTTCCATGATTTTGAGTTTTAGGTCCAAAAACTTCAAAATAAAGATTGTCACCTAACCTCATTTAAACCATGTAAAAAGCAAAAACACTGTAGAATCCTGAACATCTGAATTCCTGTTACAGATGACGAAGATACTGAAAATTGTCTAGTGTTCACTACACCAAGTCCCGTCAAGCGAAAGAAAGACCACCCCACTCCGATCCGACGAGATGAGACGCCCATACGAGCCAGTCTTGCTGCCAAACTAGCTTCAGTCACAGTGTCTGATGACAATAAAGGTAGTTGGCTACAAGAAAAAAGAAGCAAATAACATGACCCTCTTGTAAGGTCATGTTAATCTCTTTTTGTTAAGGTCCATTTCTGTAAACTGTCTTTAACTATTTTCTTTGAATTTTTTTTTCATTATACTATCCAGCTTTGGGACAAGTGGATTACACCATCTATGGACAGCTCTTATTTATATACAGAAAATTCTTTCTTGTAAGTCTATGTGAGCCATTTAGTCAGTTCAGTTTGTAGACAAGACTTCAACATGCTATTTCCCAGTTTCAAAAGGAAAGAAATGTTTTAGTTATCTCCCTTCTGGGATGGTATTATTAGGTCCTGGAAAACAATTTCAGTGTCTCAGCTGTAACTTCCATATAACAAATAGCCGGGTGGCTGAGAATGGCGACCCTTATATTTATAACTGGTTTTGGAATGTCTATGGTGTGAAGTCACAGCTTTAAGAAGCTATATTATTTTTTTTATGGTTATGTTTATTTTATGGTTTTAGCTTTCTTTGGAAAACAACAACCACTTAAGCTATAAAAAACAATAAACGAAAGAAATGTGACAAAAATCACAATTAAAAACTTAGTAATATCAATTGCTGATTCTTATTTTTATATTACATGACTGTGCTATTTTGTATGCAAGGGCAGGCTGCACTTATTGTCACAGACTTCTTTCAAGTTTTGTTAGGATTTAAACTGTTGTACTTTTTATGGTTACTATATATTTAGTGCCTGCACACTTAATGCAGAAATGGTCCAACAATTTGCGATTGGTATTGTACTGTAGTTGAGCTTTTTTCCATCTGTTTTGAATTTCCAGGCACAAATGTCTACAGAGCTTTGAAATATAATATAGTTGTTTTATTGTTCACCTTTGAGTAATAGAAATATGAACGTTTGTACTCAATAAATATTTTTGATATGTGCCATGCATTTCCTTAACCAACCATATTTGATATACCATTAATAAATAATGTCTTGATTATCAGTGTAACATAGAGAGAAAAATGTGAAGCCAGTCCGGGACTCGAACCCTGGACCCTTTACTAACAGGGCGAATGCTCTAACGACTGAGCTTACCAGACTGCTTACACATTCTCTCCCTATCCCCCTGCTACATCAGAAGAGGTGTTGCTATCGTTGAAGCAGGTACAGCGCTTTGATTGCATGTTGTGAATGTTGTCAATGACCAGTGCTTTAATCAGAAATGTTATTTCGAGGATTCTTTTATTTTACAAAATACCTGGTACAAATACTTATAAACAAATACTGATTTTATTTTTCAGGAACAGATCCGATCAAACAACTTCTTAGCCCAGAGAAGCCTAGAATTGTCCTCAGCCCAGTAAAATTGTCTCAAAATTGTCTCAGCCCTGCAAGGCGTATAGGGGATAAAAGTCCATTGAAGAGATGTTTAGATCTCAGCCCAGTCAAATCTAGCCCTTCCAAGACAAGACTGGCTAGTCCGTTTAAAATCACTAAAGATGCATTGTCTAGTCCGATGAAATCAAAGCAAGAAGCTCAGACAAGATTGGCTAGTCCATTTAAAATCACTAAAGATGCATTGTCTAGTCCTATTAAGTCAAAGCAAGAAGCTCTGGCATGTTTAAACAGTAGACAGATCAGTGTGCAGTCAAGCCCAGCAAAGAAGAGGCTAGATCTGACCTCTTCAAGTCCAGTGAAGGCCAGGGCCGTGACGCCCTCGAAGAAGAACAATGAAACAGAGAATCATTCACCTCTTGTGAGACTAGCTAAACAGGACTGTAAGTCTATGGTTTACTTGTGACCTTAGTTTGTTAGGTTTTTAACAGTTACATAAATGGATGAAAAGTTATCATTTTCTTTTTTTGTTTGTGTTTTGTTAAAGATATGTGAAAGATCTGCTTTGTAAGTTCAGATAAATGTATATATACAACATCTAGAACATGCTATTATTATTTTAATCAATTAACAATGCTTTTCCAAATTTTAGCAGGCCATTAGAATCATTTAACTTCTATTGAAACAGTGATCACGCTGTTGTGAAATAGGGTTTGTCTATTTTACACACACATAAAGGACTACCTAAGATATAACAGTGTTTTTTTTTTTTGCGTGTTTTTAATACATCGCAGCTGCACAAATTTTGCCATTATTCCGATGTTGAAAATATTTTTGTAGGAGAAAGGTCCCAGACATAAGATAGAACCACCGATACACTGTCAGTTGGAGTACCTTCTCTCAGCAAGTCCTTGAAATGATGCGATCAGAATATAGGAGTTATTTGATGTGACTTAACCATAAGCATCCTAACCACAATACTAATTACACCAATCGGGTGATTCTGGCAATGACTGGTGTTGTTGTTTTTCTGGACATTTATCAAATGAGCTATTTACTTTAAACTTCCAATTATGAACTTATATTTTTTATAATTGTGGACTTCAAATTTTCTAATTTTCAGGTTCTGCTTATCACCAAGCTAAGCAGTCATTCCATACGGCAAAACCAGAGAGACTTGTGGGTAGAGACGAAGAGATGGCCGAAATCAAATCGTTCCTGAAAGGTCACATGACCAAGAAGACTGCGGGTAGTCTGTACATCTCTGGAGCACCCGGGACAGGCAAAACGGCCGTACTGACACATATACTGGATGAACTGAAGGTAATGGTCTGGGGTCTTGTGAACAGTTGGTTGTGTCATCAGGTAGTCCCTCATTAACTTGAAATAAATAACTTTTATAAATTCTTATGTTGTTTTTGTTTGTTTATTATTCGTATTTTAAAATCAAATCAATTTGGAATCCTATTGGTTACAAGTGATCCTGTATATTCTCATCAGAATGTAAAAGTTTGCATTTTAAAGGTGGTATCCGACAGTTTATACCAAAACTATTTTCATTAAACACCTTAATTAATAAACCATTGTTTACCCCAAACAGAGGTCAGATATTGTTACATATGTTAGATACAGGTAAACTGTCAGATACCACCTTTAAGCAACTGTGTCATGACTTTTCATTTGAATTTTAATCAGTGACAGAAAAATTGTACTGGACACCTGCATACTCATGCTACTTTTCAAAAAAAAAAATTCTTGAAAAAAGTACCACACATTTATGTTTAAGAATTAATGTTCATAAAATACAAATGTTACCTTGATCTTGTATCTCTCCAGAGCATTCACAAGTGCAAGACTGTGTACCTAAACTGTATGACACTGGACAACTCTGCAGCAGTTTATGGCAAGCTGTACACAGACATCTCTGGAAAGAACGCCCCGACAGCTAAAGAAAGATTGCGTGCTGTGGAGAGGTTATTGACCAGTGACGGACCATCTATTGTGATGGTGCTAGATGAAATAGATCAACTAGACAGTAAGAACCAGGAAGTCCTATACACAATCTTTGAGTGGCCCTCCCTGGCCAAGTCTCGCCTCATACTTGTGGGTAAGGATTCATACTGATTACAGAGATATTGAGTAGCTAAAGAAAACTTCTTGACTGTTTAAGAAAGTATTTGTGAGATTGTTACATAGACATACATTGTCAAGAATTGTCGAAGTTCAATGTGTTATTCATTAACAGTTGATCTTGACTGTTTCTGTGACTTGTACAACAAAAAATAAACCAATGTTTAAAGCATGACTAGTAAAAGAAAAGTGGAAACTTACAGAATTATTTGTTATTCCTGTACATAAGAGTGTCATTTGATTTATAAACAAAATACTGTTTTATCATATAACAATTATCTTACATTTTTGGTAAAATAACTCCTTGAACAGTTGCATCTGTATGATGCATGTCCACTGAGGACTCATAGATATTGCTGACATTGAATAAAACTTAACAAAAATGTGAGTATTGATTTCTCATTTTAGACAGTCCTGTGTAACATAAAACTCTACACTTCTGACAAAAAAAAAGAATCCTGATTCAGTTGACATTTCTGTAATGTTGTTTACTACAGGTATTGCCAATGCATTAGACCTGACTGACCGTGTGTTGCCACGACTCCAAGCAAGACCCAAGTGTAAACCACAACTGCTCAACTTTGCCCCCTACACCCGCGAACAGATCACAGCCATTCTCAAGGACAGACTCAAAGATGTAAGACAGTGTTCTATAACATGTTTTTGTTTAATACGTGTCACCTGACACAAAATTCTAAAGTCATACTTAAGTCATGACTGGAAATGGTATATATATTCTTACTTATTCTTAGCGTATCTGGTTTAAACAGTCAAATCAAGCATTTAGTTAGTAGTTTAATGGCTTATTTATAATATTGTTGGTGCAGCACATACAACTTATAACTCAGCAAGTAAATTAATCATAGACTTTTCTGTATTTCCAGCTGGAGAAGGATGGTGTAGCAGTGATGGACAGTACAGCTATCCAGTTTTGTGCCCGGAAAATTAGTGCAGTGGCAGGGGATATGAGGAAAGCCCTGGACGTATGTCGACGTGCTGTGGAACTTGTAGAGCATAATGTCCGTAGTCAGCGTGTGCTACAATCTCAGTCAGGTATGCAAGCAGTATGTCATGTACACTGCTATATGAGTTTTATTTTTAAATGTGTTCTTGTTATCCTGCTTTTTATGTGAATATTGATCAACATAAAATTAATTTAATTTGAATGGGAAGGGAGGAAAACCCAGGTTTTTCATTTAAGCAAATTACCAGATCTGGTAGCGCAATTGGTAGAGCATTTGCTTCAGGTTTCGGAAGCCTTGGATTCAGTCCTTGGCCGCGACATACCAGTCTATAAAATAGTAGTGGTAAAGCTCCCATGCTAGTGCTCAAGCAAATGAAGGTGTAGTTCCACAACTAATTGGCCAAGTGTCAGGATAAAGTGACTGGGTGTGGTATCATGCCAGGTGTTCACAGCATGCTTTACACTGTGAAGGCAGCACTATATCTGCTTCAAGTAGACATTGTCACCACGTAACTGAAATATTGTTGGTGGGACGATAAATTCAATAAATAAATATATTGGGGTATATGAACTCCCTAAATCTTATTGAATAAAATCATAGCCACATAAACCCCCATTTTTAACAGTGTGAACTTTTTAAACTCACTAGAATAAACTTTATAACCAATTTATTCCATTATCATCCTCCCCAGGCCCTGCCAGCCCAGTTAAGAAAGCTGCGTCTCCAGCAGTTCCCAAGAAGATTGGTGTGGTCCATATTAACAATGTGCTGTCAGAGGTTTATGGGAGTGGTGCCACTGCCCAAGCACAGGAGACTGTGCCTCTACAACAAAAACTAGTGGTGTGTAGTCTGCTTCTTCTGGTCAAACAAGGCAAGATGAAGGAGGTGACTGCTGGGAAGGTATGTTTAATACTGTGAATTGTTACTTTTTTCCTGTTTTTTGGTACATCATTGTTATGTTTAATGACAATTTGACGAAATTGTTCACACAAGGAGTTGATGAGCTTAGGTAATTGGACAATTACAAAGCTTTGTTTTGATCTGAAGGATTAAATTGATCTTTAATTGAGGATATTTTAAAATAAGAAAAAAAAACATGACTAGCTTGTAGTAATAAACTGTTAAGACATTATTCATTTTTGCTGAATATGGTGTGGCATAAGAGCTTCCTTACAAAGTTGGCTGCTTCCAAGCATCCCCACCCCAGTCTCTTAGCCATTCCAGATTGATTAGATAGTGTTTTTTAAGAACATCCAAGTGAAACAAGAGTAATCATTGAAGCACATCCAGCTTTTAAAAGTAGAGAACACCTGACAAATCTCTGAATTTAAAATAGTCAGCTAGAAGACCTTCACATAAAAAACCCTGACTGTCGGGGACGCAAGCATACTCCAAGATTGATTGATTTCTGAGGCATCTACATGTTTTAAAAGAATATCTTTTGTTGATGACATTTTTTTGTAATTTCTCTTTTCTGAATTTTCATCTTGGTAATTAAAACTCATTTATTTTATTCTCAACAGCTGCATGATGTATACAGCAAGGTGTGTAAGAAGCGCCAGATGGAACCACTGGACCAGACAGAGTTCCAAGGAGTTGTCTCCCTTCTAGAGGCCAGAGGCATTCTGGGACTGAAGAAAGCCAAGGAAGCTAGAATGACTAAGGTAAGTGTCTGTTGTTTGTAGATAGCGGGAAAGGCGCCATTATCTGGGTTGGGGGGGGGGGGGGATGCTGTGGGGGTTATTATTCAAAATATATAGAGAGAAAAAACAACATCTAATCTGCAATTTGATGTAGTCTTCTTTTTTTTTAATTTAGTAAAAAAAAAGGAAATTGCCCAAATTACCTCACCTGCAATTTACATGTCCATGCTTTACATATTTGTATAGGATTTTTTGTGGGCTATTTTTAAGTACTGAATGAATTTGTAATATTTTCACATTTGTATAAGCTAAATCTTTGATCTTTTGATTGACAACATTTTGAACAATATGTTGAACTAATCAGTTCTGCAGCAAATTTATGCTGAGATCTTGTCCACCAATTTGTTTTTGTTTGAAACAGTTCCCCCAAAAATCTCACAGTAATCTTTACTTTTGTAAAATAAATGAAATCAAACCATACTTTATTCACATATTTTTTATAAGTATATTGGCTCAGTCTGAATCATTTTTTGTGAAAGAGCTTCCAGGAAGTTCCTTACCTATGGTATTTTAGTTTTAGACTTTGGACAAACTGGCAGATAGGACCTATTATATTTGATCTATGCAAGACATTCATTTACTTCATTTCAACAGTATGTTTACCAAGTTATATTTGATCTAAATAAAAACATTCATTTACTTCATTACAATTTGTTTACCATTTCTACTGAAATCCTTATTCTCAATTATTGTTATCTTTACAGGTCCAGTTGAAGTTGGACGAGAAAGAACTAGAACACACAATGCAGGACAAAGTGCTTATATCCGCCATCTTGACAGATGGACTACCTAAGTGAGAGCTACCATCCATTGGGAAAATCCTAGCCAGGGACGGTTCCTGGCATTTTGATTGGTTGTTATTCCAGAATAACAGCCAATCACAGGCTTGTTATGCGTCATACACCATTGTGATTTGAAGATGATAAATGTCGCATGTACAACAATGCAGTTGATCTTAACATTAAATTTTGGTCGTAACTTGATAGTAATGAGTAAGCAGCAGATTTAGAGGCTTATACTCAAGTCATTTTATTATTTTGTTACATCAAACTGTATGAGGACTGCAAATTAAAGTAAATTTCTCAAATCGAATGATTTATTTACTCACGCCCTTCACCCATAGGTGTATGGCAAGCACAAAGTAGATATATCAGTGTATTTGACAGCATGATAGAAAAAAAATGTATTGCCTTATCCTAATGTTTAGGAATGTAATAACACTTTAAGTACCAATACTTTTCTATTATTAACAAGTGCAATTATTACAAGTGTGTTAATGTAAAACTTACCTTTAATCCTAACTTATATAATTAGTTTATATCGGTTTTGTTCAAGCAGTAAATAAAAACAAAAACAACAAAAAAAAACATTCCCTGGGTATACATATTTTTTTATAAACTTGTAAGAAATGATTTTTCAACATGTACATTATTTTTGAGAACATGCATGTGAGCTGATGATACAACAACCTTTTTCAAATATTTTAGACATAATCCAAGCAAGTTAACTTATGAGACTTTAAACATTGATGATGCATTATTTTACTCTGTGGAAGAAGGAATAATCATGAAACAATGATAAAAAAAAAACAACACCTATACTTTTATTATAAAAAATAATAAAAAGGTTCATTTACAATAGCACAACCACATTTCTAAGTTTGTTTTTTAACGCATTTTTATTCTTTTATTACTTCGGTTTAATTATTTTATGAATTAAGATGGCCATGTCACAATTGCTAAAGATGAACCTACATATTTACATTGGGCTATAAACTACTATTGTAAGCATCAGTTGACATGTTTTGTTCTGAAATTACAGCAGCTGTTTGTTTTTTGGAACTTAAAAAACTTATGTTGGACTTTTGTGTGCCATCTTTTGCCAGGGCTGTATCTAAAAAACAACAGGCAACATGTTGGAATAAAAACATCTTCCCAGCACTGTACATTGCCATTCCATCAAATACTATCAAGCGTTTATCATTCTATAAAGCATCTTGTTTTGTTTTTTTTGCCAATTGGCAATACTTTGTGTTTCGGTGTTGTGTAGATTGTAGTGTAGCATGTAGTATATTAGACATAATTTGTGTACTGTAGTAATGGTTATACTGTTGTTGTATTTGTATACATTAACTTTCAACAATAAAACTTAATGTTAATGTTTTTAAATTTCATTCTAAAGTAATTAAGTTATGTTTAGTACCATAATTCAGTTTATTAATTCTTTCAGTTAACATTCAATATGGAGTATAATATTACTTGTTCTACAAGTAAAGTTATGACAGATTTCTAGTATGTATTTTAATGTTTGTAATCTTTGGGCCCCGACACAGTAGCCTAAAGGTATACTGGAACCATGTTGTCCATCCTTCTATCAATGGATTCAATTTTGCCTGGGTATCTCCTCAGTTGTGTGCCCTCGTAACAACTGTTCAGACATTTCCTGAGAGATTTATAAACAGTGAGGGGAGCTATGACATCAGGTTACAGCTCTTGTGTAATACGAATCAAGGTGCTCGTTTTATGTACCACAGTATGGCAGTATACCTTACCAAAAAGTCTTTCATTCAAAATTAAATATGCATCTGTATTTATGACCTCATAGTTTTAGTTATATTCTTATATAAAAAAGATGAGATGTAATTTTAATTGTATTTAATGACAAAATATTTTTAACTTATGCTGAAATGTGTATTCAACAGATATGTTTCGACGTTGAAAAATGAATAAAATTATTTACTGTAATAAATGTATATTATTTATTATGTCCATTTCTCAAGTATGCGTGGTCGTTGGTGTGTTTTGCTTTCTCATTGTACTTACAAACTTTGATTTTTAATGTCAGCAATTAGTTCTGTGTTAAGCATGGGTGCATTGATGTTTGATATATGACAAGGCTTGGGAAAATTGTGTATTAGAATTAGATACAAATGGATTGATTAAATGATTAAATGTGTAATTTATTTTTGATACATGTTGAATAAATGTTGTGAACAAATTTGTAAAACGTCAGTGTTACTGTAAGTAGTTGTTGGAAGAGAAAAGTTGCTCAATATCTAAAGTAAATGGATCTTTTTTATTCTGAAAGGAGTTACAAATATCGTTTTTTCATAATGAATCACATTTTTGTGGACTTTTATTTGTTTATTTTTTTTAAGAAACCAGTTATAACCAATAATTTGGACTATTAAAAGTTATTGTGTCTTATTTGTATTTAAAATATGCCAATGTTAGTTTATAAATATTAATTTTATAAACTATGCTTGGATTCATCTTAAACTGCATACTGAAATAACATAGAGTGCCATTATATTTCTACAATATATGAGAAACAATGTTGACTGGGCCAATTTAACTTATGTCTTGAAATGATTGAAATTCAATTATTTTTTGAACATTGAAATTATGTTGCATGAACTTGCATTGTAGTTTTAATTATATGTTTCATTGTCATTTGTATCATTGTATTGAGACTGCAATAAAATTCAGGAAAACTATTCTGCCGTGTCCTTGTATACTTTACTACCAGTGTTCGTTCATTATTTTCACATTTTTAAAAATTGTTTAGTTATGATGTAGGGGAAATAAATGCGAGATAGCAATTCATGTAGAGTGATGCCCCTTATATATGCAATGTGTAATAAATTCGCATTTTGAATTTTTCAACGTTTACATTTAATTTAATAACATGATAAAGGTGTGGCATAAGATACTTATTTGTAAAACTAGATCTCCCTTTTAAATGTTGAAGCTTTTCTCATCAATCTGCTAAAAAAAACACAGTTCTTTTATTTCACACAAAAATTTAAATCGCCAATTAACTTTGATATTATACATTATTTTAATAAAACATTGATAATATATTTCATAAAATATATACTTAATTTTCATATATCCTGATATTATTATAAAATATTTAGGATTGTGCTAAACGGTACGTGATATTCCCGCTAAGTGTCAATTTACACAGCAATTTGTACTAACAAGCACCTGTTTATATGACGTCATAAACATGGAGGACAATTAGACAGGAAACAGCTTTGGTAGGTGTTATTTTGTGTTTTATTAATTAAACAAACTCAATTGAGTTTATTTCCCAAATGATTTTAAAATTTACGAGTGATAGATGGGTGTTTGTTATCATTCATGTCAGTATTTTGTATTCATTCCCTCGAGAGTCGCGTTTCCTGCGCAGACGATTTTCTTTGGAATGTTCCATGAAAAGTACGAAAGTTTGACCTATATACAAACCTGTGATTCACGAGTTTTTGCATAATACCGCGCATTATTAGCGTGTTACTTTGGCCGAAAGCGCGTGTGTCATTGTCATTTACTTTGAAAGCTTAAGACTTATTGTTAGACAGTAACCATTATTACCACTAGGTCAAATTAGTTCCAAACTTTGCTATATGGATACCGTTAACTGTTAATTAGTAGATTTAACACTGACTTGTGATGTTTTGAATGGATTAGTATTGTTTGCTTAGTTACCTACTGAGTTATCTTCATCATCATTGCATTAACAACCTATTTAACATTTGAAATGATAATATGCCCAAAACAGCTGATGTTTCACTAATGTGTCTTATAAGTTGTCATTTGAAGACATTTAGGTTTGCTAGATGTCAAATAGTGGAAAGCCATAATAATTTTCATTCTTGATAAGTTCAAATATACCGACACATTATATTTGGCTTCATTTCATTCACTTCTTTGTATAAATATACTGACAGTTCTTGAAATGCTCTATTTAGAAGATCCATAATATCTATTCATCACAGAGAAAAGGGGTACCAGTCACTTTGGTAAATTGATCTTATATAGAGATTAGTCTGGACGTTTCAGTAAATAGGTAAACATATAGTATAATACCAGAGTGAGACAGGGAATTGGGTATGTCCACATGTGAAAAAAATGTTTGTACCTTTACCCGACACAAATAATTTATCATTTAATTATTTATTAATTGAAAATGTGGAAGAGGTACGCTTTGGTAGATTTAATTTATAAAACAATGGAGTCAAAAATTAATAGTTATATTATTACTTTTTGGAAAAGTTAATCTTTGCCGATACCAGTAACTAAATTGTAACAAATATATCATGAAAGTATCAGGAAGAAGCGGGAAGAAGGCCTCCACACAGCATACATAGAGAGGGGCAAAAAGTATAAATTCATCAGGAAGGTCATGTCCCTGATGTGTGAACAAATTTTAAGCACTACCAGTATGATTGATCATAATACATACATAAATGTATAAATTAACTGTCTCGGGCTGAGATGTGAAAATCTTTTCACTCGTGGACATACCAAATTCGTCTCAATCAGGTATTAGTCTATATATTTACCTATTTACCGAAAAGAACAGCTTGATCACTATATAAGATTAATTTAACGAAGTGTTCATTTACCGAAGTGACCGTAAACTGAGAAAAGCACCTGATGCCCACATGGTACCCAGGAACATGTAGCCTATTTGCACATCTAAATATCACAGTCTTCAACTTTTGAATTAAAAGATTAACAAAAATAGCGCACATTTGCAAGTAAGGTGACAACATTTTTAATAGATTGTTTGTCAAGCAAGAAACTAAAGTCACAAGTGTAAATGACTGTTGACAGTAAGTAAATGAAGGTGACTACAGTTTACTTGTTGATCTGTCATTGATCTTTCTGTTTGCGTATTGACAATATAATTCATCTATACAATTATATCTGTTCATTTATATTAAAATGCTAAAGAAAGAGTTAACCATTTATAGCTCTTTTATCATGATCACTTCAGAGTTTTTTCTCATCATTTTGGGAACAAGACCTGACCCGCACAGAATGGGAAATTGTTCATGTCATTTTTGACCAAATTTGGGAAAAACTCTAACGTATTATATATGTCCAATAAAACAAACAAAACTTGCATATTTGGTTCAGTTAACATTTTTTATATTTCACTCATATATACAGCTATTATCTGTTTCTCATGTGACTGAAGTGGCCAAGTTATGTTATTTATTTGACCAGGAGTGATAATTACATTTTTTTCAGTCTTTGAATTGGGAATTTTCTTCTTGACATTGGGAAAAAACTTACTTTATTGTGGTTGGGAACACAAACGAACATTGATCTTTAACACAAGCCATAAAAAGACCTGCTTGAATATATGCCCACTCACCTGCCAGATGATGTTGGCAAGTAAGTTACAAGTAACTTCCCTGATTGGGCAAGTGGAAATCTCAAACAAACCATCCAAACCTTGACAGTGACTTAATATACACAATGAGAAACATGTAGTAACATTGCATACTTCACTACGATACAAGTGAAGTTTTTCTGAGGCCAAAGTGGTAGTTGTTGACTTGCAAAGTGGGAGATTTGTTATTTTCATATAAACAAAGAAGGAAGATATCTGCTTCCATGTAGGGAGATTTCTGAAAATGTGTAAAACACATAATTTTTAACCTTAAAAGAAGAAGTCTTCCTCCAAAAGTGGAAGAGTTCACATGTATGCACTACAAGTGCTTCTAGTGTTAAGCAGTGACCAATGAAAAAATAATTCTTAAACAATTTATGATATTAAAGACTGAAACACTAAAAAATATAAATTTATGACTAAACCAATAAACAAAGTAATTAAAATAGCAATAACAAAGGATTTGTTATCACTGTTCAAGTATTTAAATAAAGGATAGTAAATTTGCATCAATACATTTGTTGTTGCTCTCTAAAAACCTTATTTCAACCCCATCAAACAAACTACAACTAAACCTGGCTTGACAAGTGTAGATATATAAAGTGTCGTCATTGCTAACAAATATAACTTAAAACTTACCCAATGCCTAAGAGTATTTCATACACTGCCGCTAAAACATAGTGGAATGTGTTGTTGTCTCTTTACATTTAGTATAGTAAACAACTAAACTTCCAACAATAATAACAATTTTTGGGCAAGTGGGTTTGATTTTGGATGTTATATTGTCCAGCAATTTGTGCGAAAAAAATTGTGTCAGGACTGTTACTAGTAAGGCAGTGCTGTTTTAAAGACATAATGCATACATATTTTTAAGGCTGACTTATACATTGCCATAGGAACTGTTCAAGAAGTTCTAGGTGGATGAGCTTAAATGACAAGAAATAATTGAACAGCATCAGAGTTTTTCATGCTCCCAATACTTACAACATCACAGTAATTTGAAGGACATGTTCAATCGAGTAATCAGAGAAAATAGTCTATTTCATTCATTATGGTTCAGGAAAAAAATTGCTTTTTAGCGAAAATTTAAAAAGTGCAAATTTGACCCACTCCAACCAAGTTGCTTAAGTATTATAGCACCAGATTTATTCTGTGCCTTGTGCAGGCCACACTTCTGTTAAGGTATGCAAAGTCAATTAATGAAACAAGCAAAGTTATGCTCTTTAGTAGATTGATTTATAATTTTATAAAAATTTGCACTTAATTTGGGACAATTCTAAAATTGTATGACCATTGAAAAAATATGCATTAATAAGTGTTTAAACATGTACATTACACAGAGCATTACTGTCTTAATGGCAGCAAATCATCTGGTGAAATGAACCTAGACAAATATCTGGGTAGAACCACTGAAATTGAAGACCAGCTTAAAGACATGAAGGTTTTTGCTTTGACTGACTCGAATCCATGTGGTGTGGTGATGACTTGTTAATTGGTAACTCTAATTACTTACCTAATGGAATTCCTTACAGGTTCTCAGAGTTGGTCAAAAGTAAGATAAAAAAAATGACATCTGTTTTGTTTCAATATGTTTGTGTTTGTTTTATTTTAAACTTATTTCCTGGATTTAACCAAATCATTTATTCACTCGCTGGCTAATATTGTCATTCAGACAAAAATAAAAATAAAAAGGTATTTATGTAGGGTCGTTTCCAGACTTCATTTCAAATTTGTTTTTTTAAGAGCAATGTTTGGTTTGCTCCAGTTTATAGACTAGAAACCTGACTGTATAAGTAAGGGAAGTGAAATATACATATTTAGTGCTCACACTAGTTTAAAAACTGTGCACATGCATATGCACCCACATGTAATTGACACATAATTGATATTGACAACTGTATGATATCTAATGCTAAATCTTTTTATATATTCTGTGAACATTATTTTTCTTGTACTCTGACATTAAGATAATTGGTTTTAAATATACCTTATAAACAATTAATTATGAGGGTTGATTAAGAATCATTCCTTTATACTTGCATTTAGGATTTTGCAGCCTTGAGTGCAGTTATTTGCATTGTAATAAACTACGGGTATTGTGCTGGGGGTACCTGGGTACTTGACTTGGAGCCCCTCTGCCCCACTCGGAACAACTCAGCCATTTCTACAAAACAGGTTAACAGAGATTCTGTGGATAGTAAAGATTGTCTTAAGTCCCTCGGCCTGTGTGTAAAAGTTATAGACTGAGTAAAAATAATATTAGTTGAGAACACTCAGCTGACAAATGGGTCAGTTGTTCTATCCTTATTATCCTGCTCGAGTGGTAAAGCGTCAGCTTGCGGATCAGGAGGTTGCAGGTTCAAACCCCAGCTGGGTCAAACCAAAGACTTTAAACTTGGTAGTAGTGGCTTCCCTCCTAACGCTCGGGGCTAAGGGGACAGCCTGACCCGTCGGAGTCAGTATAATGGATCTGCCGGGCTCAGTCCCTGGGCACCTCATAAGTGCCCCTGTGCTATAATGATAGAAATGTTGCTGCACAGTATTGGCATAAATTCCGGCAAATCCCAATCCCATATTATCCTGAGATTGGATCATCATTTACAAATATCAGCTAAAAATAGCCATAATAACGTAAATACCAAACTTACATTTAACATGCAAATCTATCTTTGACTGGGATGAACTGATGTTAAAAAATCTTCTGTTGAAAAGTTATGAAAAACTCATCCCATTGTATGAAAAAATGTTGCAAAATTATTATTTTTTTCACCTCCGTCATTTATCTTTTAAGTATCCCTAAGAGCAATGTTTCCTAAATTATGTGTCTGACAGTGAGATAAAACAAGGAACAAAATGTGTATATTATTGATGATGTTAGTAAACATTTTTAAGTGCTAGGAAACAAAAGCCATGAATAACTTGCCTACGTCTCATTAGAGAAGTCAGCTTGAGGGTCTTTTTGATAGCGCCAGTTTAAAAAAAGTATTTTACTCTAAATCTTTGTTCCTTACACCAACCCCTTATTTAAAAAAAAAATGTCTTGGTATAACCCTTCATATGAGAATCAGCAGTATTGGGTTTTTCCTAAGAATAATGGGATAAATTATACAAAATCTAGATCACCCATTGTCTAAACTCATCTAGCAATAACCAAACAATAGAACAATGACTAGTGGTTGGTGGTTTTCTGTGCACTTCTGTTTCTTCACCACAGTACAGGTATATTCATACATCTTGTGTTACTGACAGCATGAGGTGTATTATGCTTGCTTTTATTTACTTATTAGACACTTCACGACAGGGTGATTAGTTGGCAGTCGGTGAGCTAATGGGAAATGTCAGAGTCCTGGTTTATGTGCAGTGTTCTTTCTGCTCCTGGTCTTCCCAGCCTGAATGTCCATTGGCTATGTTACCTGCTGTTGGTCATATTGTCACTGGACTAATAGTGTGGTAGTTCAGTTGTCACTTTTTGTTTAAAAATGTGAGTTACACCTATACTTGCTATCATAATGAGGACTGTTTGCAGATATCTGGGTAGAACCACAGTCACAATGTCCACCTGGAAAACCTCCATGACAGAGGAAGATTAATTGCAGTTTGTGGTACATCACAATGTTCGAGATTTCATTCCTTTGAGACATTTTGAGGCGATCATTCTGCCCAAGGGGTATCTGTGGATGGAGAGTCTCTGACTTGTAACATCTCCAGCTGGCTTCAAGTCCCAGATCGGATAGATATTGGATAGAATAAATGGGTCAAGTTTTAGGCCTCAAAAACTTTATTTTTTAAAATGCACATCATATTTTGACATTGTTTTGTTGTTGTTTTTCTAAAAAAAAAATACTCAGCATTATTTTAAGCAAAGTGGGCCTGAATTCTAGGATTATATAGGTTGATTGTATAAAATTGATTGTTTTTAGCTTTCTTGGCCATTCCTTTTCAATTGCTGAATTTAGTTCAAACATATTTTTTGCCAGATTTACAGCCCTTTTATAGATAAAAGACAAGAAAATAAAAGATGGACAATGATGCTGAGTAAGCTGAAATAAAACTTTTCCCATATACCTGACTGAGTACAAGGGTGACACATTAGATTGTATCATTTCAGCTGTCTGAAGTTTGCTAACCATTTTTTTTTTCATTATCTTTTTTAGCTTTCTTAGTGCATTTGATGGTCTCCATCAACATGGTCTGTTGTATTTATGCCACATTGAGACTACATGCAGCCATAATTGATATACAGCAGGTGTTAATTTCTATTACGGCACATTCTACACACATTTTACTTGACAACTCCTTTGCACATGTCAGTTAGCTTGCATAAATGTATTTAATAAATCTATTAGACAATTTTTATATTGATTGACCAATCAGAAGGGTTGTTGTATGTGACCATACTACAAAACTTGCATAACAGTAACTTTATATTTATTTTGTCAAAATGTGAGTGATCACAATTATATTTATTATTAAATATTTTCTCCTGATGTAGAGGAAACATCAAGTTTTATAAGTTTCTGGATTAAATATTTCTACTGTGTCACAATGACACTCTTTGAAGGTATTGGGCAGTCCGATAATTAAGTTGTCTGCCCTTGAGTACTCTCCGAATGCGCATGCGCACTCGCGCTGAGCACTCGCGCTGATTAAAACTTCCGGGGTATCTGTAGAAATTTTATCAGCGTGTAAACACAAACATCGAGTGACATGGAAAGAAACAAAACCAAAATGGAAATCGCTGAAATATTGCGGCATATGTAAAGGTGTTAATAGCGGGAAGGTGGTCGAAAACAGAACTGTTTCATTGCATCGATTTCCTCAAAACAAACGACTGCGACACATTGATCGGTAACAGCTCGCCCTAGAAAGGAAATAGTTCGCCCTTGCTTTATAACATGTCGCCTTTGGATAAAAGTGTATACATCAAGCAAAAAATAGTAAATTTGTTAATTTATTTATAACCATTCACATTGTATTTGCTTTCTTCGTCTTCATAAACATAATGAGCACTTCTGATATAAGTGTATATGCCACCCTTCGCCCTTAAATCTGAAGAAATTAAGTAAAAAGAATGTTAACTTTTTAATTTATTTTTTATTATTTCGACACTATTCACATTAAATTTATGCTTCCTTTGTCTTTATTATTATTAACATCGTATTTTTAGCATCATAAATTATTATATTTTTATTTTTCATATATTAAAATTGTTTTAACCCAAAAAAATAATCTGATCCTCCCAGTACAATATACTAACTTTCACTGTTCCTTGATTTAAGTGCAATGTTACGTCCTAAAATATAATAATTATATTTTGTACGTGGTTTATTTATTTCATATTTTATATTTAAATAAAATTCCGCTGTTGCAAGGATTTTAATTTTACTAAGTTGCATACATATTTTGTTGCCAATACTTTAATGAGGTTGTCACATTCAAGATGACTTGAGTATGCAGTTATTTTATATTTGCACAAAAAAGCCTGAACGTTAATTGATGTTTGCCTACTGTAATTATTGTGATGATAGCATTCGCACTAATCTTGACTGATAATTAGTCAATGTGATCTTAATTAATGTTTACCGACATAGACGTATATAAAAACTTAAAATTAATCAATTGGTCAGTGTGTATAAGTGCTTGCAATTAATAGACTCGTCATACCTCATGCTCAGTATCATTAAACAGATCATCCCCAAACCTCATTATCAAACTTAATTTGCTCGTAGCTCACCATCATTTTTAATAATAACATCATGAATTTTTAAGTCTATTTACAATTTTAAACCCCATAGCTAAGAGCCACCCTCACGCCATTAGTAACTCTCTGAGATATTAAACTTTTAATCAACTTGTAACTAATGCTCGCCAAGTAATTTGTAATTAACTGCGAGGGTAAATAAGTCCAAATAAGTAAGAAAGACTAGTCAGTGTGTGTTTCAATCTCGCAACATACGCTAGCTTTATCACAATGTGGCATGAAGAAGTCGACAAAGACGGCAACCAACTAATTGTGTTTATATGCATATCTTATAAAATATTATATATATTATACACTATATAACAAATTAAATCAAAGTATATACTTTACTTGACATAATTTTTCCCCTTCATTTAATGCATGGAAATGGTACACTAATATCCGAAGTACTCATAATGCATATGAAGCCGATGGAAACAAATACAAATTGATGTGAATGGTGTCGAAATAATTATAAATAAGTATACATTTTTGCTTGACGTATACACTTATATCCGATGGCGACATGTTACCGATCAAGGGCGACCTGTTACCAGTTAAGGGAGGGCGAAGTGTTACTAATTCTTCTCGAGTTGGTCTCTCCTTTTCAGTTCATAATTGCAAGTAATATCTAGCTTGTGAGCGCCGATAATTCGCTCGATTAGTTGACATTTCCTTCCGGATCCATTCAAATGACAATTCGCCAGGTACTTTTTCAAATCTGTTAGCCTGAAATGGTCCAATTCTTAATTGTTTACACAAGCTTTGTTGATTTCTTTGTCCTTGTCCGCCATCTTTTTTTTTTACTTAGTCCCCAGAGGCTCAGCGACGAGTAGCCTCCCTTTGAAAACAAGGGCAGTAACCGAGTTATCGGACTGCCCAATTGTCTGGGGTTTTTTTTAAATGACAAAATAAATGATTGGGGTGTTCTTCCAGCTGATTTTCTACAGTGTGTTCGTTGTTCTTCCCATACCATAATTGTTTCCATGATATATGCTATAGATAAGAACAAAAAGATTCTGATCAAATGGTGCATGTTTGCCTTATTTGAATATAAGTCAGAACATATTCATACATTTGGTACATTATTCACTTATTTTGAAGTGATTCAGACTTGTCATTTTGTGTCCCTGTTAAGGCTGCTTCAGAATGTGTTTTTTCTGTCCTGTTATCAAGGCTATGGGTCTAAAGATGTTATTTGCATATTAAATTTTTTGAAGATTTTCTAATGATCAGGTGGTAAAAAACCTCTAGACCTTTCAGTAAGTACCTATTTTTCAAAATTGGCAAAGTGAAACTGCACATTTATAGTTGGGAAATGCATTTTTGATGAAAGCCAGGCACATGCCTTTGAAAGGAAGCATGGATGATCTGAGATAAATATGAATCATATTGGACTTATGGACATTATGAACTTATAAGAGGATTAGTTCAATGAAAAGCCATGACCGTCTGTCTTGATTTCACAGCTATAAATAAATGGTAAAATAAACAAATCTGAATTGGTGGTTATTTTAAATAGATAAGTGATGTGAAGTGTTTATGAAATATGCAAAGCAGGCATTCAATGAGGGGACCCCCTGTAGAGAACTTGTGAATTATGTTTTTTGTCGTAATATATCCTTTCTGTGGTGTAATCAGAAACTACAGAGGACTTCCTTGCATTTACCATGTAATGAAGGCATTTAATTATATGTTGTTTTTGATGAGGGTTGATGACAGTAATTGTAAAAGTAAGCATTTTATTTTTCTGAATTTAATAAAAATAGATGCACTGGTGGCCACACTTAACAAGTGTTTATATTCTTACATAACTTCAGCAATTTTAAATAAACACCATGATCTATATACTGAACTTGACTTTTTTTGAAGTTCCTAATGTCATCTTTATCAGAATTGGTCTTTTTGTGACATTTTTGTATTTTTCTTTTGACAGCGATGTTACTGGGAACCGATCTTGTAACATGTTACTTGGTCACAGTTCACTTTCTCACTGTCAGGTTCCCTGTCTGGCATAATGGCAGGCAATCTGTATTATCTAAATGAGAACATATGAGGGAAAAAGGAAACAAGTACCTTATCACAATAATTGAAACACAGCAGATATCATCACTTAACATGAGCTGGCTTGAGCTGGAAACTTGTAATCTTAATTACAAAATTTAGACATATTACAACCAAACCCTGCCTTGACAATAGACAATGAATGATTTTAAGATAAAAACTGCTTGTACATTTGATAAAACTATATCTTGCTATTATCATTTTGATCAACCCTATAAGAAGCAGTTTGTTTTTCTTTGTATTTTGCATTTTTTCTCTTTCATTTTATTTTCATCGTCTTTTCATGTCGTGATAGTCATCATCAAGATTGTCGTTGTTGATCATCATTTTCATCATCGTAGATTTCATAACAGTAATTGCAATCACTTTATTATATGCATATCTTTTATGGTATTTCTTATGCAACTAGGAATAATACAGGTACTTGTTTTAATCATGTTGATTTGACAAATAAAATGACTTCTCTAGTCTAAAGAGTGTTTGGGCAAGCTTTATTGAATCGGTTACAGACTGACCTTAGGTATATTCCCTCTGTCTGAACCCAATGTTAATTATGTTATAGTCTTCATGAATGAAATTTAAAAACAGTGAAACTTTAGCCCACCAAGCAAGACAAAGCTAGCTAAATCTACTCAATGGGTCCTTTTGTAAAACTTCCTGGACCAACAGAATCTTTGGTGGACACGGACCATGGTTTACCACCCTTTGAAGAAGACTGCTGCTTCTGGCTGAATATTACCGTTATGTAGTTTGCTGCATGATGTTATGTTCCATATTTTCTTTATGTACTTCATCAATATCCAAGGTGCACAGATATGACAATGACAAGACAATATCATAGTGCTTGTACTCCTATCTCCCCTGTTACTATCATATGAAACTAGGTTTTGGGGGTGGGATGGAGGTTGTCTTCTGGGCTCCGGGCAGACTTTTATAGTGACACTTCTCATTGCTTTGTTACATGAGGACATCTATTATAGGTTTATTTGTGTGTGTGTTTATGAAAAGCGTTTTACAAAGTCATGGGGCATCTTAGTGTTTATGAGTCATAGTCTCCACACAGTTCTGTCCATACACTCTGTTGTTTCTGTTCTGTAATGTTGTTTGTTACTCTTTGATGTGTTCATCTATGACCAGGTGGTTAATGTATAGCTATGTATGGGTGTTCTGTAGGGCCATGGTGCAGAACGGCCAAAGTTCACGTCCAAACCAATACACATCTTTTCACAAAATATAGAATATCACATGTATTTAAGTGCTAAGCCAAGTTGAAGCCAAGAGTGGTTTTAAGTGTTTGCATTTTAGACTATAAGTTATGACATTTTGTTTGTTTTAGCCTTCTTTTATATTATTTAAAATTTTAATCCAACTAATCATTGCTTGACCAGTGTCAGACTTGTGTTTAATGTTATAATAAAAGGGTTTTTTTGCTATATACTTCGTAACCTGCAACATCGTCTGTAAGTCGGTTAGACATCTGTCAAAAGTAACTTGTTTTCTCCTGATAATGTTTGTTGAGTCTATGTTCAGCTAGAAAATGATTCAAAGGTTTATCTCTGTTTTATCTGACCAATTCATATGGCGGCTGAACAGAACTCAAGAGACACCTTGCAGAATCATGTTCTTTGGTTTTGGGTTATTTTAAGCATGCTATACTTCATTTACAGAAAAATAATGTCAAATATGCTATTGATAATGTTACATTTCAAAGTATTTCTAAGCATTATATGTATAAAAAATACCTTAGAATACTTCTGAACCACTTTTACAGGGTCTATTGTCTTTTTGATCTGCAGGAACATATTTCAAGATTGATGCTATTTTTTGGCAGTCTATTTTTGTCCAGTATGTTACTTCAGTTGAAGTCCTGTTATAGTACAGAAATGTCTTGTTTGTTGTGACTGCTGACATGTCATGATACATGCTGGATATGCACATGTCATACTATTTTCTCTCGGTTAATTTCATTACCAGAGCTGCACAACAAAGGAAATAAACCTAATACATTTACTAGATTTCATACGCGTAATTCTCTACAAAATATCCTAGTGTGTCTTAAAATGTCTTATTGGAATGATATTTCAGTTTTTGAGATAAATCACAGAAATACTTTATGGTATTTATAAACAATATATACAATATAACAATAAAATTATAACACCAATAACTACATATTGATAATTTTCTGCTACATGTACAAATATGTATTGTTGTCATTGTATGAAGTTATTAGCAGATAATTATAATGAAAAATGTGTAGTGTTGTTTCACATATAATAAATCCCATACACTCTCAAGTCTGGTTTGCTTCACCAGATGGAGGATAAGAAAAAAGAAAAATTATGTGATTTTCATGGCTGATTTGGTTAGACTTCTGACAATCTCACTCAATCTTTTGATATTGTCAAGCTATCATGTGTATCAAGACTGCTGATTCCATGTTTTGCTGTCATTTATGTGGAAAACATTAATTAAATGAATGCATTGTAAATAGAATATTTCATCGCAATGCACCAAAAACTGCAAAACACAGCTAAGATACAATGCATGGAAAATTGCTGGCTAAATTCAATTCTGTTCAATATTTAGACCATTTTGTTCCATTTTCTTTTAGATTAATAAAATTAAATGTTATTGTCAAGTTATATTTATAACTGTGTCTCTTATTCTGTTGTTAGTGTTGTTATTCTGCTGTTCATAACATATTCAAAACTACTTTACACTGTTGTTACTATGGTTTGTTAGATTACATTTTGTTTATATAAATGTTTGCTGTTTCCATAAAAATAATTAATGTTTTGTTGTTTAACTTGTTTACAAATAAACATGAATATGTTTTTTTATTTTTTTCAGTCAATAATGATAAACACCAATTAGTACACAGTCTAAACTATCCTATTTTTTCCAAATGTATTGTATGGTAAAATATCAAATTGAGACATAAACTGACGATAATTACATATTATGGAGAGGGAGTGTATCTTGACAGCTCTAATTGTAAACTTTATTTCATTGAATCATGTAGTTTATTAGGATAAGAGTAAGTTGGTTGAAAAGTCTGTTAAAAACAGCAGCAACAACACCAACAAAAATCTAACAACATTGCAAATTGTTTATTTCTCCCAGTAGAAGGGGAAGAGAATTTATTGTACTTCAAATATGTTTCACAGCAGTTTATGAAGAATTATAGCAAAAAACTAAATGTATTGCAATTTCACTCTTTGTAATCCGAAATGTTTAGCTTTATAGCTTTAATAGTTTTTCTTGAAAGTCCATTTACTGATTAATATTCACATAGGAATATTGCACAAGGTTAAAAGTGATGCACTAGGACTAACTTTTTTGTGTCATGTTTAGGGTTGAACTCAGGGCCTTTGGGCTTTAAGTCCATGTGATCCAGATGCTGGTAATAGTACACTTGTGATATCATATAATGAACACTGCATGCGACCCTAAACCATTCACTAACTGAATGGGGTGGGGGGTAGGCTGGCAATATAATAATATAATAATGATACATATCATCGCATCATCATATCATCTACTACAGACCTAGTTGTTATCACACATGGTAATGCATTATCACTCTATCTGGCACAGTAAAAGCCCCAATCCATAAATCTCCCCTGCTATAATCTCTTTGTAGCATTAGTGCTAATAACAGCCCCCTATGATGTGACAGTACGCAGCTGTCTGTGAATGTAGCAGTGTATTTGTACAGTCTTACCATGACCTTGATAGACTTTAAAGGTGGTATCAGACCGTTTGGACCTAATAAACTATTGTTACCTGAATAGATCTCACAAAATGCTGTTTATTGATGGCCTACACCTGTCAGAATAGTGTATTATAATGCCACAATCATCATCATAAACATGTATTTCCTATCTGAACCATGCTGCACAGTTAGCTATTTTTAAACTAAGACAATCACTTGACTGGTTATGTTTAAACTCATCCACATCATCCGCTTTGAGGTCGATGTCTATTTTTAGCAGAAATCCCAATTTTTCTTATAGATTTGAAAAGAATGAACAATTTAAGCGTTGGTTAACAAGTTAAACTGTCCCTTAATTGAGTTACTGTTGAAAATCATCAAAGTTTAGACTAAAGTATGATGTTTTTCTATTGGAAATATGCACATATACCCCAAAATGAAGTCAGATATTGTTACATTTATTAGATATAGGCAATCTGTCGGATATCACCTTTAAAGTCTTTTTCATTATAGTTTGTCTACACCTACTGGGCCTATTGACAGAAAAGTTTAAGCCACATCAATGTTATGTGTAGAAGACCAAGGCTTTGGTCCCCTTTTAGAACAAACTACTATTACATATAATTACAATGGTATATACTGGTAGCTTTTGTGTAGTTTATACTGATGCACGTAATATCTGGGTACAAGCCAGCAACCACTTGAAGCTAGGCCATGATGTGAACTTAAAAGTCAGTGGTACTTTTTTTTGTTTCTAGGATGTTCAGATATTATCGTCACTAAAAAAAGCAAACAAATATGACACTTGTATCATGAAAATTGCTTGGCATTTTATATTTCAAAATTTAAGACCTATTTAATTCTTACATAAGAATAGTTGATGAATATGAGCTTACGGGAGCAGTTTCATCATATATATCTTTATTCCTTCATTTAGGAAGATACAAGAAATACATACAAGTTTACAAACTGAACAAAACACGCAACTTTACTGAGACAAACAAATGAAAAACAAGTTTATGCATGTAAAAGTTTAAGAAATTACAGAGAGAACAACATATGAAGACAAGAAATAGGGTAACACTTAAAAAGATCAAGAAAGCAGTTGAACATATGTGCAATAAATAGGCGATACAATTTTTTTATATTTTTTTATATAATGCGGTTAAATATAAGGGCACATAAAAAAAACACAGAAAAAGTCCTGAAAAGAAACACGCAAAAATCGATAAACACAGTGAAAAACATGCGGCCTTAAATCCCCTAACAAATCATCACCCCATTGTCTCCAGATAACTGAAATACTGTTGGTGGGATGCAGTGAAAAACAAATAGAAATGTATTTCATTGCAAGCAAAACTATCAGACAAATAACACCATAATAATAAAAACATCCTAGACAAGTATATTGGAAAAATAAAAAGCTTTAAAGTAATGTATACTTACCGCTCAAAGTCATCCCAGGTAGCCTTTGAACAGCACTATATCTCTGCCCATAAGCTGAAGGGGCTTCACCTTACAACACATGAGTTTGAGTCCCTTTCTTCTAGCTGACCTGCGGTGCGTGGTGGTTCTACCCAGACATTGGTAATGGGGGGGGGGGGGGGGGGGGCTTTTTTTCTACAAAAATAGTAGGTGTTGCTATAATAAGCATAATTGGTCGCTGCAGTGTCTTTTTTAAGATTAAAAACAACACATCCTTAAAAAAACAACACATCCTTTCCTAAGACTCTTTGAAATGCATTTTATTATGCTTAATACCATGAACCTAAACTACAACATTTTATAAAAGGACTGGTAAAAGTAACAGGCCTTCAACATAGGTTCTTTTTAAAGTTAAAGTTAGTTGTGTACTGGTCTTAATGATTGACCCTGATTTCATGGTGCTGGAACTTCTGGTGAAATGGTTGGCTGGTGAAGCGATAATGTCCCCTGCTTGCATATCAAACGTCCAAATATTTGTATGATTTCACAGTGAAGGTAGCAATGTATCAGCTGGTCTGCTTTACTGAATGAAGATTTTATGCACAGCAAATAGACAAAATAAAATATTTCCAAATGTTTTTAATACTTTATTTCTCATTTTTGCAGGTAATTGCCATTGAGGTGTAAGAATTATTAGAAAACTGTTGAAGCCAGATGTAAGTTAAAGATTACATTATACTTTTAATACTTTTAGCTCCAAGGGTAATACAATGGTATGATGCACAACATCTGTCTGTCCGGTAACAGTTTCTTGTGCATATAACTCCCCTTTTATTACTCAAATCTTTCAATCCATCTGTATGCTGTGAAAAAGTCTATGTATCAATCAAACTCAGGTGATGTTTAAACTTTAGCGCCATGTTTTGAAATAAAAACTGTATCATCTAAAGACACTTTCCTTCTGTTTGGAAAGAAACAATTTCTCTTTGAATGATATGGCAGATTGATGTTATCATGATCAATTGTTAATGGTTTAATTGTAGTTTTCTGTATCATTTAGTTTGATATAGTTTTCATTATTTGAATACTTGGCACATTAGCTGCACAGAGCTGTGAATGCATGCTTACTTATACAGCCATTTATCAGACTTAGTCTGCAATATTTCAAGATTTAATTGCAGCAAAGAAACATACAGAACACATAATAGGTTATGGTCTTTTGATGTAGGCTTCCAACAGGGTTCATAAATTAAGATGTAATTGACTTTCTAAAATGGGTTTACTCAGCCAGGATTGAAGTTAAGTGTGAGATGTATTCCAGCTTTCCTGAGGTACATCCCTGGTTCTAGCTGGTATTGTGTCTGCTGCCATCTCTACGAATAAATATGAAGTTGCCGTAATGACCGTAACTGGGAATTAATTTAGTAAAAGAACAGAAAACACAGTAAGAGTATTGCTGAAATTTTGTGAAAGTTGCCCAAATAAAACACTGGCTGAAGATGAGACTATAGGTATAAACGGGTTTATAGATGAGACTATAGATATAAACAGGTTTATAGATGAGACTATAGATATATACTGGTTTATAGATGAGACTATAGATATAAACTGGTTTATAGATGAGACTATAGATACAAACTGGTTTATAGATGAGACTATAGATATAAACTGGTTTATAGATGAGACTATAGATATAAACTGGTTTATAGATGAGACTATAGATATAAACTGGTTTATAGATGAGACTATAGATATAAACTGGTTTATAGATGAGACTATAGATATAAACTGGTTTATAGATGAGACTATAGATATAAACTGGTTTATAGATGAGACTATAGATATAAACTGACTGGTTTATAGATGAGACTATAGATATAAACTGGTTTATAGATGGGACTATAGATATAAACTGGTTTATAGATGAGACTATAGATACAAACTGGTTTATAGATGAGACTATAGATATAAACTGGTTTATAGATGAGACTATAGATATAAACCGGTTTATAGATGAGACTATAGATATAAACTGGTTTATAGATGAGACTATAGATATAAACTGGTTTATAGATGAGACTATAGATATAAACTGGTTTATAGATGAGACTAGATATAAACTGGTTTATAGATGAGACTATAGATACAAACTGGTTTATAGATGAGACTATAGATACAAACTGGTTTATAGATGAGACTATAGATATAAACTGGTTTATAGATGAGACTATAGATATAAACTGGTTTATAGATGAGACTATAGATATAAACTGGTTTATAGATGAGACTATAGATATAAACTGGTTTATAGATGAGACTAGATATAAACTGGTTTATAGATGAGACTATAGATATAAACTGGTTTATAGATGAGACTATAGATACAAACTGGTTTATAGATGAGACTATAGATACAAACTGGTTTATAGATGAGACTATAGATATAAACTGGTTTATAGATGAGACTATAGATATAAACTGGTTTATAGATGAGACTATAGATACAAACTGGTTTATAGATGAGACTATAGATATAAACTGGTTTATAGATGAGACTAGATATAAACTGGTTTATAGATGAGACTATAGATATAAACTGGTTTATAGATGAGACTATAGATATAAACTGGTTTTACCAGTCTGTTATCATTAATTGCATTGTAGTAGAAAGAAGGTGGCTGATGCAATGGGTACAATGTAGCTATTCAGAAAAATATCATAAGACAAAGATTCATCATTAATTTTACATTTAAAAAAAACATGCACAAAGACATCACTGACTTCCATTTAACCCCAAGAAGTGTGCTGAAGATGTTGTAGTCCTGTGAATTAGGTACACATAATTTCTTTTAGATAATTGAGTGAAAATGTTATTTAGTGTTATGATAGTTGAAAGGGAGAAACATACAGAGAATAAATGGGTCCTTGGTTTATGCTTTACAACAAGCAAACAAAAGCAAGAGACAACAAAATCATTTTTCTACAACATTTTAAATTTGAAAGCAGGTTTTATCACCAATGAAAATAGAATTATATGACCGTAATTGTGTCAGCAAGATGTAACTATAAACCAAACCAGTCAGAATATGGGATTGAGAAAAGTATTTGTCATGGTACTTTTTCTTCAAAACTCTGTAATAACTCATTATGGTTATAGCCTTGTAATTCTCTCATAAAGTACTCATAATAAAGTGTTAAATTGAGTGTTATTGAAGTTATAACAAACATTAAACAATGAATCAAATCTTGTTTTTCTATGATATATTTTTTCACATTAAGCATATAGCCTAGTTGTTC
This sequence comes from Sinonovacula constricta, assembly GCA_007844125.1. NCBI lineage: Eukaryota > Metazoa > Mollusca > Bivalvia > Cardiida > Solecurtidae > Sinonovacula > Sinonovacula constricta. The sequence goes on from CM017573.1 coordinate 3,339,810, forward strand.
TGTTGTAGATTCTGCAAATCATTGTCTGAAACCTGATCTTGAGCTATACTGTCAGCTGACAGGAGACAGCAGTAAATTTCAGTGGGATAATTGCCAATTAAATATCAATTAATGTCTTGTTAGACAAAGAAGAAGTCCTGACTGAAAACTTGGAGAGATGTTTACATCTTAAAAAAAGCCTCCATGACATGATGGTCTGGTTACAAACTGTTGTTTTTTCTGTCTCATTAAATCGGTCTGACCCAGTTTCAGTAGGAAGGATGGTTTTATATTTAGAAACAAAAAGGTGCATTATTATGTAATGCTGGGTTGCTGTTTAGTCTGTGTGTTTTTGCCAAGTCATTTTTTGTTCTTTTTGTTTGTTTCTGGTATAGTACATTTTGTCATGTTGATTTTTTACATGCTGCATGCCTTCAAAAAAGCGTTTTTTCTTTTAGTTTGCTTCCATCATTTTGCGGATTGTTTTTTTAGAGAGGGAGGAGATTCATGTTTTTTTTCTATGTGTAACTGACATTATCTTAAATCAAAGTCCTACAGAATGGTGATCTTAATGTAGAGCAACAAAAACAAGCTGACATTAAAGTATTTTATGTTGAGTCATGTTAAATGGTGTCTTAGTTGGGATGAGTCAAGTTTAATGGTGTCTCGAGTGGGATGAGTCAAGTTAAATGGTGTCTCGGGTGGGATGAGTCAAGTTAAATGGTGTCTTAGTTGGGATGAGTCATGTTAAATGGTGTCTTAGTTGGGATGAGTCAAGTTTAATGGTGTCTCGGGTGGGATGAGTCAAGTTAAATGGTGTCTCGGGTGGGATGAGTCAAGTTAAATGGTGTCTCGGGTGGGATGAGTCAAGTTAAATGGTGTCTCGGGTGGGATGAGTCAAGTTAAATGGTGTCTCGGGTGCCAACTGACCTGTAAAGGAGGTGGGGAGGACTTCTAGCTAACCACTAGTTGGATATGGCTTCCAACTAACAGGTAGTTTGGGAGGGCTTCTAGATAACCTGTAGTTTAAGAGGGCTCTTAGCTAGCCTGTAGTACGTAGGGCTTCTAGCTAACCAGTAGTTGGGAAAGGCTTCTAACTAGCTTGTATTAGGTAGTGCTACCAGCTAACCAGTAGTTGGAAAAGGCTTCTAACTAATCTGTAGAAGGTAGGGCTTCCAGCTAACACGTAGTTTGGAAAGGCTTCTAACTAACCTGTAGTAGGTAGGGCTTCCAGCTAACCAGTAGTTGGGAATGGCTTGTAACTAACCTGTAGTTTGGGAGGACTATTAGCTAAACTGTTGTTGCGGGAGGGCCTCCAACTAACCTGTAGTTGGGGAGGACTATAAGCTAAACTGTTGTTGCGGGAGGGCCTCCAACTAACCTGTAGTTGGGGAGGACTATAAGCTAAACTGTTGTTGCGGGAGGGCCTCCAACTAACCTGTAGTTGGGGAGGACTATTAACTAAACTGTAGTTGCGGGAGGGCCTCCAACTAACCTGTAGTTGGGGAGGACTATTAACTAAACTGTAGTTGCGGGAGGGCCTCCAACTAACCTGTAGTTGGGGAGGACTATTAGCTAAACTGTAGTTGCGGGAGGGCCTCCAACTAACCTGTAGTTGGGGAGGACTATTAGCTAAACTGTTGTTGCGGGAGGGCCTCCAACTAACCTGTAGTTGGGGAGGACTATTAGCTAAACTGTAGTTGGGGGAGGGCCTCCAACTAACCTGTAGTTGGGGAGGACTATAAGCTAAACTGTTGTTGCGGGAGGGCCTCCAACTAACCTGTAGTTGGGGAGGACTATAAGCTAAACTGTTGTTGCGGGAGGGCCTCCAACTAACCTGTAGTTGGGGAGGACTATAAGCTAAACTGTTGTTGCGGGAGGGCCTCCAACTAACCTGTAGTTGGGGAGGACTATTAGCTAAACTGTAGTTGTGGTAGGGCCTCCAACTTACCTGTAGTTGGGGAGGACTATTAGCTAAACTGAAGTTGTGGTAGGGCCTCCAACTAACCTGTAGTTGGGGAGGACTATTAGCTAAACTGTAGTTGTGGTAGGGCCTCCAACTAACCTGTAGTTTGGGAGGACTATTAACTAAACTGAAGTTGGGGGAGGGCCTCCAACTAACCTGTAGTTGGGGAGGACTATTAGCTAAACTGTAGTTGGGGGAGGGCCTCCAACTAACCTGTAGTTGGGGAGGACTATTAGCTAAACTGTAGTTGTGGTAGGGCCTCCAACTAACCTGTAGTTTGGGAGGACTATTAACTAAACTGAAGTTGGGGGAGGGCCTCCAACTAACCTGTAGTTGGGGAGGACTATTAGCTAAACTGTAGTCAGGGGAGGGCCTCCAACTAACCTGTAGTTGGGGAGGACTATTAGCTAAACTGTAGTTGGGGGGGGGGGGGGGGGGCTCCAACTAACCTGTAGTTGGGGAGGACTATTAACTAAACTGAAGTTGGGGGAGGGCCTCCAACTAACCTGTAGTTTGGGAGGACTATAAGCTAAACTGTAGTTGGGGGAGGGCCTCCAACTAACCTGTAGTTGGGGAGGACTATTTGCTAAACTGTAGTTGGGGGAGGGCCTCCAACTAACCTGTAGTTGGGGAGGACTATTTGCTAAACTGTAGTTGGGGGAGGGCCTCCAACTAACCTGTAGTTGGGGAGGACTATTTGCTAAACTGTAGTTGGGGGAGGGCCTCCAACTAACCTGTAGTTGGGGAGGATTTTTAGCTAAACTGTAGTGGGGGGGGGGGGCTCCAACTAACCTGTAGTTGGGGAGGACTATTTGCTTAACTGTAGTTGTGGTAGGGCCTCCAACTAACCTGTAGTTGGGGAGGACTATTTGCTTAACTGTAGTCAGGGGAGGGCCACCAACTTACCTGTAGTTGTGGAGTTTCCTTCTGCTAACCTGTATACTGGTATCTCTACTCAGATATTTGTCTGCATCTTCCTCTACCCAAAATAGCAGGATCCAGCTATAATGACCATTTTGTGGTCTCTGGTGTTGGCTAATAATGTAAGATTTTTTTTTTAAAAATTAAAATGCACAGTGTTTAAACAAAATTTCGGAAATTTTTATCAAATGCTTCTTAGTTTATGATTAAATGATTACAAACATAGGAACAACAATTATGGAAAAAAGTATTTGCTGTGGTGATGTTTTGAATGAAATTTCTCAGTTTATGATTTAAAAAAAATCTGTTAGTATGTATCTGATATGCAAGCTTCTGTGTGTGCTTCCTCACCTTTGTATAACTAGTTTTTCTCAGAGCACATGGCTCTGTCTGATTTCTGAGAACGGCTGAAAAAAGTTCTGGGAAGGAAAATCCCCATGAGATAACATGGTGTATGATTCATGTTGGTTGGAACTTCATACCATCATGGTTTGATATCAACAGCATGCCTGATTACAACACATTGTAAAACTTGAAATGAAGCCATGACAAATGGTAAGAAGTGATGTTGATTACTAAGACGATGGAGATGGAGTTCTGGTGTGTAACTGGAGTCTTCAGCCATTTTCAATTCACTGGTACAATCTCCTGTTTTTGCCTTACAATGCTGTCTCATGGGCAAAAAGAGTCTAGTGGAGGATAGCTAAATATAAGATAGACTATTTCTATGCTGAATTTATCTTTTATTTCTTATTTAAACACAACATTGCAAAAAACTATTTTTAAGTTGTCTTGTTATGAATTTCGGTGGATTTCTACCATTTAGAAGTTATTTTAGAACAATAGTGTACTATTGCTTTATTAAATTAGTTCTTCACACAATATTCTGTAGGTCTTGGTTGTGTTATAACATAACTATTATGACAAGGATATCAATGGCTGACATTGACCAAGATATGGCACATTAATGTCGCCATAGCTAGACCCTCAACACGGAATTGACCTTGTATTGCCTGTCAACATAGTAATGGTCAAATAACATTGCCCCATCAAGGTTATAAAGTAAAAGTATTCTGGATAGTCTTGGCTCAAGTCTGCACTTATTATGAATTTATGATATCCTATACTTACTCCATCTCTTAAAGATTGATGCAATCGAATTCCTGCCGGAGAATTCTTTTTTCAACCAAGGTGTTTATTCAGTCATGATATTTCCAATTTGATAATTGATTTTCAGAAGTATCACCCTCTGTAGACATGATATTTATTATATTTTACCCTACAATTCGATTTTTTTTTTTAATGAAACAAAATAAACATTAGACTATACAAAATGGTTTACCCAAATTGATACCTTCTTTAATCATATAGTGAACTTTACCAAACAATCTAAAGACTTCAATAAAAAGATATGGGTATATTCTGTGATATTTGATATTGTTTACCTCTTTGAATGGCCTTACATTTTCAAATCTACCCCCATTAAACATTTGTAATGAGTTCAAAATAGACCCTGACGGCAATAATTAGCTATAAGTATTTTTGACCATGTGAAATACATTTTAAATCAATGATAAAGCAGTTAAATTGTGTTGTGCTTTTATCTCCTAGAGTCTGTATGTGGTAATTTGTATGAGCATTTTCAGTGCGTGAGTAGGTTGCATTTTATTCATGAGTGAGTTTTGTTTGTCAATATTAGCCCATAAAAACAAAATGTCTTAAAGTAATGTATGAAATTCACATATTTTACAAGAATTTAAATTGAAGTACAACTAAATCACATGCTTGCAAGTTCTCTCATGGCATAAAATGTAAATGGTTTAATGGCCAAATTCTGACCAGACTAGGAAGTGGAGGCGGTTGTGTGTGCTGCCCTTGGTTGACTTTTTTTTTACATTTTTAACTGCCGGGTCTAAATGTTCTTACTGAAACATTGCTAAGGATATGTACATGTAGTTGAAATAACTTTGCTAGTCTAAGATAGTTACTCTGAATCATTCAATGATTTTAGGCATGACAGACAAGTGCTCATAGTGAATTTTTCAATCAACCAATTTTGTGTCTGAAACAGCAACTCCACAACAAAATATCTACTATACATGTAAATGCAATATTGACCAATCCTGCAGTAATTGAAAAATTTGTTGGGCTACTGCGTCAGCTGTGGTGTTTCTTTGCATTTGTATAATAACCTCTGGATACTTGTGGTCAGTGTCTATTAGAATGGGGTCCAGTGTCAGTGAAGATCTTGGTTACCATGGCACCTCTGACCGCTGACTCCATAAATGTGGTCAGGACCTTGAGCAATATTTCTCATAAAACACAGTGCATAGGGTGAGGTTAGGGTCTAGTCCAGTAATCAGTTTATGGGCTATAGTCTCCTTTTTGTAGGACTTATGACCAAAAGTTAAAATTCTATAACTTTTGATTAAACATCTCGTACACACTGAACCATTGAGGAGCATTCATTAGACCAGATATTTGTTTGATAGATAGTCCTAGCTGGGGGTCAGGATATGTGACTTGCTCTAGGGTTTTCCTAGCTTTATAGCATGGTACAACAACAAAAGCTGCTGTATCAGTTTTTGTCGTCCTGTTACTAAATGGTAATGAGCGTCATGGTCGGGTGGTAATGATGTTGGGTTCTGCCTCCGAGGGTCTTTAAGGTTTGAATTTGACCAAACAGGAGAGGTTAGATCTTTGGTAGGGTTATTTACTTACATTGCCCCAGATAGTAATTGTTGTTTACTTACTGTTTCTATCCATGAAGTTGGCAGTCAGGCAAAATATGTTGTTTACTTACTGTTTCTATCCATGAAGTTGGCAGTCAAGCAAAATATGTTGTTTACTTACTGTTTCTATCCTGGAAGTTGGCAGTCAGAAAAAATATGTTGTTTACTTACTGTTTCTATCCAGGAAATTGGCACTCAGAAAAAATATGTTGTTTACTTACTGTTTCTATCCAGGAAGTTGGCAGTCAGGCAAAATATGTTGTTTACTTACTGTTTCTATCCAGGAAATTGGCAGTCAGGCAAAATATGTTGTTTACTTACTGTTTCTATCCAGGAAGTTGGCAGTCAGACAAAATATGTTGTTTACTTACTGTTTCTATTCAGGAAGTTGGCAGTCAGGCAAAATATGTTGTTTACTTACTGGTTCTATCCAGGAAGTTGGCAGTCAGACAAAATATGTTGCTTACTTACTGTTTCTATCCAGGAAGTTGGCAGTCAGGCAAAATATGTTGTTTACTTACTGGTTCTATCCAGGAAATTGGCAGTCAGACAAAATATGTTGTTTACTTACTGGTTTTATCCAGGAAATTGGCAGTCAGGTAAAATATGTTGGTTACTTACTGGTTCTATCCAGGAAATTGGCAGTCAGACAAAATATGTTGTTTACTTACTGTTTCTATCCAGGAAGTTGGCAGTCAGACAAAATATGTTGTTTACTTACTGGTTCTATCCAGGTAATTGGCAGTCAGGCAAAATATGTTGTTTACTTACTGTTTCTATCCAGGAAGTTGGCAGTCAGACAAAATATGTTGTTAACTTACTGGTTCTATCCAGGTAATTGGCAGTCAGGCAAAATATGTTGTTTACTTACTGGTTCTATCCAGGAAGTTGGCAGTCAGGCAAAATATGTTGTTTACTTACTGTTTCTATCCAGGAAATTGGCAGTCAGGCAAAATATGTTGTTTACTTACTGGTTCTATCCAGGAAATTGGCAGTCAGGTAAAATATGTTGGTTACTTACTGGTTCTATCCAGGAAATTGGCAGTCAGACAAAATATGTTGTTTACTTACTGTTTCTATCCAGGAAGTTGGCAGTCAGACAAAATATGTTGTTTACTTACTGGTTCTATCCAGGAAATTGGCAGTCAGACAAAATATGTTGTTTACTTACTGGTTCTATCCAGGAAGTTGGCAGTCAGGCAAAATATGTTGTTTACTTACTGGTTCTATCCAGGTAATTGGTAGTCAGGCAAAATATGTTGTTTACTTACTGGTTCTATCCAGGTAATTGGCAGTCAGGCAAAATATGTTGTTTACTTACTGTTTCTATCCAGGAAGTTGGCAGTCAGACAAAATATGTTGTTTACTTACTGGTTCTATCCAGGAAATTGGCAGTCAGAAAAAAATATGTTGTTTACTTACTGGTTCTATCCAGGTAATTGGCAGTCAGGCAAAATATGTTGTTTACTTACTGTTTCTATCCAGGAAGTTGGCAGTCAGACAAAATATGTTGTTTACTTACTGGTTCTATCCAGGAAATTGGCAGTCAGAAAAAAATAATATAAAATGAAGAACTTGTTGACTAATTGACATTAAACAAATTGGTTTAAACTTTAAAAATTAGGAAATTAAAACATTTCAACAAACAACATTTAATGGGTCCATGATTTCCATTTATGAATATGCATGTCATAATAGATTAACTTGGCATTTTAAAAATATTAAAGTTACATTGTTTATCTTTTTATTTTATGAGTAGACTAATTCATATTTAATAATTTTAAATAATAATTTTTGGAAGTAATGAACATCTCTGAGATTTGATTGGTCATATTTACAGGTAAACAATTTAATATAAGGAAGCTGTACATATTAGACCTTCTTTAAATTATGTAAACTTTAAAAGATTAACAAATTTATGAGATTTTGTTGTTGTTGTAATTTGATGTATTGTTGTAAAAATGTTTGAATTTTGTTAGTGATAAATTGTCTTACTCCAAGTTTAACATTTGATGGATAGCTTGTGAATTGATAAAACTCACTCTCATATTTATGACAGATATTGTTTACCATTTTATAGCAATGTTTGTTCAGATAATAATCTTTATATGACAGAACGTCAGTAAACTATTTATTAAAGTGAAAAAGAGAGACTTTTCAGCACAACTGTTCTTTAATTACCCACTGATTTTGCCAGTCTTGAAGGCAAGTTATAACAATTTAAGCATGTGTCTGATGATTCTTAGCTTTTGATTGTTGGATGTTTAAATTGATCTTTTATCTAAATGTGACTGATTTCTTAAAAAAGAAAAAGGTCCAAGAGCCTACTAGGGTACGAATCTTTCCAACAAAGTTTATGAAATCTTTTAACTCTTTTCCTGCTAAGCACGAACCAATCAGGATTATACAAATCGTGTAGATCCTGATCAGCCAGGTCCGTCTGGATGGTTACAGATCAGGGTTAGACACATCATGTAGATCCTGATCAGCCAGGTCCCTCTGGGTGGTGTCCTATCAGGGTTAGACAAATTGTGTAGATCCTGATCAGCAAGCTCCCTCTGGGTGGTGTCCTATCAGGGTTAGACAAATCATGTAGATCCTGATCAGACAGCTCCCTCTGGGTGGTGTCCTATCAGGGTTAGACAAATTGTGTAGATCCTGATCAGCCAGCTCCCTCTGGGTGGTGTCCTATCAGGGTTAGACAAATCATGTAGATCCTGATCAGCCAGCTCCCTCTGGGTGGTGTCCTATCAGGGTTAGACAAATCATGTAGATCCTGATCAGCCAGCTCCCTCTGGGTGGTGTCCTATCAGGGTTAGACAAATTGTGTAGATCCTGATCAGCAAGCTCCCTCTGGGTGGTGTCCTATCAGGGTTAGACAAATTGTGTAGATCCTGATCAGCAAGCTCCCTCTGGGTGGTGTCCTATCAGAGTTATACAAATTGTGTAGATCCTGATCAGCCAGCTCCCTCTGGGTGGTGTCCGATCAGGGTAAGACAAATTGTGTAGATCCTGATCAGCCAGGTCCGTCTGGGTGGTTACAGATCAGGGTTAGACACATCATGTAGATCCTGATCAGCCAGCTCCCTCTGGGTGGTATCCGATCAGGGTTAGACAAATTGTGTAGATCCTGATCAGTCAGCTCCCTCTGGGTGGTGTCCTATCAGGGTTAGACAAATAGTGTAGATCCTGATCAGCCAGCTCCCTCTGGGTGGTGTCCTATCAGGGTTATACAAATTGTGTAGATCCTGATCAGACAGCTCCCTCTGGGTGGTGTCCTATCAGGGTTAGACATATTGTGTAGATCCTGATCAGCCAGCTCCCTCTGGGTGGTGTCCTATCAGGGTTATACAAATTGTGTAGATCCTGACCAGCCAGCTCCCTCTGGGTGGTGTCCTATCAGGGTTAGACAAATTATGTAGATCCTGATCAGCCAGCTCCCTTTGGGTGGTGTCCTATCAGGGTTATACAAATTGTGTAGATCCTGATCAGCCAGCTCCCTCTGGGTGGTGTCCTATCAGGGTTAGACAAATTGTGTAGATCCTGATCAGCCAGCTCCCTCTGGGTGGTGTCCTATCAGGATTATACAAATCGTGTAGATCCTGATCAGCCAGGTCCGTCTGGGTGGTGTCCTATCAGGGTTAGACAAAGAGTGTAGATCCTGATCAGCCAGCTCCCTCTGGGTGGTGTCCTATCAGGGTTAGACAAATTGTGTAGATCCTGATCAGCCAGCTCCCTCTGGGTGGTGTCCTATCAGGGTTAGACAAAGAGTGTAGATCCTGATCAGCCAGCTCCCTCTGGGTGGTGTCCTATCAGGGTTAGACAAATTGTGTAGATCCTGATCAGCCAGCTCCCTCTGGGTGGTGTCCTATCAGGGTTAGACAAAGAGTGTAGATCCTGATCAGCCAGCTCCCTCTGGGTGTCGGGTATTTCCTGATCAGCCAGCTCCCTCTGGGAGAAATTTATGTTTTAAATTGATGTGTTTATCCTGGGATGGAAGAGAAATCGTGACAATCATTTATAGAATATAGAATTTTTCTGCACTTGGTTAATGATGTAAACAAAAATGTTGATTAAACCTTTGTAGACATTTTTTTTTTACATTTATGTGTCTCAATTACATCTTGAAGTCATTGCTGTGTTTCTAACATATTTTTCTTCTTTTTTAAAATTTATTTCTCACCAGTTCCAAATTTTGAAATAAGTTTTATGTGTACCTGGTCACCTTTTACCTTCAATGGCTTTGAACCATACAGAAACCACATTTCCACTTCCCACACCCCTATGTCTTCATATTGTGTGGTAACAGGTAGTTTGGCTCTTATTTTGAACAAGCCGTATTGTGTATTAGATGTGGTACAAGGGTTTGTGAAACTGTCAGTCTGACTCTCAGATTTGGTGGTCAGACATGTTTTATTGGTGATATTGAGCTAGGTACAGCTACACTGATGAGGGATTTGGGATAGGGATTTGTTGGCATTTTTGCCGATACTGTGCAGCGACATTTCTATCATTATAGCACAGGGGCACTTATGAGGTGCCCAGGGACTGAATCCGGCCGGTCCATTATACTGACACCTACTAGTCAGGCGTAATGCTGTCCCATTAGCCCCAAGCGTAAGCAGGGAAGCCACTACTACCAGCTTTGGAGTCTTTGGTTTAACCCAGCGGGATTCGAACCCGTGACCTTCCGATCTGCAAGCCGACGCTCTACCACCTGAGCTATTGCGGCCAGTCTACACTGATGATGAATGTCTACATGAGGTTTTACCCTGCTTGGGACACGAACCTAAGCAGGACAGCTAAAGGGTTATACATTGGTGACTGACTGCATAGCCATGGTTATGCTTTAAATTAACTAGTGGATTATTAACTAGTAGTAAAACATTATAAGGTCTTACAACTTTTACAAAATTGTAAGTTATTTGCTAAAGAAATAATTCATAAAATAAAAATATATTGAGAAAGACTTAGCAGCAAATAGTTATAGATCTGGATTACATTGTTCTCAGCAGGCCTAGCATGTGCTTTGCAGGTGTGAAGGCTATGAAATATTCCTCAATGAGTGTGAGCCTCCAGTAGTTTGTGGCCTAGATTACAGACACATGCAGTGTCTGGTCCATGATGATTATCATTCACCAGTCAACCCTTATAGGATGCTTCAAATGAAACAATGATATATCTTGTGATAAATTGCACACAACTTGAAAACAACCCCAAAATATAGCTCCAGGACTACTATCATACTACTACATGTACACTTAAAACACAAACATGGCGGTGTTTTATCTTATGATAATAGATTTTGATAGTTCTCTCAAGATTTTTTAATTTTCAGTTTGCTTCATATTGCAGTATAAAAAGGTGAAATGGATAATATAACCAGATGGTAAAAAGGACAATATAACAGTTCAAGATCACATGAAGTAACAGTAAAAGAATCGGTAGAGCGTCTGCTCCAGGTGTGGGAGGCCCTGGGTGTGATAAAAATGGTAGTATAGTAGTAGTAATATAGCTCCCTTGCTGTCAAGCAAATATACAGGTAGTTCTATGACTGGTTGGCCCGGTGTCAGGATAATGTGACTGGGTGTGGTATCATGCCAGGTGTTCACAGCATGCTATACACAGTGAAGGCAGCACTATATCTGCTTCAGGCAGGTGGACACTGTCTCCAGATAACAGAAATATTTTTGGTGGGACAATAAACAAATAATCAAATAACAGTAAAAGTTTCCCCAAAATACATAAGGCAGCCAGTATAAAGAAGAGATCTGGATTAATATTAAACCCATATTCAATAATTGTTATAGAAATCAATATATTTCAACAACAGGAGTTAATACAGTTATATGTTTGATTGTTGGGTTTATCATCCCACCAATAAGGTTCCATTTATTGTATCTTGTGAGACGATGTCCATTTGAACAGATATAGTGCTGCCTTTACTGTGTAAAGCCTGCCATGTGATAATTGACAGTCACAGGATCTCTCATAGCCTCCTTGACAACACTTAATCAGGTTTAGTCAAATAGTGTAGACCCAGAACAGCCAGATTCTATAGTTTATTGTCTCATCTAGATCAACACTATTTGCTACTCAGTCTTCAGCAGTGTGATTTTCATGTTTACATGTTGTTGGTACAATAAATTAAAAGAAATACAGACCTTGCTGGTCAGAATCAACACTGTTAACTTTAAAATCTTACAAAATTTGACTTGTTATCATTGCACGAAAATGTGAGTGAAAATTCAACTTTAACTTTTAATGTTATCAGCAATAAACATTCTGTTTGACCATTAACAATGCAGAATATTATACAAGAGTAAGAATCGGTGGAAATCTAAACAGTCACAACAAGTGTTCCCAAACACTGCAGGCAAGGAGTCCCAATCTGCAGCAGCATGGACCAATAAAACCAGACTGAACTCTTAATCTAGGCCAACCAGCCATAAAATTTCTTACTTAACCACAGACTTGCACAACAGCACCCTTTGTTGAGGCAGTCTTCACTACAAGTATATTTTACAATACAGCTTACATATTTATCTTTAACCTGCTAAGCATGGTTGATGTGGCATTGGAAGGAAAGTGTAGATCCAGATCAGTTGAGGAGCCCCAGTAGCACAATCTACACTGTTTGATATGCAGCATTGTAATTATTTAAAAAACATGTAGTTGAGAGTAAGTAATTAAAAGTACTGAAGAGTTACCAAACATGTCTAGCAGGATAAGGCATGAGGTACCAGGTCAGTTATCAGAAAAAGCATATGTAATTACATCCTTGAGTGTGAACGGAGTGATTGTGTATAGTGTACATTAACTACATTTCCATACTGTTATTATGTACATTGACAGATCTTGCCACGTTCTACCAAAAAGGCAAGTGTTTGAGTTTTTTCCTTTTGAGCATAACTGTCTAACCTTACTTTTGACCTGTTACAAATGCTGAGGCAAGGTCAGCCTGAATGAATGTGTAAAACTCTGGTAAAAATTCTAGATTAACACCATTTCAGATAACACCATATACCATATAATGGGTTGTCATTCAATAATGTCAAATTCCAGATAACACTATAAACTGTATTGTGGGTTGTTGTTCTTGTTGTTAAATGATATTTAAGAATGTATTTAGTAGTTACTATATCCAGATTGTTGAGGAGTTGTTGATGCATATTGGGACATTAAACTACAAAGAAAAAAGTCATTTAGTGCATCAAAAATAAAAAAAACAACATATAAAGACACCCTTATCCTGAAAGGTAGCACTTTTATTTATTTGGTCTTAAATTGAAAATTAACATTAATTGGGGAAAAAATGTGATAAAAAAATAAAAATTATGTCTGAAAATAGTGTCTAATAATTATATTTAAAAAAATGAAAAGAATGTATAGCTTGCGTATAATAACCCCGACTTGACCTTTAATATTAGCATCTATTAACGATCTAGCTCACACCTATATACGATCAATACCACGCCTTCTTTCCACCTCGGCAAACATACCCGACTGTCAGCGATTGCATTATCGATAACTAATTTTGCGTTTGTATTCGATAGATAATATATTCTTGCATAAAGGTCAAGTCGGGGTTATTATACGCAAGCTATAAAGAGTCAAATCTATTTTTAAAAAATGTGTTTCAGCCTCATTTAAGTTATCTATGAGTCAGCAGAGATCAGGGTTCAGTAAATGCTTGACTGTATGCTTGTTCGACTGTGACCAGAATGTAAACAGAGGGTTAATTCACCAAGACACCTTCTATACCCATGTGTACACTTACATCGGCTGGTCTGGTTGGTTATTCATCTTATACAACAGTCGCTCTCTTTTTTCTCTTTCCTCTCTTTCGTACCCATCAAGGATTTAAATCCTCACTGTTCAGGTTGTATTATGTTGCTTTTTCTCATTTTCTTTCTCTCTATCATTCACAATTCATCTCCCTGATTTAAAACTTCACAGGATTCTAATGTGAAAGAACATGGTGTGATAAAATGTTCACCATGGCCTCAGTGTGTGTGTGTGTATGTTGTAACCTACATTTGTGAGAAGTAGCAGTACATTTTTGTTTAAGTGAGATGTTGAAACAGATTACAAGTTTTTGATCAAAGAGCATTGTGCGTCTTTTTTCTCATTTAAGTGGAGGAGATATGAAGGGTTTGTGGTTGTGGGTAAAAATAGCATAAGTGCAGGATAATACAAACATCCACTGTGGACTAAACAGTAAACACAAGAAAATTGGTGCATAATTTTAGTAATTAAATGTTTATTATTTGATTTTGGAAGTTAAGCTTTAAGCAAAGTGAAGAGATATAAGTTATGTTGTTTCAAGGGGCTTAACACCCTAACAGGATGGGCCAGTAATTATTAAAGGTTTGTGCTGATTTTGTACCTTTAATTGTACTCATAAACTTGTTTATTCAATGACATGTGCATAATTTAACTGATTAACATTTTTTAAAGCCTCTTGATAATGTAATGAGTTACTTGGAGAGTTGGTTTGTTTAAATATTGTTTCATTCTTGACGTTAATAATACCTGGATGTTACAAACTTGGTTTATTATTTCATATATTTGATCAGAGGAAATAGGATTGGAAGAAGCAAACATGCAATTAATTTGGCCTTGTGAGTGGTTATGGAAATGTCCGTCATGACTTGATAATGGTTTTAAATAGTACACTTTGTGAAATAATTTTAAGATTGTAATTTGTGCACATGCAGGGACATCCTAGACTCTTAAGAAAAAAGTGTTGCATGGTATACTGCAGAATAATGGTTGTGTTCAGATGTTAAATAAGGCATGTTACATTTATTATGCAATATAAGGACCCAAAACTAAAATTTTATTATATTTTAACTTGTATACTTTAATATAAATTATGAACAGGAAACTATTGTGTCATAGGTTATTTTTTTTATTCATACCTACCTCCATTGTTTTCATGATGTCATCCAACACTAGATAACATCATTTTTATTGTATTGTATGTTTTACTTAAACCATGAGTAATTGTACAACCACATAATTTATGTATCAGAAGAAAATATTTTTTAATTTTAACTCTATGTTACAAGAGTCTGTATGAAATGAAGCAACAGTTATGTCACTGCATATATATACAAACAATGGGCAGTACATTTCTCTTTTGTTTACAAAGTATGTTTCATTGATCATTTTAGAATTAGGTCTGCTGTTGTTGCTTTTTATTAATGACTCTATTGCTAATATTGTAGCTAGACACTTTGGTAGAGGTGTGGTAGTAAATAGTTCTGATTGTTTTATTTATAGCAACCCTATCACATTTTGCTTAAAATAAGTTTGTTTTTTAGATTTTAAAATTTATCTGCTTCTGTATTGTACTGTAAATAGGCATCTAGTTAAAAATAAGTTAAATGGGCTTTGTCTTGAGATTTTAAGTAGAACAGAATGCATGTCAATTTTTTTTATATCCGTCTCTCAATATAGTGATTGTTTTGGATCGAAAGCTATTTGCCAAGACCTGATCATTTTGTACCTGACGGGATTCCCTTAAATATTTGTAAAACAACAATTTGTAGATAGAGGATTCACTTAAATATTTGTAATGCAGCAATGTGTAGATTGAGGATTCACTTAAATATTTGTAAAACAACAATGTGTAGATTGAGGATTCACTTAAATATTTGTAATACAACAATTTGTAGATTGAGGATTCACTTAAATATTTGTAAAACAACAATGTGTACATTGAGGATTCACTTAAATATTTGTAAAACAACAATTTGTAGATTGAGGATTGATTCACTTAAATATTTGTAAAAACAATTTGTAGATTGAGGATTCACTTAAATATTTGTAAAACAACAATGTGTATATTGAGGATTCACTTAAATATTTGTAAAACAACAATTTGTAGATTGAGGATTCACTTAAATATTTGTAATACAATAATTTGTAGATTGAGAATTCACTTAAATATTTGTAATACAACAATGTGTAGATTGAGGATTCACTTTAATATTTGTAATACAACAATGAGTGGATTGATAGTTAGCTAAACTTAGTTTCAGAGTGATTGTGTGTTTTAAATTTATATCCCTTATCTCATTAGTTTCATAAGTTTTCTTCCTGTTTCTGTCGCAGGGAAGTGTTGATCTGATCATTCTGTTTTTACCATTTCCGGATTACCTTAAGATGTTGGATGCTAAAACCATAAATAAACTAAAAATGAATGGTCCTAGTCATGTTTGTTTTGGGATTTATGTTTTTATTGTTATCTTCAGTTGGGAGACCTCAGGTCAGCATCTGAACTGTTTGTCACAGTAAATGTCTCAGTAAACCTAATTCATTGTCATTTGTTGGTAAATAATTGAAATGAACCAATGGTATTGGTGAGTACACAAAGACAGCAGATTAAGAGTTCAATAACCAAGTCAATATGTCTTGTTAGCACTGTATCAAGTTGTTGCTAAACAACTGTTTATAACTATTTATTTATAATAGAACCAGCAGTACTCAGTATACCTTGCTCAAGGACTTACATCACTTGGTCGGTGGGGTTGGCCCCAGAAACTCCTGATCCAGAGTCCAACATCTTAATTAGACTACAGATGATAACAAATTATGTATAATAACTTATATACATTATTGTTAAATACTGAATGTACTAGTAGGTGAAGGTTAATGTAATGTTTGGAGCTTTTGCAGCTCTTTTGCAAACCTGTGGTATTTTACTGCTCTTTTTTATTTTCACAAACAGATGAATAAATGACTAATAACCGACCACAGTACTGGCCCGACACACCTCTGCCCTTTCTATTATTTACATCATTTCTGATTGGTCTATCTTGCTGGAGTTCCATCACAGGGTGTTTTACTCTTGGTGGACTGCTTTGTGAGTAGAGTGGAAGTCTTGTATGATTCTCAATACAGCCTCACAGACCTGCACAAGAAAAGCATTGATGTGAAGCATCAAAGGCACCATGCAACAATGAAAATTAATATTTATTAGAAATTTAGAGATGACTGATTTATAATTATTAATTAAACATTAAAATCACTGGAATAATTCAATTCTGGTATATAAGGCTACTTATATGTACCATCCTAAAAAAAGGGACTAACATGTCTTCATTAACAAGTATAACTGTCAGTTGTACATAAATGTTTACAAATTTAAAAAGTAAAGATACCTTGTTTGCATTGAAGTTACAAACAAAGAATAAATACAAATAATTATAAAAAGAACACCATTTACTGAATTAGGACCCATATTTTGAGAATGAGTAAATCTCAGAACTTCAGAAATTCGGAACACCTCGTCCATTTTCGCTCTCCTATTCTCTAGCGAGGACGAGAGTGGTTGAGGAGATCCGCTAGCAAGTGCATTTTTACAGCATCGACAATAACTGATCAATGGTCCTAATAAATGATAAAAATAATTAACATTTGTTATTGATCAATATTTTTTGTCTGTTTAAATGTTTCTTTTGTTATATTTTTTGTAAAAACAAAGAAGAAAAAAGTCAGATTTTTTTATTTGACTGACGGGACTCGATCTCTGGATACCGTTAACATCAGAACAAGTCCATAACATCTGCGCTATTCTACGATCGTGATCTGTGTGTGAGTAAAATTGATATTTTGTATAATGTGCCACTATAGCCACTATAGACGCTATTGTTCTGTTTTTAGAAATAGAAAAAAAAATAGTAAATTTTAAATGAATAACCAATAGTTTTCATAAGATTTATAAACATGTTAATACAAAGAACAACTTAACATAAAATAATAATGCATACTCGCTATAGTTATATATAAAAAGAACGTCATATACCGAAATAGGACCTGTATGTTGGAAATGTGTAAATAGCGAAACCTCGGAATTCAACGCCTTGTCCATTTTCCCTCGATCATTCTCTAGCTAGAACGAGACTGTCCAAGGACATCCACTCGCATGTGCAAAATTTTTCAGCATTCCATATGTAGGCTGCGCGCTCCAGCACATTGCCAATAAATCAGTGAAATATTTTGCTACATATAATAGATGATATGGAAAAAAACACACCACATATTTATTTTATTGTTGTTGAAATACCTTGATGATTTGTAGTTATTTATAAGCTTGGAAACTTCCCCCAATTCCTCCCTTCCTGTCCTCCCCCGCACAATTATAAGCATGGTACCATAATGAGTAACTGACCTTTTTTCTGTTACCACCCCTATCCCTTCCGCCACCATCTCCCTCTTCCCTTCTCCTCTCTTGCCATTGGTGGTTTTAATATGCTTCAAAAAATCACATCATGTTATACATGCCTAGAAAGATAAGTGGTCTATAGTTCTCTCTTACATGCGTGTGAAGAGAGACATGTACAATTCATGATCTGGTAATTGGTGAAAGATTATGGTGCTCAACTCCTTGATCTACTTACGATTACAGTGGTGTGGGGGTAGTCTTTATATAAGCTCCTTTTAGGCTTCAGTTAGGAAATTTACTTAAGAACTGAATGTCAATTTTTTGCTTTTCATTTTGGTATGAAAATATTGTTGCTTAGAATCTGATATGTTAAACACTGAATATTAATGTGAAAACTGGATTAAAATTGTGATCATGTATGAAGTTTAATGTAATTATTTCTTAAACTGTCTGAAATTCAACTTTTATTTGAGTGGACAATTATAGAAGCATTTTTGGTAAACTAAATTTCCATTCTTCATAGTAGTATACATATAAACAATGATGCCAGCCTTTATACAAACATCAAAAAAAGTAGTCCGGTCATAAATGTTAATGAAGACCTTGCCGAATGCATTTAATTGAGAAATGAAAAGCTATCTCATGATTGGGATGGGTCATGATTGTTTTCTTGTCTTACTAGTTATGGTTTCAACAGCCATGCATCAGCAATGATTTTATGCTTTGTACTTTATTTTACTTCAAAGAAAGATTAAAAATTATGTGTATGAAAACTTCATTAAACATTGGGTGTATTAAAAAAAAATTTAAAAAGATGAAAAATGATTTTTTGCAATTATTTGTTGTTTTTTCTGTTTACAGTATGACTGAAAAGTTTTAGGTATTAGTTAGGTTAAACTTAAAAAAAAAAAAACGAATTTATGTGTCGATCCCTTGATGCAGTTTTATGGTCTGTAAAACTGAATATTTTAAATCGTCATTGTCCTTTTTATCAAGTGTGTCAGCTAATCAGTGATTGAAAGCGTGCGCACATTGTCGAATAATCAGAGGAATAATTTCGAAAGGTCATCATTGACAGATTATTATCATATGTTACCATCTAGACCAGGTGTTGTTCAAAGATACCTGAATGTTATCGCAAATTATGACATCCACCTCTCATAACTTCACAACATTCTCCACATTTTTCAAAGATTACTTATCACACTTGAAGTAAATAATGAAACTTTAAACTTTGCTTGCCAGAAATCTTGACTTCAGTTTTTATCACATGTGAGTAAAATTTTATGACTTGGTGTCATAATTCTGCTGCTATAACTGTGTGGTAATAAATTAAGAAAAAAGCAAGAGCAAGTTATGTTTTCAAATAAAGATTAAAGTATGGCTGTATTTTCTTTGTAAATGGTTATCCATCTGTATGTATTCTTCTTTGTGATGACAAAAAGTCATATTTTCAAACCACATGTTTGAAGTTATGCAAGATATCTTTACACCATTTTAAATGTTTGAGTACTTTTGCAACCAAACAAATAATAAACAAAAATTCAATTTTTAAAAAAAAGAATAATTTCAAATAATTTCATTAACTTCCTCTTCTGCTCATGACGTGGGTTTCAAGTTCTGGTCAGGAACAAATTTCATGAGAGGTTTCCAGCTGACATGCTGTGTGCCAGTGGTTCTACCCAGGCTTGCGTCTGAGGGCTTTATCCGCTAGCTGGATATTGCTGTAATTACCATTTTTGTCTCAGTTGTACTAAGCCGTATTCCAAAAACATCTTTAACTGCAGTAAATAGTAGAAACATGTAAAATTACCCACCTACAAAATGTCAAGGTATTGTTAAAAATGTTCAAAGCCACTATTTTACAATATTCTATGATTAAATTGAACAATGTGACTTTAAAGTGCACACAATTAATCCTCATCTATTTCGGTCCTTTACCTTGCTAAATTCATTCCTGATTGTAGGTTGTTTTCTCAAGACTTCATATCAGAACAAAATGGACAATGTAACCAGTTGATAGGCATAGATGTTGATCAGGCTGAATGAGGGCTGGCTTGCAATCTACATTGGTTCACCTAAGCCTGATCAATTTCAGTCTAGAATGTTATATGCTAAAATTATTACATTAGGTTAATCCTACTCAGAAGTTTGAGCACAAAGGTGTTTCTTGTGAAAATATGATGTGATTATTTATAAGAACTCTCTGAAAACTTCAATTAAGCCAACTACATGACTCATCAGTATGCTTATAATTACTAGCATCTATAAAGTTTTGTTTCAACAACATTCTGTGTGTTTGCTAAAGGTTCAATAAATTTGTAAATATCTAGTCCTGGTTAACTTAAAATTTAATATTAGGGCAGGTCTTATAGCTGATTTCGGGTGCCATGTTGGCATTATGCAGATATATGTCTTGTATTTTCCTCCAATAAAATAGCTCGACTTCACGAAAATGACCATCTAAGTCACAGCAATGTTTTCACAACACCACACAGAAATTTAAATGTATTTGAGAAACAGAGGCAGACAAGTGGAGTAGATATGTGCCCCTTCTTCTGAAAATACATAGCACTGAACCCATAACCATGCCATATACTTGTTGTCCCAATTATAAAATTATAGTACTATTTAACCAGGATATTTTTGTATTTTTTTCTTATTAACTGTGTCAAATATTCGGAAGTCTATAAAATGATGCCTATGCTTTAAAACTAGTCGCATACATAATCATCGTATCATCAATAAGTCCAATTTTGATTATCTAGATATTGGATTGTTCATTTTTAAGAGATGATCGAAGCTGCTCCTTTAATTCCATGGCCATTGCTGGTACAAACTTTAGTGACGGTTTTAATCAATCCCCTCTTTAATTGACTTAAATGAGAATTAAGTCCTATATTTTGCTGTGTCAGTTCAGTTTTTTCTCATTTAATCTCAAGCTCTGACTGCTGCAGTTGTCAGTGTAATCCCCGTTATGTGATTATCAATCATCTAGACCTGTCAAAGAAAGCTGTATGAACAGATTTGATACATGCACTGCATACAAATGTCATAGTGTACTTTATAAAACTTTCATGGAAAGGATCCCATTTAGTATTCCTTAGTGCTATTTTAAACACCGCTGGATGCAACTATAACTTGTTAATTAAGCCATGGTTTGGTTGTTGGTGTATAAGCTGTGTTTGAAAGTATCATAAATGGGTGTGAAATGGAGACAAAAAAATAGTATTTTCTAATAGAATTTTGTGGGAAAAAAAATTTACTAAACAGTTAGCTTAGCATTTAGTTTATATCTTAACCTAACAAATTGATTAAACTTTATCTAAAAAGTATATTACCAGATCAGCCCTCTCCAAATGTTATTTGTTTTGAAACCAACTTGCTTTATTTCTTAACAAAATGGCAACTTAAAACTGTGTGAGACGTTTGCTTGTTAATTGTTTATTAGAACTGTATTAAAGAGTTTAGTGAATGGATTTCTGTTTACAGACATTTACTATATTTTTACCACCACAATTACCATCCCTGAACATTTCCCGTTAATATGATTGTTGTCAAGGTATGCCCATTGAAGTTAGGATAAGCTGGCCAGCCATTAGGATGTGGTAAAATTATTATCATTTACCTGTCAAAGCCTCAAATGTTAACTACCACTAAATCAAACTCATGTCAAAACTTGTAAAGGGTGATCCCCACAGAGTCCTTAGCAACCAATCATGACTGGAGCCAGGTACTTAGGATTGCCATGGAAACAGTTTTTTTTATTTAACTGATCTAACTAGGACAATTTGCAGTATAAATGGATCAGATCTGAAAGGGTGATGTTGATAGGCAATAGAGGCAATGGTTTATTTATGTCAACATACAACTTACATGACCTGAATTATTTAACAAATATTTACCCAGCTAATCTCCTTTTATGACATCATATCAACATTGATTATTACCCTACTGCAATATTTGAACTGAAACTGAGATCTATCTGCTTAAGCAGGACTGCTCACAACTTTCTACAAACCTTTTTTCTTTTTTTAAGACACCCATTTTGAAGTTATCATCTTCCTTGTTTGTTTGTCTAGATTGAATACTGTCACCATAGCAACATTATTTTCAAGGTGACAATCATGTGTCCATAGCAACTGAGATAGCTTTAAAATATTTGTACAGGAATTTTGTTTTGGCATCCTTGTAAAGGGGAATTTTAACATCCATTTAGCCAGCAAGTTTTTTCTGTGAAATAAGGGAGTACAAGTTTGTTGGTGATGTGAGAAGTACATTGATTGAGTGAAGGTGGTTGATTTATTTGGAATAATTGCTCGTAGTGGCTGGTGTAAACTTAACAGAATGAACAGATGCTCAAAGTATTATAATGCAATTGGTAAAAGAAGAATAGAAAGGCAAGTGAAAGGACTAAATCTGCTGGACAGGTATCATATTTATCATTAAATATACAGGATAGATAATTTATTAGAATTATCATAAAATCTACAGGATAGATAAATTATCATAGTTATCATTCAGTCTTTAGGACAGGTAAATTATCATAATTATCATTAAATCTACAGAAAAGATAAATTATAATTTTATCTTCAGGACATATAAATTATAATAATCATTAAATCTACAGGACAGATAACTTATCATAATTATCATTTAGTCTTCAGGACAGGTAAATTATCACAATTATCTTTAAATCTACAGAACAGATAAATTATAATGATTATCATTAAATCTAGAGAGTAGATAAATTACAATAATTATCATATAATTTACATGACAGATATGTTATCCTAATTATCATTAAATAATTGTCATAAATATCATTAAATCTACAGGACAGATAAATTATCATAATTATCATTAATTCTACAGGAAAGATAAATTATCTTAATTATCATTAATCCTACAGGACAGATAAATTATCATAATTATCATTAATTCTACAGGAAAGATAAATTATCTTAATTATCATTGAATATATAGAATAGATAAATTATCATAATTATTATTCAATATACAGGATAGATAGATTATCATAACTATCATTAAATATACTGGACAGGTAATTTATCCTAATTATCTTTAAATTGGCAGGATATGTAAATTAACCATAATTATCATTAAATCTACAGGACATAAAAATTATCATAATTATCATAAAATGTACAGGACATAAATTATCATAATTGTCATAAAATTTACAGGACAGATAAATTATCATAATTATATTAAATTATTGTCATAATTATCATTAAATCTGCAGGACATATCATTTATAATAAATATCATTAAATCTACAGGACATATAAATTATCATAATTATCATAAAATGTACAGGACATAAATTATCATAATTGTCATAAAATTTACAGGACAGATAAATTAACATAATTTTATTAAATTATTGTCATAATTATCATTAAATCTACAGGACATATCGTTTATAATAAATATCATTAAATCTACAGGACAGATAAATTACCATAATTGTCATTAAATCCAAGCCAGCTTAGCACAAATATATCAGACTTTGGCAGATAGTTTAGATCTAGATCTGCCAGATACCTCTGATCAGTATCTTCACACTTTGCATTAGCCTGGTCAATTGTGCTTGAAAATCTAAGTTTTTATTAATAAATCTTGCCATTTATGCTTGAAGTTGTATTAACAAATGAGGAATTTATTATTGGTTATTAGCAAATTAATGTGAACATATTCATTAGAATTGAATTGTTGTAATATTTCTGCTTTTTTTTACAAATTACTGTGCTTAGTAAAGGGAAACAGTTTGTGAATCTCATGTTTATAATGTCATCCCTATCTTGTTGCTCGTAACAGTTGTCAAAATGTGACACATGCAATGCTTTCTTTCAATGTAAGGGTTAAAGAAATAGGGCATATTTATCAAAAATGAAATTTTACATCTTTTGTGTTGGTTGCTCGGGGATTTTATGTGTGTTCAATGGGATTGTCAATGTAGAAACAACCAGAGTTGATGAGAAACTATCGCGAAGATGTTTATCATATTTGTGCTAATGATCAATAGTTTGTCTACCGACCAAAAACTGGTCTACTGACCATCTAAAGACAAAAATAATTGCTGACGGTTAGACAAAAGCCTGGTTGCACTGTGGACACTCGCCATGTTTGTTATCTTGAATTTTCATAACCAGCTTGTCACGTCACATTCAACTCAGCAAACAAGTGACATTTTTTATTACTATTACAGAAATAGCACCCTGCACAACTCCCACACAGTCTGATAACATAATACCTGACCCAGTCCTCCCCACTAAAAACATATATACATCACTAGGTGAGAGAAAAGTATAATTGATCCATTTTCATAAAAATATGAAAACATGAGGAAAGGAAACAAGACAATTCTTTTAAGTTGACTTGGTAACAGTTATTTCAATGTATCAGTATATGCCAACAACCAGTTTTGTTGGTTAAATGTTTAATGCTTAACTAGGGCTGTTTGCTTGCACGCTTAAACATGCAAACAATGACAAAAACTAGTATTAAAAAGTGGAGCTGTGTTTTTTGTGTGATTGCATATCTTGTCACATGAGTGATTTGAATGTGGTGATGAGTGTGTGTTTTTAGTCCGCTCTGTCAAACAAGTCGGAGAAATCTCAGTTTGATGGATTGTCAACTAAATGCATTATCAAAACATATCCCTTTCCAGCAATCCAGTCTGCTCTGTCCTTGTTGCACATTTAAATAATGGCTGAAAAATTAAGAAAATAAGTCAAAGTTGTTGTTTTTAAATTTGATTTTTTTTTTAATTTTATGACAGTGGGATTTTGATTGAAATTAGAGAGCTATTGAATATAGAAATGGTGTCTCATGCTTTTTAAGATGCTGTTCTTTCTCATATTAAATTTTTTTTTTTTTCTTCAAATTTCAAAAGAAATATGCATAAACAAAAATTTGGAAAGCTTGTCTCATCCCATCTTTAGATATAGAGTATAATTACCCGAAATCTTATAGTTATGATTGTGCGTACTCATTGATATGATTATAATGTTGACTCTGTAAATTTACAGTTACATATTCTCCTTGAGGAAAAAAATTTAGATGCTTTTTTGTCTAATTTACTTCCCAGAATTCTTTGTCTCTATCCTCATAATTGAATGTCTACATCCGTTCAAACTCTTAACCTGCTGATCAGAAATTGATCAGACTTAGGCAGATAATTACAGATCACCTGGATCCTGCATACACCAATGCATGAAGTAAATAAGACTACAGAAATGGTTGTTAAGAAAGTGTAGCATGTATAAGAGCTAATTAATTGAGTTGATCCTAGTCCAAGAGACATTTTGTATGATTGACAGGATACCATTACATCACCTTCACCATCCATCATCAGTCTTTGAACATAGCTATTGTTTGGTATCAACAGTACCAACATTTCTACTGCAGAAACTTTTATTTTCACTTGTTCCTATAATAGTAAATCTCTGTAATTTATTGTGCATATTTCATGAGCGAGGCTTTATATGTCCTAATAAATTAGTTTTCACTTTTTTAACACTGACCATACTTAAGAATTTTACTTTGAGTTTTATGTAAAGACAACACCTAAAATGTTTTGGGGGTCGTAAAGAATGTTAGGAACAAAAAAGTAATACATATTTTATAAACTACTGAAAAGTCAACAATTTTACTTTGCTTATTTTGGTGTTGATACACATCTCAGTTAAATTAGTGATGTACCGCTATGCATCACTTATATGACAAATTGTGTAAGATACTGGTGTAAATTATTGCATATGAATGTCAACAGATACCCTAAACATTGCTATGACATGTTGAAAAGACTAGATGATGTGGAGCGCACTTGCTGGGCTACAAAGATAAAACAATTGTTATTTTCAGTAGGGTTTGGCTATGTTTGGATTATGCAAGATATTGGAGATAAAAATATGTTTATTGCACAATTTCAACAAAGACTTAGGGACATACATTCACAAAATTGGCACTTTTCTGTAAGCAGTTCAAGTAGATGTTATCATTATCAGTATTTTAAGACATTATTGAACACCGAACGATATCATAATTTGGACATGCCTTTAAATTACAAAATAGCTTTATCAAAGTTTAGATGTTCAAACTATAAGTTAAGAATTGAGTTAGGTAGACATATGGGTATACTGTTAAATAATCGATTATGTGAGTTTTGTTTACAAAATAATATTAATGTTATTGAATGCGAGTACCATGTATTTTCGTCTGTCCAAAGTATAACAATATACGTGATGAGTATCTCCTGCCTTGGTATACGTGTGAAAGAAATACTGAAGCATTTTATTTTCTACTAAGCACTGATAAATGCGATATTATAAGAAAAATATCTAAGTTCTTATTTCATTTGTTACTTGCCACAAACTAGCAAAGATGTATAACAATTAAATCTTTTCTTTGTTTTTGATTTTTAAAAGTCCACAATAAACAATAAAAACAAGCTAATTTTTCTATATCATGTAATAAATTAAGCATTGTCAACTATTATTTGAGGTATTTATAAAGCATTGTTAGAAATTACTTCATTATAAAACAATATGAGAATGACATGCTAATTATAGTTATATTACATGTTTGTCTGCATGTACTTATTATCTATTGTTTATTGTATATTGGAACAGTGTGAATGTGTTTTAATTTGTATAGCTATGGACATAACTCATGAATTGTTAATACTGAAAATTTTGTATATTTGTATTATGGGCCGGAGGCCTAAAATTCTTTGAATAAATCAATCAATCAAAAATTGACTAACTTATAGCTGGCACACAGCAGGTCAACTAGAAGAAACTCTTCACATTTAAGATCTGATCTGAACCTATATGGTGTGAGACTTAGGAGTAATCTAGCCACTAGATCATGGCGCCTCTTTTATGTTTTCATTGCATGATTTATGCAAATCACATGTGCACAATGATGTTGTTTCATGAGGTTGTTTACATAAACCAGAAATTTTGCAACCTCGGTTAACAGGAAATACAAAAATAAATTTTGATTACATGTGTAAGATGATACCTTTGTTTTAATTGTTTACATTTTGGGATAGATTGTCTTGAGATAGAGACTTCCCAAATGGGGTTGATTGTTTGTGGAGGCATCTACACTGCTATGACGTAAGCTTCTGGTTGTGGCCAGAGATATGTGAATTTAGAAAATAGAGAGCTGATTTTTTTCTTCAAAGTATTTAAGTTGCTTCTTTATTTCTTCTGACGACCCTGTCATGCTTGTATTTATCTAAATCATTATATTTTTTGCTTGGTGGGAATACCCTGGTGGTTGTATGATGTTCTTTAGGCGCAGGGTGGAGTATGAAGACTTCATAATTATATCAGTTAAGACTTTATTGAGAAAAAACAACAAAAATGTTAATTTCTGTAATAAATTCCTGGGTTGTATTACGGCTCCATATCAGATAGAATTATTGATACGATATTTGTACAGATACAAAATGATAAATATTTGATATTTCATATGATATATAAAAACCAACATTTAAAGGTGGTAACCAACAGTTTGTTTTCATCAAACACACATAAACCTGGATTGGGGGAATTGGGGCATAATTTATGCAGCAAAAAGTCGAGCCTAAGTCGAACACAAGACAATTTTTAGCACAAATTGCTCCAGCTTAGACAAATACTGTAGGTCAGTTAGCTTACTCTAGAAACTGTCTGAACAGGATCTGCCTTTCAAGTTTTTGTGCGCTGTAAAACCCAAAAGACAAATACAGGATCTGCAACATTTGCTGCTGAGTCAAGCAATAGCTATGTTTCCATTTTGTTGTTGACCAAAATCTTAGCACTTATGGGTGATTTACAAAATTAATGTAGCTTCCTGCTTATCAAGCTGTTGCATCAACTGAGGTTATCTTGCCTTTTAGCTTCTGTATGTCCTTGAGATGTTCTTTCAAAGTCCTGTAATTACACGCTTCCTGGGTAAAACCAGTACTCAGGTTTTAAGAACCTGAAGCAATGTACCATAAATAGTCTTGCTGAAGGACCTTCATTGCATGGTTGGTTTTGGAGATCGAACCCAGGACCCTCCAGTCAGGAGATCAATGATTTATCCACTAGACCACAGACACTCACTAGATCCTAGAAGGTTCTCCGCACACTTTCCGTGGGTAGAACCTGTCTCATCTCATATTTTTTTTGGACTCATGTGACTTCTGCTTTCAATGCAGTTATCAAAATTTGTCGAGTAATGCAACTCAAATATTTTGTAATTATGTCTTATAAAAAGACTGTCTGGATGAAATCAAAATAGTTCAATTGTTTCTTTTTTTTCAAATTTCCAGGTGGTCTTTGCTGATGATTGATCCTATTTTCCACAGAGGGGCCAGTTTCAGGAAATACAGGGAAAGGATTCACAAACCAAGGAGAAAAGCTTAACATGTGCCTGTGTCTGTGTGGAGTACATCACTTCAGGAACTTGTTATGTAAAGTTTGACTAAATGACCTGATGCAGCAATTAATCAGCAAAACAGTGCCATTAAGAAGGCCATAGTCAAGTATCAGGAATACCTCATTGAATGGAAAACTAGAGCAAAAATCGTCATTTACTAGTTGTGTACCAACAGTGATAAACAGTGATAGTATAATATAATAAGATCCACCCTCACAAGACCAAACAACAACTTGATGACGTAGACTGCAAACCTTAGGTTCAGTTCAAACTTTCCAGTACTGTATCACCTATCCATGTGAGTCCAGTGTTATAACTTAATATTTAACAACTGTTATCAGACATGTAGCGGAGAGTGTTTAACGTTTTGCATTTCTTCTGTACCATGTTGACTGAAACAGTTATATTTATAGTTACAGTGTGCAAAGAAAAGTTGATCCAAGTTCGTGAATAATTTTTGTGTTGTTTATAGTAAACTGTTCACAATGGCCTGTTTCAAGCATATTTTCCCCAGTGATATAGGATAGAGAGACCTACGAGGGGGGTCTCAAGCCTGAACAGGCTTATCCGACACAGGTCTTAAACTGTGAGATTGGAAGTCCCATGTTCGAATAGGGGCCTGTGTCAGACAGAAGGCCTCATTATAAAGGAAGATCTTTGGGGCCAGATCTTGTAGTTAGTGCAGTTTTTTGTTATTAACAACCTTAATATGATGTTTTGTGTTTCAATGGTGGGCTCAAGGTGAAGTTTTATCAACAATGATAAACCACATGCAATATCAGCCAGGATCCTAAGCCAGATCTATCTTGGTTCCCCTATCTAGTGTGGATTTATACACTTTCATAGTATTTAGTTTTGTCTAGGATGGATTAAAATAAGAAGATACTGTGTTTAGTGTGTAGTGCTGAATTAAAAGTGGGGATTTATCTAATTAACGCAAGTGAGTGCTCCAATTAGTGCTGTTGTGTGGATATTTTCACCTGGATCTACCCGCATCAGTGGCTAAAGCCAGGCATCAACATGGCTAAGAAAGAAGGTATGTATGCCTTATTGTTCATTTGTTTTGTTTTGCTTTTTTCAATACAATGCATCACTTAATAATTGTCATTATAGCAAGTCCAGCTGTCTTGGTGGAAAAGACCTGAGACAAATGTCTGGTCAGAGTGACTAACACACCAAAGCCTGGCTGGAAGACCTTCCCACATTTAATCCTTCACCTCTACTGGGACTAAAACTCACGCGGTGGGAGGCTAACCAGTCAGATATGTTGCAAGTTGTTGACTCTAACACTGTGTCACAGGTGCCCCTATATTGGCAAGTTGTCGAATCTAACACTATGTCACAGGTGCCCCTATATTGATGATTGATATAACTAACTGCCATATATAAAAAAACAATCTCTGTTCTTCCTCTACAATCCTGGTAGGGGCTAATGACTACTGTGGCAGGTCTTACAACTGAAGGTCTTCTACAGTGCACCGCTGATTCTAGGGTCTGCCTCCACTAAAGTAGCTTGACACAGCTATAATGACCATCATTGCTGTGATGTATTTCTAAACATTGAAGAGCTATTGTTCATTCTGAATAATTCCAGTGAAACCTTGAAAATTTATCACAAAAACAACAATAACTAAGATTTTCTAGTATTAAGTATGGTATTCAACAGTTTATATCAACTACATTTAACAAAACCTTAACACTGGAGGAAACAGGGTATAATTTTCGCATACACTCAAGCTTTAGTCTAAATTTTCAACTCTACCTTTAATGTAACACAGTAGAGATCATGAAAAACTTGCTCTAAATGATCATTCTGTTTTAATCTATAAATTAGCACGAATCAGATTTTTGCTAAAAATAGATAACAACATCAGAACGGATTACACAAATAATGTAATCATTTGGTCACAAAAGTATGTGGTTACATGAATTTCTTGGTTTAAAAATAGCTAACTGTGCAGCGTGGCTCAGTTGGGAAATAGCTGTTTGTAATGTCGGGTTTGGTTTTATGCTGCGTTTTTCATATAGAGTAGGACAAGATCTTATAAGGTAACAAAAATGTTGACGATTATTTCAGGGGGAAAAAATCTCGTCCAAACTGTAGGATACTACCTTTAATACCACCTTTAATGTCATCCAAAATATTAACCTGGTTTGATTCATCTTCCTACATATTCAACATATCACTGCATTGCCACTTTATTTCCAGATAAACAAAATCCAAGTAACTTTTTAGATATCTTGAACTTCAATGATATTGTTACCGTCTCCAGATAACTGAAATACTGTTGGTGGGACGATAAACCCAATAAACAAACAAACAATGATATTGTTGCAACATGTTTCATGTTTATCTTTGAAATCTAAGCCATGTCTTCATAGTTACAAGCAGCAATGTCAGGCTGTAACTAATTAA
Source organism: Sinonovacula constricta (assembly GCA_007844125.1). Taxonomy (NCBI): domain Eukaryota; kingdom Metazoa; phylum Mollusca; class Bivalvia; order Cardiida; family Solecurtidae; genus Sinonovacula; species Sinonovacula constricta. Next base: position 3,370,439 of record CM017573.1, read on the forward strand.
ATGCATGCAATTCTAGATTTTCTGTTGACAACTCTTTTTTTACTTTGTAGATATTGATGACAAATATATTTCGAATGCTATCTTTTGGCCTATGAGATCTTCATTTTGTAACATAAACAAAGTAACTTTATCAGAGTCTCTTGCCGAAATATATGTCTCAAGTTTGTAGAAGTCTTAGCAGAGTAAAATTTTCTCATGCTGATTTTTGACAGATCTACAATATGATAATTCTTCCTTTGACTTTGCAACATAGTTTGCATATTTCTGTTGAAAACCAGAATAGTTTTTATTATTATTATCTAAGACCTCAAAATAGTGTAAAACATAATTCTTTAACCCACTTTATTTTGTTCTTCCTACTTGCCTGAATGTTTCAATTCTTTCTTTTATTTCAACACATTCAGATAGGCAGACTGTGTTTAACGGAACATTCAACATTAAACCTAAAACAAATTTTAGATATGATAAAAAACAAGGACAACTGTTTTGCCTTTTTCCAAAATGTCACATCTATCAAACTGTATCTGTTCGCATGTAAACCAACTTGTACCAGCTGTTTTTTTACTCATTTGTCTACATTTTCATCACCAAATTTAATTTTGTTAACTTAAACGAGGTATCTGGTGTAAAACATTCAGATATGAACTTCATCCAAATGACATCAGACTTGCTGGCTGCACCATCTCACTTCACTTACTTGACAAAATGAATGACGAGTCTTGTTAAAATCAACTTAGCACTTAACCTGCTAAGCACAAAATAATCAAGCATAGGCCATGAGTGTAGATCCAGGTAAGCCAGCTCCTGATCCAGATTTGTATTTTTTGCTGCTGAGTCTGTGTAATAACCTTTGCATACTGGTAATTAGCAAGTAACTGAAAGTAACCCATTTAAAAAAAATAGCTTGTAAAGGGTTTTACAGTCATAAAAATTACAGCAGGCCAACAAATTACCCTGGCAAAAAATTGTTTTCATGTTTATTTGCGTGGGCAGTTTATGACAACACCGTTACTCGTGCCTGTTGGAATGTGAGCATACTCGGCTGTCTGGGCATTGTGGGAAATAGTTGTGACTCGTGGCTCCCTATCTCCAGTTAGACACAGTTGTACAGGTCCAAAAGTTTTCTTGTATCTTCCTACGTGTATATCTTTCTTTTCATATATACTTTAAAGTCCTCAGATTATGATGCTTGTGTGTGGAGCATTGGTCGAATAAATTAATTAGTTTGCATGTTTTGTGCCCCCGGCATCTAGTAATTGAACCGTCCATCCGGTTAACCTTTTTCGGCGAGTTGAATATTTCTTAGTTCCTACAAAGAGCAGTGGCATAAAAGTTTACACACTTACTTAACAGTGCAGAGGTCATGACTCTGACAAGTTACATAACTCTGCCTTCCTTTTTTCTTGGTTTAACTCCCCTTTTTGTACTTGGAGTTTATGCTTAACCTGTTTCAGCAAGTTGGATATTTCTCACTTTCCACAAAGAGCAGTGGCATGAAAGTTTACACACTTACTAAACAATGCACAGGTCATGACCCTGACAAGTTACATAACTCTGGTACCTTATTTCTTGGTTTATCTCCCCTTTTTGTACTTGGAGATTATGGTTAACCTGTTTCAGCAAGTTGGATATTTCTCACTTTACACAAAGAGCAGTGGCATGAAAGTTTACACACTTACTAAACAGTGCACAGGTCATGACCCTGACAAGTTACATAACTCTGGTACCTTATTTCTTGGTTTATCTCCCCTTTTTGTACTTGGAGATCATGGTTAACCTGTTTTGGCAAGCTGGAAATTTCTCAGTTTCTACAAAGAACTGTTGCATGAAAGTTTGCACCATAATTCTGGCTACCTTTATTTCTTGGTTCACCTCCTCTTTTTTGTACTTAAGAGTTTATGATTCAACTGTTTTGGCAAGTTGGATATTTGTCAATTTCTTCAAAGAGCTTAGGCATGAAAGTTTGCACCTACGACTAAAAGGTTTATTGTCATGCTGTCAGGATGAGTGTCATCCGCTCTGACATTGTACCTATTTTTACAAGAAATGCCCATCGTTCTTATTAATATATTTGGAAAGAATTAACATTTTGGGCAAATTAATCACAGTTTGTACTGTCATACAGTTGAGGTTCTCCTCAAAATGGTTTTTATTTGGACTAAAGCATTAGTTTCTACAGAAATCATGCCCAAATTCCCAAAACATGGTAAGGTTTTTTTTACTTGTATTTGGTATACAGGCATACTGTGGGATACCACCATTAAACCAATGTAATGTATAAAGTATATAGCATTTTTTTCATAAACAAAACTCCAAGTCTCAGAAATGTTTTAATGACCGTTTTAATAAGCCTATTCTTTCTTTTTATTGCCTGAAGCTGTCTCCAGCAAACTTAACTAGGAAATAAGTCAGCTGATAAAAAACATTAAAAGGTCAAAGTCAATGTGCACTTTGCCCTAGCTTCACAAGTATGTTGAATAAATTAGCATGTGATATGTATACATACCATGGTTGTGAAGTATTAATGTTTTGATCATGGCTTTATATAAGGTTATAATTGTGTTGCAGATTGACTGTAATGATATTGAAATCTAGTCAGACTTTAATGATTGTGGAGATGATTGCCCTTAGCTCTTAAAAGTAAATTTTTCATGCTAAACCTTCTATTTTATAATACATCATACCAACACAATTATGGCCATTATAGCAACATCCACCTATTATAGATGGAGGAAGACCCAAGATAAAAGTCTCAGAACCACTATAGGCCAGCTGTAACACCTCACACTTACCTAGCCTTTAACCCTGGCCTTAAATCTTGACCTCAGGGACTGAGGCCACTCTGCCCATGCTACTACAGATGCCCCAATAATCTCTTATTATTGGGCAGTCCGATAACTCGGTTACTTCCCTTGAATTCAAAGGGAGGCTACTCCCCTGGGGACTAAGTGAAAAAAAAAAGATGGCGGACAAGGACAAAGAAATCAACGAAGCTTGTGTAAACAACTAAGAATTGGACCATTTCAAGCTAACAGATTTGAAGAAGTACCTGGCGAATCGTCATTTGACTAGATCCTGAAGGGAATATCAGCTAATCGAGCGAATTATCGGCGCTCACAAGCTAGATATTACTGACAATTATGAATTGAAAAGGAGACACCAACTCGAGAAGAATTAGTAACACTCCACCCTCCCTTAACTGGTAACAGGTCGCCCTTGATCGGTAACAGTTCGCCCTTGATCGGTAACATGTCGCCGTCGGATATTAGTGTATATGTCAAGCAAAAATGTATGCTTGTTAACTTATCTATAATTATTTCGACACCTTTCACATCAAATTGTATTTGTTTCCATCGGCTTCATATGCATTATGAGTACTTCGGATATAAGTGTACCATTTCCACGCGTTAAATGTAGGGGGAAAATGACGTCAAGTAAAGTTTATACTTGATCTAATTTGTCATATAGTGTATCATATATAATATTTTATAAGATATGCATACAAATACAATTAGTTGGTTGCCGTCTTAGTCGACTTCTTCATACTGTATTGTGATAAAGCTAGCGTACGTTGCGAGATTGAATCACTGACTAGTCTATTAATTGCAAGCACTTATATACGTCTATGACGGCAAGCATCAGTTAAGATCATGGTGACTAATTATCAATCAAAATTAGTGCTGACGCTATCATCACAATAATGACTAGGCAAAAATCAATTAACAATCACACACTAACCAATTTATTAATTTTAAATTTTATATACGCCTATGTCGGTAAACATTAATCAAGATCACACTGAGTAAATATCAATCAAGATTAGTGCGAATGGTAACATCACAATAATGTCTGTAGGCAAACACCAATTAATGTTCACGCTTTTATGTGCAATTATAAGATAACTGCATACTCAAGTCATCTTGAGTATGACAACCTTATTAAAGTATTTGCAACAAAATATGTATGCAACTAAGTAACATTAAAATCCTTGCAACAGCGGAATTTTATTTAAATATACAATTTGAAATAAATAAAAAACGTACACAGTATAATTATTATTTTTTAGGTCGCAACATTGCATTTAAATCATGGAACAGTGACAGTTCGTATATTGTACTGGGAGGATCAGATTTTTTTTCTTTGGTTAAAACAATTTTAAAATATGAAAAATAAAAATATAATAATTTACGATGCTAATAATACGATGTTTATAATAATAAAGAAGGAGACAAAAGAAGCATAAATTTAATGTGAATGGTGTCAAAATAATAAAAAATTAATAAGTTTACATTCTTTTTACTTAATTTCTTAAAGATTTTTAAGGGCGAAGGGTGGCGTATACACTTATATCAGAAGAGCTCGTAATGTATATTAAGACGAAGAAAACAAATACAATGTGAATGGTTATAAATAAATTAACCAATTTACTTTTTTTCTCGATGTATACACTTATATCCGAAGGCGACATGTAGCAAGGGCGAACTGTTACCTATCTCGGGCGAGCTGTTACCAATCAAGGGCGAACTATTACCAGTTAAGGGAGGGCGAAGTGTTATAATACCATCAAAATGCATTGCAGCCGCTTGTTTTGAGGAAATCGATGCAATGAAACAGTTCTGTTTTCGACCACCTTCCCGCTATAAACAACACCTTTACATAATTAGCAATATTTCGGCGATTTCCATTTTGGTTTTGTTTCTTTCTTTAATCAACTTTCCATATCACTTGATGTGTGTGTTATACACGCTGATAAAATTTCTACTTATACCCCGGAAGTTTTAATGCGCATTCGGAGAGTACTCAAGGGAAGACAACTTAGTTATCGGACTGCCCAATACTACTACAGATGTCCCAATAAACTCTAACCATGCTACTGTAGATGCCCTGATAATCTCTAACCATACTGCTGCAGATGCCCAAAAATCTCTAACCACACTGCTTTAGATGCCCTGATAATCTCTAACCATGCTACTATAGATGCCCTGATAATCTCTAACCATGCTACTGTAGATGCCCAAAAATCTCTAATCACACTACTTTAGATGCCCTGATAATCTCTAACCATACTGCTGCAGATGCCCAAAAATCTCTAACCACACTACTTCAGATGCCCTGATAATCTCTAACCATGCTACTGTAGATGCCCCAATAATCTCTAATTTTCTACACATATTGCTTGGAACTAGATTAATAAGGCAATTCTTTTTAAGTACCCATAATGTTTATTTTAGAATTTTTGGATATGATGCTTTACTTTATAAGATGTTCTGTTCTCACACTGTCTGCATATCAATCAAGAAATCTGTCTGATCTGGGATACGTATAGCATGTATTGGCATGGTAATCTAGTAAAAGCTTTTGGCAGATTATGGCTATCTTCAAGGTATCACAGTTGACTGACAATATTTGTTTGATGTTTGATGGGTATAATCTATGTGTTTGTTAAGATATATAAAAGTATAGCATGACAACATTGAACTAGCATTCATAAGTTTTTGACTAAAACTGGTAGAGTTGTCCTCCAAATAAACAAAAACAACAACCTTTAGACCACGTTAAAGTTAGCATTGGCTTACCTGCCATGTATACTATCTTGGTATTATGAAGGTTTTTGATAATTTTTATAGGAGGTTTGTTGGATATAGGGAAATTTAAGCTGCAGTTTGATAGTGTTTCTTCAATAAATTAAAAAGTGTTACCCCATTTTAAAGGTGGTATCCAACAGTTGGCCCATATCTAATATATGTAACAATATCTTTTTGGGGTATTTGAACAAAATTTCTGCAGGAAAAAAAATCATACTTTTGTCTAAGCTTTGATAATTGTCAACAGTTTCAATGTTAGGGCACTAAAACTCGTTACTCAACACTTAAGTGTTCATTCTTTTAAAATCTATAAATAAGAACATTTGGGATTCCTGCTAAAAGTAGACATTGATGTCACATCGGATGACGTGAATGATCTTAAACATAAGTAGCCACATGGTTTTCTTTAGTTTAAAAATAGCTAACTGTGCAGCATGGCTCAGATAGTAAATACATGCTTGAGATTATAATTATTATGTTACAGTCTGCCTTCCAGACAGGTGTAGGACATCAAACAGCATTTTGTGATATCTGTTCAGGTAACAATGGTTTATTAGGATGTTTAATGAAAATATTTTTGGTCCAAACTGTCGGATACCACCCTTAAATGATAGTTGTTTATATTGAAAATAAATAAAATCAGATTGTAATAGAATGTTGAAACATTGGGTTGCCCATGGTTGAATGGTAATCAATGGCTTTTAACTTCTCGACTGCACCGTGCTTTATGTAGCATTGGTGTATATGTATATTTAGATAATGGGTTAATCATTTATTATGTTGCGAAGCAATAAAATACTTGTCAGTGCATGTCGTTCATACATCCCCTGATTTTTGTCTTTGTTGTTTTTTCTATTAAAAATCCAGTAATTAACTTCTTAAACTTTATTTCTCTTCCAAGGCCATGCCTTTATTTCTCTTCCCAAGCCATGCCTTTATTTCTTACCAAGCCATACCTTTTTTTTGGTTTCCAATCTATGGATCATCCTGGCAATGTTATCCAATCAATGAATTGTCCCGCCAATGGTTTCCAATCATTGTATCATCCTGGCAATGGTTTCCAATCATTGGATCATCCCGCCAATGGTTTCCAATCATTGGATCATCCCGCCAATGGTTTCCAATCATTGTATCATCCTGGCAATGGTTTCCAATCATTGGATCATCCTGGCAATGGTTTCCAATCATTGGATCATCCCGCCAATGATTTCCAATCATTGGATCATCCCGCCAATGGTTTCCAATCATTGTATCATCCTGGCAATGGTTTCAATCATTGGATCATACTGCCAATGGTTTCAATCATTGGATCATACTGCCAATGGTTTCCAATCATTGGATCATCCTGCCAATGGTTTCCAATCATTGTATCATCCTGGCAATGGTTTCCAATCATTGGATCATCCTGGCAATGGTTTCCAATTATTGGATCATCCTGGCAATGGTTTCCAATCATTGGATCATCCCGCCAATGGTTTCCAATCATTGGATCATCCCGCCAATGGTTCCAATCTTTGGATCATCCTGGCAATGGTTTCCAATCATTGGATCATCCTGGCAATGGTTTCCAATCATTGGATCATCCTGGCAATGGTTTCCAATCATTGGATCATCCCGCCAATGGTTTCCGATCATTGGATCATACTGCCAATGGTTTCCAATCATTGGATCATACTGCCAATGGTTTCAATCATTGGATCATTACTGCCAATGGTTTCCAATCATTGGATCATACTGCCAATGGTTTCCAATCATTGGATCATACTGCCAATGGTTTCAATCATTGGATCATTACTGCCAATGGTTTCCAATCATTGGATCATACCGCCAATGGTTTCCAATCATTGGATCATTACTGCCAATGGTTTCCAATCATTGGATCATCCCGCCAATGGTTTCCAATCATTGTATCATCCTGGCAATGTTATCCAATCAATGGATTGTCCTATCTATGTCATCAAAGGATAACAAAGATTTGAATAATTATTGAGCAAAACAACAAAACTACATTTAAAATTGTTCATGGAATCAGAAAGGGCCATTGAGTGTTAATACATGTATATTAGCAGTGATTTGTGAGGTTATAAGAGGACAGATTAAACCTTAATCCCAAAACTTTATCTAAATATTATGTCGGCTCCTCAATAAGAAAAAATGTTACTAATCCATGCAGGAATTTTATCACTCTGACCATGCAAGTTTGAGTGTCAGGGGAATTAACTCTTAACCTGCCTGTCATGAATTGGTTTTGGAAGAAGATGGTGTAGATCCTGCAAGGAGCATGCAAGCTGTCTGATCAGGATCCACACTATTTACTGCTTCTCTAGCAAGATGTCTTTTTAAATGTTTTTGACAAAAAGAAATGTTTAGTATGGGTTGTGAACAAATGTACCATAGCATGCTAAGGGTTAAGACTTTAAATATTTACCAGTCCATTGGCTGACATGACGAGAGGGGCGTAGGGATTAGTGGTATGTGGTGCAGGTTGTGTTGCTGTTGTGCCACTGTTTACTTGGGTATAGGGTAGATCTGTCGGTGATATGTAGGAAATACAATGGGTCTCTTTGTTTAGACCTGCATTTTTTGTTAGAGTCTGGGAAATGTGCATTTCTGGGTCAGCTGATATCAAATTACTGCATACCCCTGGGTATGTGTAAGTGTTTGTATTTTATAGCCAAGACAGCAGTGCACAGTCACTGGGAAAGATTTTTGATTGCTTTATGTGTTTTATGTTTGTTTGTTTTTTAAAGAGATTGATGTAATATTATTAAAAATTAGGGTACTGCAATCAGAGCTCAATATAAAAAAGTCAATAAATTCCATAATTTGAATAATACAGTATTCAGAGTTGTCATTAGGAGGCGGCTGGTGGCCAATTTGACCGCCTCAAATGAAAATCGGGCCGCCTCAAATTTGAAGGGAAAAATAGAAAATAAGTCAAGAGCATGCCCCCGGACCCCCCTAGCAGAGCTTCGTGCTTTTGCCGCTCGCATAGCCTAGCCTCCTCAAAAGTTAATTGGGCCTGCTCAAAATATTTCTAGTGACAACCCTGAGTATTAACATAATAAAGTTATATAGCTGTCCCAGGTTCAATTTGGGTTCCAGGTTCATGTTGTTTAATAATTTGGTCATATAGCCAGGGGCTTTTTAGCATAGTACAATGAAGGCAGCTTCTTTTCAATTAAATTAAATGGCCTTCTCAAATAATGATTGTTAGTCGACATAAGCAGTATATAGGATTTGAAGGAGATACACTGGGTTCAACAGGAGATGGACATCCTTGTATATTGACCTGGATATCTGTATTGTATCACACTTCATCTCCATTTAACACTCGACTTGCATCCCTATCACATCTCCACATCTTGACAGTCATTTATTTCACCAATAAACTATTTTCTGTGAAAGAAGTCTGAGGGGAAAAAAGATATTATATATACATTTTTGGACTTCCTGAATATTTGATTGATCTAAGAAGATAACACTTTTATATTGCCTGTTTGTTTGTGCGTCATAACAAACTCATTTGAGACAGAAATGTTTTAATTGATATTTTTCCTTTGATTTCTCCTAGCCAAGATAGGTACTTTTTATGAGCATCGTATGCCTTCATTCAGTTTCCTCCATAAAGAAATTTTTATGATTTTATTAAATGAACAACCAGTAACTGTCATAAAAATGTTGGATAGTTTGTTGATTTGTCTGTTTGTGGGGCACTGAAATACCTTGGTTGAAATAAAACAGGCAACTCTACCTGGTTGTTTCTTGTGTTGGTTTATTAGTGGTTTATTATGGGTACATCAAAGGTATTGTATGTCTAGTGTCGGGTACATAGGGGTCTTTTATTCTGTCTCTCTCTGTCTCTCTTTGTCTTTGTCTCTGTGTCTGTCTGTCTGTTTGTCTTTCTCTCTCTCTGTCTGTCTGTTTGTCTGTCTCTCTCTCTCTCTCTCTTCATTCATGATAAAGTGTCTGTCTGTCTGTCTCTCTCTCTCTCTTTCTCTCTCTCTCTCTTCATTCATGATGAAGTGTCTGTCTGTCTCTCTCTCTGTCTCTCTCTCTCTGTCTGTCTGTCTCTCTCTCTTCCCACACACACACTCACTCTCACCCACACACACTGGCACACCCAAAACCCACTCACTCAAATGCAAAATTTCTTGTTGATAATTGCAGATAATATTGTTACAAACAAATATGAGGGGCATCTGTGGCCGAGTGGTAGGCTCGCTGACTTAGTGAGTCGCCAAGAATGGCGACCCATATATTTATAATTGGTTTTGGAAATGATTAGGGGAGACATCACAGCTTTGAGAAGCGATATTAATTTTTTTTAATGGTTATGTTTATGCTATTTTAGCAGTAAAATGACCATATTGTTATATGTCTATTATGGTGTTTGGTATCTTTTGTTTCTAAAAATAACAACCTCTTAAGCTAAAAACAATAAACATAAGAACTGTGACAAAAGTCACAATTAAAACCTCACTTATGTCAATTGTTGATTCTTATTTTTATATTACATGACTGCACTAATTTGTATGAAAGGACAGACTGCACTAATTATCACAGACTTACACAGAAACATTTTAATATGTGTGTGAAATTTCTTCGGCATTCAAGTTTTGTTAGGATTTAAAATGTTTTCTTGTACTTTAATGGTTACTATATATATAGTGCCTGTGCACTTAATACAAAAATGTTCTTACAATTAGCGATTGTTATACAAGCTAAAATATGAATTTACATATATATATGTAGTTCAATTTGTTTCTGACTGAAATTAATGCGCTATGGATAACGGAGAGATACATTTTATATGGAGAGATACATTTTATATGGTTTTACATAGGTCTACATTTAATGACCAGTAATGATGACTTATATGTGCCCTGAAGAACATATTTGGATCGATACCTACAAAGTAAGTGAGCATACATACGAAACAACATCAAATTAATATTGTAATGACCGAAAATGACCAACAAAGACAGGCATAGACCAACAATTCGGGAAGACTTTTTAAGTATTTAAGTGTAAATTATCATGTATTAAGAATATTTTATGGGTAGTTGATTTGGATGATGTTTTATTTATAAAAAACAGGACCTGTATATATACTAAGTGGGTGGTTCTGTTAATTATTAATGTAAGTGTTGGTCCGAGGTATGAGATTGTCAAGGCCCATATATGCAACTGCATTACGAAAACATTTTCTTTTGTTGACTACTCTGCTTACAACATTCTATTTTTACATTATTTTCTGGCTACTTTGATGCTCTTCTTTTCAGGACAAAAAAAAAATGTAATGTGGGGAGCTTGTTGGTGCTGCAGATAATATTATGTGTAGCAATGGTTCTACTCACACTTTTTTTATGCCTTTCTTTACCTTTAAAATCTGGACATAACCAATAACTAAAAATACTAGCAATAAATGGTAATAAGAAAAATATTGTGTTAAAAGAAAACATATTTAATAACAAAAAAATCACTGCTATTTACCCCGAAGTAGAGGTTAATTAAACACATTCAAAAGATTGATTAGAAGACGGGTTGCAAAAAAGGTTAAGCCATAAGATTTTTTGTCCTATACATAGAAATTGGAAAAGACTGAGTCACAGAGAAAACAAACCACAAACAGTTCATGTGTTTTTTTATGATAAAAACGATAGTGACATTAATCCATTGTTCTGTGCCAGACAATAACCTTGTTACTGTATTGAAATAGCATTGTTATTTCCTGTGTATAGAGATTTAATGTTGTATAGTGTCATTAAACCGATGTTATAAAGAAATAATTAGACCCATAAAACATAATTGCATTCCATGAAAAACAACTGCTGACCACCATTTCCTCTTTCTGGCCAGTTTGTTTCACTATTTATTTTAAAGCTTTCAATTAACTTGTCTGCATTAATACAGAGCACCTGTTACAGAGTGGGTTATGTCACAAACATTGTAGCTTCTTGCACTCCTTGGCCTATAACCATGTAAGTTAAGAGTCTAGGGAAAGATCTATCATCAGGCATGGCTTCCAGTTGACAAATGGTATGCGTCTTCACCGTCTTGTTCTACCAAGACATCTGTCAGGGGTCTTCCTAAACCATAGACAGCTTGACATCACTATAATGACTGTAATTGTGATATTACAATTCTCTTGTATTGTGCAAATTGTGCAGTATCTCGTCCAGAGTTGGCTGAATATGTACCATGTACAAAGACTTGGTAAAACTTTACTTAGCAGATGAAGTTTTTTGTTTTTCCTTTATACCACATTTCTATTCAATATTAAGCTGATAGGGTCTTATTTGATTTGCCTATGGTGAACTTTTTCTGATTTTTTGGGGGAATCAGGAGTTTGGTCAATTATCATCCACACACTACAGTTTATCTGTTTTTTGTAAGAATATTTATGTGCATGAATTTATGGCCATCTTTCCCATAATAGTCTGTCTACCTGTCATGATAATGTATGGACAGGTTGCTGGCTCTAGTGATGGTGTGGAAATACCAGAGTCAAAGAGAGAGACACTAGAAGAAGACAGAAAGTGACATTCATTGAGAGACAGAGAGACAAAGATTGAGAGCGACTGAGAGACTGAAATGGAGAGACAGATAGTGAGAGAGAATGAGAAAAAGGACAAGAGAGAAGAGAGGGGATGTGAAAGGAAGGGGAGTGCTTGGACCAGCCTGTAGAGGTTCAGGTAGATTTCATGATACAGTAGGTACCATGTTCCCACTTGTCCACTAGCACCATGGTTCACACTCCACTCAAGACTCAGTTTTAATAAACCTGTAAAAACAACAAAAATCGATGTTTTTCTGATGAAAATAAAAAAATAAAAAACAAATCCTTGTCCCCACATGGTTCTTCTGTTATTACAAAAAGTGGCTGCTAAACAAGACTTTCGATTTTGTAAGGTCTTATCGCTGAAAATGTTGTCTTTATGGTGAATCATTGACTGGAAATATAAAGTATAGGTAAAAGAAAGGGAGAAAGTAGAGACAAACAGATTGACACAGACAGATGGATGGACAGAAAGTGTTAGGGAGAACTATACAGGTCTCCAGTACTTAATATTAAACCAGTCTGCACAACATTCTTGTCAAGTGCTGAAACTTACCCTTTGTTACCTTTGATATTATGTCATTAAAATAATTCATTATTATCAACAACACAGGATGCAGTGGAGAAATTCGATTCCATTGAGAAGAATCCATTATAACAATCTGAAGTTGTGGTAGAAAAGAGAACGCATTAAGGCTTGACTGTAAAACTATAAGTAATATAGTTAACCAGTATCTCTGACCTACATATTTCTGCATTCTATCATCCATACCTGTGATCTACATTACATACCTGAATTGACCTAGTAACCTAGTTTTATTGTTTTTAAACTCATATGGCCTCCAATCTGATACTGGTGATTGATGGAATTAATTGATATACCATTCAGTAACTGGCAAAGAGTGTGTGTTGTTTTTGTTGTTAGTGGTTAATAAGCTTTCTTTCATCAGCTCTACAAGGAGAAGGCTAACAGTCTGTTGTCTTGCCACAATTGTTCTAACTTAATATAATTGATGTAAATAAATAAGTTCCATGACTCAGTGTTTTATCAGCATCATTGTTGTAGTATCATCTTGTCATCATCCATATCATCATTACCATGATCAGATACGTCACAAAGATGGCAATATGGTCTTGTGACTCTTCTTTATGTACTAGTGTTTCCCACAGTTCAAAAGGGCCAATCAGAACTCCTCGGGTAATTCCGTCCTCGGGACAATCATCCCTCGGATGTATCTGCAGCAATGATACTTACTGAAATCACGATTGTTTTGTTCGCCAGAAGTTGGAAGAAGAATATGCCTAAAATGTAGTTCGCACAAAACATAAAAAATGTCATCGTTTGACACCTGCGTGTCTTCTGCGCCGGGTAAATTAAAATTTATGATTTAAATTTGAAGCGCCGCCACAAATTGACATTTTACAGACATCATATTGTCCTGAGCTGTCACTGGAGCTGCCATCTTTGTTTTTGACATCTGTCTCAAAAGTAGTCCCATTTAGGGAAATGACCGAGGTCATCTGACTACCTACTTACAACGAGAGTTGATTCGTGAATTATCCAAGGTGTTCCGATTGCAAAAGGGCTTAAAACATGACAGTGTCTACTGGAAGGGTTTATTACAATGTTCAATCCTCAACTTTTTTTAATGAATCATCCTGTAGTGTTGTTGTAATGTAGATGGATTTTCCAGTTGTTAAAGTCCTGGAGGTTATCAACAAGCACACATGATAAAATTCATATACCTTAGCTTTAACATACCTGTATTTTTTTTACTTCACTAAATATTAAGAATTAAGCTGGTTCTGCTATTTTTCTCTGAATAAGAATTCATAATTTAACAAATTATAAGTTAATTCTTCATATATTCATCAGTCAAGCTAATTGTTTAAAAAAAAAAAGAAGAATCTCACTATGCGTAAGAATATACAGATGTCTATACTATATTTTTATGTAATTATTTTGTAATTGTTTGTATGTGTTCTATCACAATACATGTACATTGATCTACACCAGCAAAGTGATCTACACCATCAAAGTAATAAAACTAAAATCGTAACATTTTGTTTAAAATCACTTTAATGTGATGTTTAATATTTAAGTCCAAAAATCTGTGGGTGTTCTTTTTTAAATTTGTAATTATTCAAAAGTATAATACAGAGTTGAAAGAAGTTGATATTGTTCCGAAAACTTAATGTCTAGTTGCCTCATTTTGTCAACATGGTCAAGATAACGGCAGCAGCATGCACTGCTGCTGGTCACAGGGCTCTGTTGCACTACAGACAAATGTCTTGGTACAGCGCCACAATGAGGTGTGCTAGAGAAGCACTAGGTATTAACTATTTTTTCTTTTACCAATATTGAACAGACATTCTGGCACTCTATGGACACATAGGCAAAATATTAAACTGACATTCTCACACTCTCTGGACACATAGGCATAAACTGAGTGGGTAGCAAGTCTTGGAAGTCATGTAATTTTACATTTTTGTAAATATTTTTTAGGATTGATTGTCTGTGTATTTATAGAGATCTCTTAAAATATGGGAATTTCAATGCATCATCACTTGGCTTCCTTGTGCATTTGTGCCTCAATCATTCTGCATGTATCACTAAATGTAGTCATATATGTATTTACACTTAAAAATTAGAAGAAGAAAAAAAATTAAACCGCTACCTGTCACGTCATAAGAGTGGTCACCATGCTGTAGATGGTCAAGTTTGGTCTGTCCAAGCAATTTGTTCTTTAATTGTCAACTAATCATCGGTCACATGTTTTCTGAGTCCAGTGGTTAGTTTGATTGAGCAAATGCTCCTTTAATTGACTTTTACCTAGTGGCCAATCAGCATGTGCCAATCGCCAGTTGCAGTCATGCAATGTGATACCATTAATCCCCTGTTCCCCATCCACATGTTGTCTTAATCACACTGTCTGATCTCCCAATCAAGGGGTGGTTACACTAAATACAGACCGGAAGTAGAATGTGTGACATGGACTTTTTCTCTTTAGTAACAGTCTGATGCTATGTTTTGGCATTAAATTTCCTATTTTGAAGGTAATCTGAGACTTTTGGTATCAAAAGGAAGCTGAAACTATGTAGAATTAAAAGAAAGCAAAAGTCTTTAACCCCTATGCACAATAATGGACTGATCCACTTTTACAGGAAGTACATATTTCATTGAAATTTGCCGGTTACCGACTGGCAATTTGGCGGTATGCGCAGTCTATGAAGCTGAACCTTCTTACAAGTTGCAAAAGTTGTCTTATTTCTGGGTCTTTCTGATAGACAATAAATAGCTCGTTTCACCTATAAATGGTTATGGGGGTCCATCATAACTTGGTCATGGTGCAATTTGTTTCCATCTTTTCGTGATTCACTATAGAATATAGAACAAACTTATTTAGTGGCATCTAACCTCAAGAGAGATTTCTAGACTTTATCAGCCATCTAGAAGTCAGAGCACAATAAGTGTCTCAGCTTATGTATATGCATCATATATGAAGGCGAAACGGGTAACAGAAGCATTAATTTATGAGTGAGATAATGTATACATATGGTTGACACCTCCTAATTTTTGGTGACTTCATGTACCGGTACATAACATTGTTACAGTTTCGGTTTATGTTGATACAAACTTTGTTTTAATGATGTTTAAAATTTATTTATTTTTATTTTATAAAAGAACTACTTGCTGTTTTTATTAAAGAATAGTTAAGAACTCACACCATCCTGAATATGGCTGTTTGAATATAAGTAAACTTAATTGGTGTTTTGTGGAACCACAATTTAATGATGATTTTGGTACGCTCAGTATAAATTCAGTGTGAATTATTTTCAGTAGTAGGATTTGTACTGTAAGTGACCAAACTACTAATAATGAAGCAATATTTTCTTTGATTTAGTGAGGTACTTCTGATATTTGGAATCATGTTGACATTCCAGAAACAGTTATGTTGTAGTATTAGAACAGTACTTGGCAGTAGATCTACTTATTAGAACAGTACTTGGCAGTAGATCTACTTATTAGAACAGTACTTGGCAGTAGACCTACTTATTGAACAATACTTGGCAGCAGATCTATTTATTGAACAATACTTGACAGTAGATCTACTTATGAGAACAATACTTGGCAGTAGATCTACTTATTAGAACAGTACTTGGCAGTAGATCTACTTATTGAACAATACTTGACAGTAGATCTACTTATTGAACAATACTTGGCAGCAGATCTATTTATTGAACAATACTTGACAGTAGATCTACTTATGAGAACAATACTTGGCAGTAGACCTACTTATTAGAACAGTACTTGGCAGTAGATCTACTTATGAGAACAATACTTGGCAGTAGATCTACTTATTAGAACAGTACTTGGCAGTAGATCTACTTATTAGAACAGTACTTGGCAGTAGATCTACTTATTAGAACAGTACTTGGCAGTAGATCTACTTATTGAACAATACTTGGCAGTAGATCTACTTATTGAACAATACTTGGCAGCAGATCTATTTATTGAACAATACTTGGCAGTAGATCTACTTATTGAACAGTACTTGGCAGCAGATCTATTTATTGAACAATACTTGGCAGCAGATCTACTTATTGAACAGTACTTGGCAGTAGATCTACTTATTAGAACAGTACTTGGCAGTAGATCTACTTATTAGAACAATACTTGGCAGTAGATCTACTTATTAGAACAGTACTTGGCAGTAGATCTACTTATTGAACAATACTTGGCAGTAGACCTACTTATTGAACAATACTTGGCAGCAGATCTATTTATTGAACAATACTTGACAGTAGATCTACTTATGAGAACAATACTTGGCAGTAGACCTACTTATTAGAACAGTACTTGGCAGTAGATCTACTTATTGAACAATACTTGGCAGCAGATCTATTTATTGAACAATACTTGACAGTAGATCTACTTATGAGAACAATACTTGGCAGTAGATCTACTTATTAGAACAGTACTTGGCAGTAGATCTACTTATTGAACAATACTTGACAGTAGATCTACTTATTAGAACAGTACTTGGCAGTAGATCTACTTATTGAACAATACTTGACAGTAGATCTACTTATTAGAACAGTACTTGGCAGTAGATCTACTTATTAGAACAGTACTTGGCAGTAGATCTACTTATTAGAACAGTACTTGGTAGTAGATCTACTTATTAGAACAGTACTTGGCAGTAGATCTACTTATTAGAACAGTACTTGGCAGTAGATCTACTTATTAGAACAGTACTTGGCAGTAGATCTACTTATTAGAACAGTACTTGGTAGTAGATCTACTTATTAGAACAGTACTTGGCAGTAGATCTACTTATTAGAACAGTACTTGACAGTAGATCTACTTATTAGAACAGTACTTGGCAGTAGATCTACTTATTAGAACAGTACTTGGCAGTAGATCTACTTATTAGAACAGTACTTGACAGTAGATCTACTTATTAGAACAGTACTTGGCAGTAGATCTACTTATTAGAACAGTACTTGACAGTAGATCTACTTATTAGAACAGTACTTGGCAGTAGATCTACTTATTAGAACAATACTTGGCAGTAGATCTACTTATTAGAACAGTACTTGGCAGTAGATCTACTTATTGAACAATACTTGACAGTAGATCTACTTATTAGAACAGTACTTGGCAGTAGATCTACTTATTGAACAATACTTGACAGTAGATCTACTTATTAGAACAGTACTTGGCAGTAGATCTACTTATTGAACAATACTTGACAGTAGATCTACTTATTAGAACAGTACTTGGCAGTAGATCTACTTATTAGAACAGTACTTGGCAGTAGATCTACTTATTAGAACAGTACTTGACAGTAGATCTACTTATTAGAACAGTACTTGGCAGTAGATCTACTTATTAGAACAGTACTTGGCAGTAGATCTACTTATTAGAACAGTACTTGACAGTAGATCTACTTATTAGAACAGTACTTGGCAGTAGATCTACTTATTAGAACAGTACTTGGCAGTAGATCTACTTATTAGAACAGTACTTGGCAGTAGGTCTTCTTATTAGAACAGTACTTGGCAGTAGATCTACTTATTAGAACAGTACTTGACAGTAGATCTACTTATTAGAACAGTACTTGGTAGTAGATCTACTTATTAGAACAGTACTTGGCAGTAGATCTACTTATTAGAACAATACTTGGCAGTAGATCTACTTATTAGAACAGTACTTGGTAGTAGATCTACTTATTAGAACAGTACTTGGCAGTAGATCTACTTATTAGAACAGTACTTGGCAGTAGATCTACTTATTAGAACAATACTTGGCAGTAGATCTACTATTTACTGAATACTTATTTGTTAACAAATATGCTTCTAGTAATAAACAAACAATACAGTCATATTTTGTCTTAAACAGTCAACTTGCCTTAAGTAGCCAATTTTAGGCTGTCCCTTGGGTGACTGCTTAATACAGGTTTGACTGTAATACATCAACAAACTTAAATGAATACAATTAAATAATAGTTTCTGATCATTTGATCATTATATTTCAGACACCAGTGATCTCCTGTCGGCCATTGAGGCAGATCTCCAGAAGGGTCTCAAACTTGGCAGCAAAGAAATTCAACGAGGCGTCTATGCCCAGCTACAGGTATGTGTTACCATGGTAACAGATTAGTAAACATAGATCAGAAATTGTGTTAAATTAATTCAGATTACTCCAAAGAAGAAAGTAGGCTGGTTTATGTTCCATGAGCAAGAGGTTTGAGCTTCAAGCCTGGACTGCAATAAGTAACTTTGTTGTAACCCTTTACTTTCTAAAAAAACACCATTTACCCCACCAACATACCCATCTTAATGGTGTTTCCAGCAAGTACATTGTTCAACTGTCTATGGGGGGATATAAAGAACTGTCTCCCTCTATCTCTTGGGCTGAATCTTTTAGTTTTTCATCATGACAAGTCTTAAAAGAACAAGTTGTGCTGAGATATGTTTACATGGCTACATGTCATGGGAAGGACACATGTTAACTTTGGTAATTGTTTCGTGTACACATATGTTTAAATAAAGACTGCTTGAAATTGTCAGCTTCAGTTTATTTCTGTTCCAATTATTAAATGATTTGGCCAAAAACACATTTTGAGAATAATCTCATCTAAAGTGGTGGGAAAGTTATCCAGCTGACTTGCTGTGTGCCACTGGTTCTACTCAGATATTTGTCTGGAGTATTCCTCCATCAAATACCTGGAGGATGTTGTTATAATCATTCATAATTGGTAAGACCAAAAAATCCTACAAAGCTAGTGGTTCACATTATAATTATGTTGGGGTAATAAACTGATACATGTTCCTGTTTGTTTTTGAGGTAGATCATTGTTAAGTCATCTGTGAACTGGGCTCTGTGTTACTAGGCTACTTGTGCTGTATGGTTAGTAAGTATGACTAATAAATGTTGATATACATTTAGGCTTAATGAGGTGTGAGATTAAACAACCTAATCTAAGTAAATGTATAATTATGGTGGTAAGAAACACAGCCACTGATGTTATGAACAGGTGCTCTGGTTCACATAAGTAGAAAAAAAGGATAAAGCTTAAGATGAAAAGTTCCAGATTGTGTCATTGTGAAGCAGCAACTATGTTTCGTCTGTCCTTCCATTTGTCATTTTTGGTCAATATCTATGTTAAAACAATAGATTTTCTTCATATTTTATTTATTTATTTCTAAGTATAAAATATCAATCATATGTCAAGTTTGATTTGTTTGCTTACTATACTCAAAATAATAGAAGAGTTATAGCCCTTTATTGACATTGTTATGTCAAATTTCAGTTTTGAGAGAGTTCTGTTAAACCAGTCAAATTAATTTTGTTTGATCCTGAAATGAGAGGGAGTACAGGGGTAATATATGGACCATGAATTAGCTTGCTACTGAAGGCAGCTGGCCTGTGGGAATCTCTCTCTGCAGGAGATTTATTCACCATCGAAACATTTAGAGTTCATTCAACTGAACAGAGCTCATTGTGAGGAGAGTAAATATGAATTAAGCAGTCAGACATCCCAAAATAAACCTATATTTTCTCAGCCAAATGCCATACAGGTACACATTAGAATTTCAATGTCACAAATTGGTT
The DNA here is from genome assembly GCA_007844125.1 of Sinonovacula constricta. Classification (NCBI taxonomy): domain Eukaryota; kingdom Metazoa; phylum Mollusca; class Bivalvia; order Cardiida; family Solecurtidae; genus Sinonovacula; species Sinonovacula constricta. The sequence goes on from CM017573.1 coordinate 3,390,708, forward strand.
TCTAATGAATACCAGCAATAGATGGTTTGGAGTTTAAATAATGGACTTGATGTAAGGATTACATTGTCAATCAAAATCATTATGAACCAGTCTTGTGTTGATTTTATTAAATTCTGTTTTTATGTTGATGCAGATTATGGGAATGAATATGAAATGGTGAAGTTACCTTGGTATCTCATGATTTTGATTTTTAAATTAAGGCTCTTAAAGTGTCTCAGCAAGATGTTTTTAATGAACAGAGCTCAGTTGTAAAGAATTTTGTATAAAAATGATACAAATTGTAAACTAAATAATGTACAGTAAAAATGTAGTTATACTCCATAGTCAAGTCACTGAGGGGTTGTAGTCACTGGTTCTCTGGCCCTCACTGAGTTCTGGAAGGTGCAAGTCCTTTCAGTTGGAATGTTCAGCTGACCGGCATTGCACCAGTGGTTAAACGTAGACATTTGTCTGAGGTGTTACTTCACAAATATTAAAGCTAGATCTTGCCAATATTACTACAATTGTGTTGATGCGATGTATACCAGACATTTGTCTAGGGTGTTTATTCTGGCTTTGCTAATATTACTATCATTTTGTCACTGAGAGGTAACAAAAACAGTTTAAATTGATTAGGTCTGCAGCTATGATGGTGGGAAATGTTATATATAGTTGTCATGTGTCATCAAACTTTGAGAAATGTTCATAATGTTCTGCTTGACTCAGTTTTATTGACATGTTTCGGAGGCTCAATCAAAGTATATTGCTTCCTTTTTTGTTCATTTGAATTTTGTGAGCTTTAATGTCCGTCCCAACAATTTCTCATTGATAGGAAGTCTATGTGTTCTGAAAATCTATCTGTCATTGGAAGTCAGTATATGTGTTCAGTCATAAGAAGTCAGTATAAGTGTTCTGAATCCCTGTCAGTCATAGGAAGTCAGTTTATGTGTTCTGAATCCCTTTCAGTCATAGGAAGTCAGTATATGTGTTCAGTCATAGGAAGTCAGTATATGTGTTCTGAATCCCTTTCAGTCATAGGAAGTCAGTTTATGTGTTCTGAATCCCTGTCAGTCATAGGAAGTCAGTATATGTGTTCTGAATCCCTTTCAGTCATAGGAAGTCAGTTTATGTGTTCTGAATCCCTTTCAGTCATAGGAAGTCAGTATATGTGTTCAGTCATAGGAAGTCAGTATATGTGTTCTGAATCCCTTTCAGTCATAGGAAGTCAGTTTATGTGTTCTGAATCCCTGTCAGTCATAGGAAGTCAGTATATGTGTTCTGAATCCCTTTCAGTCATAGGAAGTCAGTTTATGTGTTCTGAATCCCTGTAAGTCATAGGAAGTCAGTTTATGTATTCTGAATCCCTGTAAGTCATAGGAAGTCAGTTTATGTGTTCTTAATCCCTGTCAGTCATAGGAAGTCAGCATATGTGTTCTCAATCCCTGTCAGTCATAGGAAGTCAGTATAAGTGTTCTCAATCCCTGTCAGTTATAGGAAGTCAGTATAAGTGTTCTCAATCCCTGTCAGTCATAGAAAGTCAGTATATGTGTTCTGAATCCCTGTCAGTCATAGGAAGTCAGCATATGTGTTCTCAATCCCTGTCAGTTATAGGAAGTCAGTATAAGTGTTCTGAATCCATGTCAGTCATAGGAAGTCAGTATATGTGTTCTGAATCCCTGTCAGTCATAGGAAGTCAGCATATGTGTTCTCAATCCCTGTCAGTTATAGGAAGTCAGTATATGTGTTCTGAATCCCTGTCAGTCATAGGAAGTCTGTATATGTGTTCTGAATCCATGTCAGTGATAGGAAGTCTGTTTATGTGTTCTGAATCCCTGTCAGTCATAGGAAGTCAGCATATGTGTTCTCAATCCCTGTCAGTCATAGGAAGTCAGTATAAGTGTTCTCAATCCCTGTCAGTCATAGGAAGTCAGTATATGTGTTCTGAATCCATGTCAGTGATAGGAAGTCTGTATATGTGTTCTGAATCCATGTCAGTGATAGGAAGTCTGTTTATGTGTTCTGAATCCCTGTCAGTCATAGAAAGTCAGTTTATGTGTTCTGAATCCCTGTCAGTGATAGGAAGTCAGTTTATGTGTTCTGAATCCCTGTCAGTCATAGAAAGTCAGTTTATGTGTTCTGAATCCATGTCAGTCATAGGAAGTCAGTATATGTGTTCTGAATCCATGTCAGTGATAGGAAGTCAGTTTATGTGTTCTGAATCCCTGTCAGTCATAGGAAGTCAGTTTATGTGTTCTGAATCCATGTCAGTGATAGGAAGTCTGTTTATGTGTTCTGAATCCCTGTCAGTCATAGGAAGTCAGTTTATGTGTTCAGTCATAGGAAGTCAGTATAAGTGTTCTGAATCCCTGTCAGTCATAGGAAGTCAGTTTATGTGTTCAGTCATAGGAAGTCAGTATAAGTGTTCTGAATCCCTGTCAGTCATAGGAAGTCAGTTTATGTGTTCTGAATCCCTGTCAGTGATAGGAAGTCAGTTTATGTGTTCTGAATCCATGTCAGTGATAGGAAGTCAGTTTATGTGTTCTGAATCCCTGTCAGTCATAGAAAGTCAGTTTATGTGTTCTGAATCCCTGTCAGTGATAGGAAGTCAGTTTATGTGTTCTGAATCCATGTCAGTGATAGGAAGTCAGTTTATGTGTTCTGAATCCCTGTCAGTCATAGAAAGTCAGTTTATGTGTTCTGAATCCCTGTCAGTGATAGGAAGTCAGTTTATGTGTTCTGAATCCCTGTCAGTCATAGAAAGTCAGTTTATGTGTTCTGAATCCATGTCAGTCATAGGAAGTCAGTATATGTGTTCTGAATCCATGTCAGTGATAGGAAGTCAGTTTATGTGTTCTGAATCCCTGTCAGTCATAGGAAGTCAGTTTATGTGTTCTGAATCCATGTCAGTCATAGGAAGTTAGTTTATGTGTTCTGAATCCATGACAGTCATAGGAAGTCAGTTTATGTGTTCTGAATCCATGTCAGTGATAGGAAGTCAGTTTATGTGTTCTGAATCCATGTCAGTGATAGGAAGTCAGTTTATGTGTTCTGAATCCATGTCAGTGATAGGAAGTCAGTTTATGTGTTCTGAATCCCTGTCAGTGATAGGAAGTCAGTTTATGTGTTCTGAATCCATGTCAGTGATAGGAAGTCAGTTTATGTGTTCTGAATCCCTGTCAGTCATAGAAAGTCAGTTTATGTGTTCTGAATCCATGTCAGTCATAGGAAGTCAGTATATGTGTTCTGAATCCCTGTAAGTCATAGGAAGTCAGTTTATGTGTACTGAATCCCTGTCAGTCATAGGAAGTCAGTATATGTGTTCTGAATCCATGTCAGTCATAGGAAGTCAGTATATGTGTTCTGAATCCCTGTCAGTGATAGGAAGTCAGTTTATGTGTTCTGAATCCCTGTCAGTCATAGGAAGTCAGTTTATGTGTTCTGAATCCATGTCAGTCATAGGAAGTCAGTTTATGTGTTCTGAATCCATGTCAGTCATAGGAAGTCAGTTTATGTGTACTGAATCCATATGAAGGCTCTTGTTATTTTTTTCATTCTGATAATATCTACGGCATATTGACTTTTAACCCATTGGCCCCACAGCAGGTTGGTTTAAGTCCCAGACTTAGGAGGAACTTTGATGGGAGGAGCTCTTTAAACGGACTTATGGTTATGCTGAGCAGCATGCTGACATTTGTTCCTATGTGTGCGAGATGTTTTTATATCAGAACAAACAAAAAAAAAAGACATCATTAAATATATTTTATAACATAGTCCTTATAAATATGGTACTGTATGATAGGTGGTGAGAATCCTTTGATATTTCCATACTATACAGGGTCATAAAGGTGCCAGATATGAATAAAACTAAACCATCAGAAACTCAACAGGTGTTATATTATGAATAGCTGTATAAGGATTTTTATGTGATTACTGTTCAGATTACAAGGTAGAGGATTATGTGAATAGATAATTTCCATGTGATGTCATAGGCACTCATGAGACAGTTTAAGTCAGCTGTCTTTGAAGGCAGAAAGCGAATGCAGGCCAAATCTAGAAATATGTGCTGTATTATACTCACCACTGTGTATTGATTTTTCAGTCTATTTTACTGAATTTTATATCAAATTTAATTGCTTTTATGAGGTATTTTAAATAACAAAAGTATATTTTGATAGTTTAAAAGGTAGAAAAAATACAACCCAAAAGGATACACTGTTCATTTTGTTTAAGGATGAGCCAAATAACTTTATATATTGCTGTGTATTTATTCTTTGTGCATTTATCAATTTAAAAAAATATTGTATTCTAAAAATATGAATTGTAAGGGCTTTCCACTGTTGTATAGCTTTTAATTTTTGTACCATAAATGAAGAAATGACACAAAAATAAAATTTATGCTTCTGTACAATTCATCTAAAAATCCCTTGAAGTTGCCATCAAAGATGGCTGCCAAGATAAGGAATCTTCACTGATGAGGAAACTATCTATACTTAAAACTCAACAATGATTTTTATTAAGAAGAGGAGTGGTTTTATGATAAAATATTTCACAGTTACTCAAACTGTGACCAAGATCAGGAAGACGTTTTCTAATTGAATGACTTTCATTTTTATTTCCCTTTTCGGCGTTGTTTTTTTAAAAGTGTGTATCCCCTGCCCTACATAAGTACTTGCCATTCCCCATCCCCTGCCCTACATACGTACTTGCCATTCCCCATCCCCTGCTCTACATAAGTACTTGCCATTCCCCATCCCCTGCTTTACATAAGTACTTGTCATTCCCCATCCCCTGCTCTACATAAGTACTTGCCATTCCCCATCCCCTGCTCTACATAAGTACTTGTCATTCCCCATCCCCTGCTTTACATAAGTACTTGTCATTCCCCATCCCCTGCTCTACATAAGTACTTGCCATTCCCCATCCCCTGCCCTACATAAGTACTTGCCATTCCCCATCCCCTGCTCTACATAAGTACTTGCCATTCCCCATCCCCTGCTCTACATAAGTACTTGCTATTCCCCATCCCCTGCTCTACATAAGTACTTGCCATTCCCCATCCCCTGCTCTACATAAGTACTTGCCATTCCCCATCCCCTGCTCTACATTAGTACTTGCTATTCCCCATCCCCTGCTTTACATAAGTACTTGTCATTCCCCATCCCCTTCTCTACATAAGTACTTGCCATTCCCCATCCCCTGCTCTACATAAGTACTTGTCATTCCCCATCCCCTGCTCTTCATAAGTACTTGTCATTCCCCATCCCCTGCCCTACATAAGTACTTGCCATTTCCCATCCCCTGCCCTACATAAGTACTTGCCATTCCCCATCCCCTGCCCTACATAAGTACTTGCCATTCCCCATCCCCTGCTCTACATAAGTACTTGTCATTCCCCATCCCCTGCTCTACATAAGAACTTGCCATTCCCCATCCCCTGCTCTACATAAGAACTTGCCATTCCCCATCCCCTGCTCTACATAAGTACTTGCCATTCCCCATCCCCTGCTCTACATAAGTACTTGCCATTCCCCATCCCCTGCTCTTCATAAGTACTTGTCATTCCCCATCCCCTGCCCTACATAAGTACTTGCCATTCCCCATCCCCTGCTCTACATAAGTACTTGTCATTCCCCATCCCCTGCTCTTCATAAGTACTTGTCATTCCCCATCCCCTGCCCTACATAAGTACTTGCCATTTCCCATCCCCTGCTCTACATAAGTACTTGCCATTCCCCATCCCCTGCCCTACATAAGTACTTGCCATTCCCCATCCCCTGCTCTACATAAGTACTTGTCATTCCCCATCCCCTGCTCTACATAAGAACTTGCCATTCCCCATCCCCTGCTCTACATAAGTACTTGCCATTCCCCATCCCCTGCTCTACATAAGTACTTGCCATTCCCCATCCCCTTCTCTACATAAGTACTTGCCATTCCCCATCCCCTGCCCTACATAAGTACTTGCCATTCCCCATCCCCTGCTCTACATAAGTACTTGGCATTCCCCGACCCCTGCTCTACATAAGTACTTGTCATTTCCCATCCCCTGCCCTACATAAGTACTTGCCATTTCCCATCCCCTGCTCTACATAAGTACTTGCCATTCCCCATCCCCTGCTCTACATAAGTACTTGCCATTCCCCATCCCCTTAACATTCCCTACCATGTGTGCCAAGCTTGTCTGTGTACTTTTTACACAAAAAGTTTACATCTTGTTATACTTAAAATTAAACAACCTTTCAAAGTTACGTTAAACACAAAATGTTGAAGTATGTTCCAATGCTATAAAAAAACTGCTTATTTTAGATGTACCAAAATATACCCCAAAATATGCCCCAAAATATGCAGCCAAACATAATGTGATTGCTTCAGGTAGGAATTTTCCAGAAATGACAGAATCATATACAACCACATCATGATACTTCCATTGTACGAGCTATTCAAGTATCTTATCCTGTGACTTGATTATGTGATATACAATGTATTCCATTATGACTCTTGATTTTAAGTGACTTGCTGTCAGAGAAGTTACAAATCTTCTACTTTACCATATGGCTACTTGCACCCTTTTGGTTTAATTTCAATTATATTAAAAGCACTGACACATTTGTGGTTATGATGAGATTCCATCTGTTTCATTGAAGAATTATGCTAGCTAAATATCTTAGTAGAACCACTGATGCACAGCAGTAAGCTGTATGAGAACTAACTATGGGTTGTTTCAGTCCAGAACATTTGTAATCTGTATTATAGTACCACAAAACCTTTGCAATGAAACTATGTTAAACAGATGACAACAGAAAATGGCATTAAATATTTGGTATAAATGGCAGGGAGGACATTTGATGCTAGTGTAATTTGAATAGCTCTTGTATTGTGGGAAGGTGGCTTTTGGTGTGGGTGTAAGGGGTATGAGAGTTGATGTAATACTACACTAAATTGTACTTTAACTATTGTATATTTAGTTCTTTATGGATTTTGTTTGACAGAAGAATAATTCATCATATTTAGTGTGACATAATAGATGTCAGACACGCTTCCTTTTTTAAGCTAAAGTGAAATGTGCAGGTGAGTATACGGGTAGTCGGAAATCCACAAGTCCTATCAGAAACCAGGTACAAATATTCGCTGTTGCAAAGATCATTGAATCTCGATCTGTTATTGAAACAAAAAATTATTAATTACAAAATGTAAAAGAAAAATGATCTGCAAATTGATTTTAATCAATGTTTTGCACAGGCTTGATCCTCAAGTTAAAATAATTAAATTTGTAGAGCTACCAAATGTGTTAAGTTTGGATGCAAGTCATTGAAAAGATTTTTGTTTAAACGTTTGTATTACCAAAAGGCAAGGTGTTTAATAGTTCAACAAAGTTGTCAAAGTATTATTAACTGCCATTTAAAATTTGAAAGCTTTATATTGGTCCTAGCTGTAATTACTGATGTCATTTATTTATCTGTAAACATGGAAGTGCCTGTACGCTACAAACATCCACCAGCCAAATACACATCAAATGTATGGAATTACTTATTTCAATTATTATACAGTATTTCAATCAAGATGACAAAAGGGCAATATGCAAAACCTGCAGCATGGATGTGGCATATACTGGTGGGAAAACAAACTTGTCCAATCTTATGAAGACACTACGGAATCAACCCTATATCAGGTGGAAAAGATAACCCTATGTATAAAGTAGCTAAAATGAAAGTCCGCAAATTTCATATGTGCAATAGCTTTTTAATTTTACCATAATGTAAATTAAAAATGATGATCCTCGATGTTAAATACTGAAATGCAAATGTACTTTTTAATGAATTCAGTTATTATTAATACTAATAATTTGTATAGTATCCTTTGCAGGTCTTAATCTAATGATCTAAACCAAAACATGAGATAAGTACATGATAATCTTGTCACCTTTCCATTATGGCAGAACTGGGACTAAGGCTTGCACGTTTATTACAAGTTTTTTTCTAGAATTCTGTATTTCTTTAATTTAAATTGTCTTACTTTCTAAACATTATAGTTATGGTCATCATAAAACCCTTTAATACCTTTGACTGGTGAATCGTGATATGATCTTTGAATCATTAGTCATGAATCGTGGATCACACTATATTGTCACTTGCCCAATAATCCACAACCCTACCGGTGAAATTTCCTGACTGTATAGTTTTTATTCACATAGGCTATTTTTCAGTCAGATGAAGAAAGCAGTCACTGTAAGCTATAATAGTAATGTCTTTACTATCATGGCATGTAATAAATGAGTAAAGACTTAACACGAGTCCCCCGGGGAACATTTGGATTTATCAGACTGCGCAGACTCGTTAGATTGCTCATTATTAAGCCAGTCAGACTAAAACACTGTTGAGCAGTCTTCAGTTGCTATTATAATTCATGCTAAGCATATTTAAGCAAAGCCATTGCAGCAATTTGGTACATTTCAGTTGGTGATCAAACACAAATTCTCTCACAAAATTAGTAAAAATCTGCAACAAAGAATACGTTTAAACACTTCTATAGCTTATTTAAAGAAAAGAAAAAACAAAGTTGCTATTTAAAAAAAAACATTTTTTTCATAGCAGGCATTGGTGAGTGTGTCCACTTGTAGGTCACTAGGAATGAGTTTGCAGTTTTGGGAGTTAATAACAGAAGAGTATTCAGGAGATGTCACTTCTTTAGAGGTTGTATTTTATATCCCCTGAGTCATTATGACATTGTATCATTGATGAGTTGACCGGCTACTGTTTCAAGCAAATTGCTTTGTGGTTCTATTTTTTATTAATGTTTGAAGGATAGCTTCTGTCATTCTAGCATTAGTTAGCAGTAGAAAAATAATTTTTCCTTCAATGCTTCATACTTTTTTTATCTCCAAACCTAATTGCTGGCAGTCTTTAGACTGGTCATTAATTGAAACTTTTAGTGAGTGCCCTTAACAAAAGTTTTAACTTAATGTTCTAGGATACATTAATCTGCATGGTCTTATAAACAATGTTAAATTTGTGTGAATTGTATAAGAAATGTCTTTAGAATAAGACATGTGTTATCAATATTAATTAAAACAAGTTTATTGAGCATTCAGCAAAAAAGTACCGGCTGCAGTATGGTAGAGTGTCTGCTTGTGGATTGGGAGGTCGCCAGTTCAAACCCCGACCGGGTCAAACCAAAGACTTTAAAGATGGTAGTAGTGGCTTCCCTCCTAACACTCTGGGCTAAGGGGGACAGCATTACGCCTGACCCATCGTTGTCAATATAATAGACTGGCCGGGTTCAGTCCCTGGGCACCTCATAAGTGCACCTGTGCTATAATGATAGAAATGTTGTTGCACAGTATCGGCAAAAATGTGGTAAATTGCATGTAAATAAAGTAAATACATTTGGACTTAAAAATAAAATTTATCTTCTGACAAAAATTTTTTTTTTTGCCAATGAATTCCTAGTCGCAGCAAGAATTTCCGTGTGGAGAAGTTTTCCAGCTCACCTGGTGCACCAGTGGATCTACCTAGACTTAAATCTGGTGTTTTCCTCCAACTGAAAATTAGCTCGATGTTTCCAATATAAACATGCAATGTAACAAAAATATAATTAAAAAAAAAAAAAGACAAAATGTAGCATGCGAAACGTTTTAGTCCCTGGGTCATTATGACCTGGCAATATCTGTGGACAGACAAGCTTATGCTCCACTGGTTCATGTGGTAATTAAATGAATGGTATTGTGTAGGATATTGCATGGGGTTACATAGTTTACAGGCCTGGTTAACATCAATGCATAATAGTTAATTTGATCCATGTGATTTGATCTGTCTATATAGAAAATAAGAGTATTAATAGTTAAGTTAGATAATAAATCATTCAGTACTGAAACCTGATTATTTTATAGGGGCTGGTTCTTGTACAGATAGTTAAATTAGATAGTCAAGAAAAAGAGAAAAATAAGCCAATTTAAATGTAATGATGACGAGACTTTTGAAACTGTATCAATTTTTGCAGGAATGGATCGGGGGTTGGTGGGGGGATTCCCAACCATCCAGGTAAAAGAGTAGAGTTGTGAAAACACGTACATGCAAGCTTAAAAAGTACTAAGCTTTTAAAGTAAATTTTGTCTGTTGACTGCTAAGGTCGAGGTTACTGTGTGTGTAAACTGTGTATATATATATATATATATATATATATATATATATATATATATATATATATATATATATATATATATATATATACACAGTATTTACTGCAATAAAGTTGAATGGATCTTGATTCATACCCTCCCATCAAATTTGTCTGGATCCAACCCAAAATTTTTAGTCATAATCTTTACTTTATAATCACTTTTTAAGGAGTCCTCCAAGCTCATATGTCATATGTCAGGTAGAAGGTATAACCTTTTGTGGAGGTATAAACTCTATTGCTAAAAATACTTCTATATGGAATATTACCTCCATTGCATCAGTTTTTAATCTTTGTGGCTACAGACTGCAGTGGGGCTATAAGTGTTTTGTAATTGCACCAATTAATCAGACTTAGAAAAAATGTTGCAGAATTTTTATCAATTCACCTTTGTAAATATGCATGATTTGTAAATGGATAACAAAGATTTCAGTATTAGATATTAGCAAAAGTAGCATGATACGGGTAAGCTCACCTCACTCCTGACCTCACCGCTTATATACATACACCTGTGTGTGTATGTATATATATATATACACAATAGTGATAATATAGGACCCCTCTTTATTGTACACCTTTGACAGGGGAAAATAAATATCTTAACACACCTGCACAGGCTTAACTGTTTTGGCTCATTCATGTTGATCATATCAACCACAGGTTGATCATATCAACCACAGAAATGTTAGTATATCGACCAGGTAAAAAAATCTAAAAGCCCTAAGCCCCTCACTGTCAGCACCTTATTGTCAGCTCTTCAATGTCAGTTTGTCTCTGTCAGCCCTTCACTGTCAGACTCTCAGTGTCTCCCCTCACTGTCAGATCTTCACTGTCAGCCTCTCACTGTCAGCACCTCACTGTCAACCCCTCACTGTCAGCCTCTCACTGTCAGCCCCTCACTGTCAGTCCCTTTCGTTCTCACTGTCAGATCTTCACTGTCAGCCTCCCACTGTCAGCCCCTCACTGTCAGATCTTCACTGTCAGCCTCCCACTGTCAGTCCCTCACTGTCAGCCCCTCACTGTGAACCCCTCACTGTCAGCCCCTCACTGTCAACCCCTCACTGTCAGCCCCTCACTGTGAACCCCTCACTGTCAGCCCCTCACTGTCAACCCCTCACTGTCAGCCCCTCACTGTGAACCCCTCACTGTCAGCCCCTCACTGTCAACCCCTCACTGTCAGCCCCTCACTGTGAACCCCTCACTGTCAGTCCCTCGCTGGTAGTCCCTACCAGTAAACCTATCACTGTCAGCCTCTCACTGTCAGCTCCTCACTGTCAGTCCCTCGCTGGCAGCCCCTGTCTGGGTCAAAATCTTGGTTGAGGTGAGACCTGTTATTATGTGCGGAAGTCTTCCAGCCGAAATCATTACACCATTTAGGTTTATCTAGGGTCTTCCTCTGCCAATAACAACATGGTATTGGTAATATGACATGTGCCAGCTGAAAAATAGAAGAAAACAACAACAGCCCAAAAGCCTTGTGTCATGGAGCTTGAACCCGATACCAATTTGTCAAACAGCAATTATTCTAATAAAAAGAAATAACCATTTCTGCTACATATGTCACCAAGTTGCATCTGTTGCTAAATTTTGTCTCATTGACACCGTTTTAATGAGTAGCCATAGTAAAGGGTTTGGTTAAGAACTATAGAATATATTACTTTACCTTATCAGATTTGTTTCACTTATCTGTAGTGTATCTAAATATGATGTGAAACTACTTCCTCTGCTCCTAACTACCCCCCTCCCATGAAGATATTTAGATCAAGATCAAAGTGTCTTTGTTGATGACCAAAAAAGGTTTGCTTTCCTTTCATCTTGTTTTATGTACACACTTGTGAAAGATACTCTTTGGAGGGTTTAAGATGGGAAAATAATGAGAGAGGGGAGATGCAGAGAAGGAGAAAAGGGTGGGCAAAAAAGGAAAGTGTCAGAGGAAGAAAGAGGTAATGGATAAAAATTGAACATGAAGACAAAAGTAAACAAATGGAAAAGAGGGATGGGGAGAGGATTTAGAAAGGAAAAATGGAGAAATAAGGAAAGAGAGAATAAAATGTGAGGGATAATGAATGGACATTTTTGGCATGGGTGGCACTGTATGTGGAAGACCCCAAGGCCATTGTCAAAATCTAGGTCATAGCTATATTAATGAGGCCAAGGTCAGATGCAGGTTGTATGCATGATTTTAATAATTGATACAACTGATAAGTCTGGATGGCTTAAGGAACTTTTATCATATAGTGACTATGGAAAACAGTGAAATGAGGAAGCTTTCCAGATACAGAAGTTGTATTAATGTGATCAATGGCAATGTTTCTTATGCCTGAATAGTTTGACCAACCAATGCACACATTGCAAGCATTTTTAACATGACAGCATGTGACGTTAGAACTCAAAACAGAAGAAAGGTCATAATACAAGGCATAAGCGATCTTAGCTCTTGAGTTAATATACAAGTTAAAATCTTGAGCTAACATTTGTCTGTGAGTTCTTGAGATATAAGTAATAATAATATACCGAATAAGGCTCCTTGTTATGTTTTGCTGTCATTTTTCTTTTGCATGAATGCTCTTACAAATAATGTCTTCTATTTTCACTGCATGCAGCATCTGTAGAGATTGGATAGTATTAATTGAACAGGTGCTTAGCTGTCACTCATTATGTTTTATTGGATGTCACAATTTTTGTAGTTGTTGTTTTAACATGTAATGAGGTCTTTCAGTTTATCAGGAGGTCTTTCAGATCATTATATAAATCATATGATTCAGAAAATCAGAATATCTTCTATGTAATCAAGAGAAATTCCAGCTACTCAGAAGGTCTTTCAGATAATGTGGATGTCTTCCAGCTGGTCAGAAGGTCTTTGAATTGATCATCCATCTTCCAGATGATCAGTGGGTCTTTCAGTTAATTAGGGTGTATTTTAGATGATCAGGGCATGTTCTTACTAACCAGGAGAACTTCTAGCTAATCAGGAGGGCTTCTAGCTAATTGGAGGTCTTTCAGATAATCTGGTGTCTCAATGGGTATTTCAGTTTATCAAGGGGTATTTGAAATGATCATGATGTCTTCCAGCAAATCACAAGGACATCCACCTAATTAGGAGGGCTTCCAGGTGATGTGGAGTGTCTCAAGCTCACTATGGAGTCTCCGAGCTAAACATCACATCTTTGAGGGCATCTTATTGATCATGAGATCTTCCAGCTGATAAGATGGTCCTGTTTGGCTGGAGGTCTTCCAGCCCATAATATTCTTCCAGTAAATATTGAGGATCTCCAGCTGATCACGTGTACTCTGGCAGTTCTACTTAAATTGTCAGCTGGAGCCTCCCTATTACTCCCCTGATAATTTTATGTGCATGCATAAAATTGCAAAGTAAAAGCAATGGTAATTTATTTTATTTTTTATCAAACTGACTAATAATGGATTAATAATACATTTATATATTTTGTTTCAGCAAAGAAATCAGGGGAAGACACTCCGTATCAAGATGGAGTATTGTGAGGAGAAAAGGTATGTGTGTACTACAATGTAGTTTTTGGTTTGGCAGATTCAATGCAGGAACACGTAGGTCCTTTCCCATGACTGGTATTTGAATCCCCTTGGTGAGAGGGCAAGGAACCAGGAGTTTATGCAGCTGACATGAAAAATATTAATTTATTAATTTAAATTTAAAACATTAAAGGTGCATCTTAAATAAATCTTAGATCCTATTGCATGTATTTCAGTACACACTACTGCCTTATAAATCAGTTCTGATTCAACAAGGGGTATTAACGCAGTATCGGAAACATTTGTTCATGGCTCTCACTAAATTTAGTAACTACTACATGCAAATAGTGTAGATCCTGATAGAAAGCTCATAGAAATATTTACTAACAACTGTAAATAAATGAAACAACAACATGCAAAGGTAACGATGTATACGTAAACAAAATGGCAAGGAATAAAGCAGAAAGAAATCTGTTTGTCTAGACCTGATCACTTTATGCATAGCAGGTTAACAGATTGTACTCCCATACAATCATAACTCAATTCATTTGACAGGGATTTTAAAGTGTCTTTTCATTGATTGAATGATAATATGATATAAATGATTTGCCATACACCATTGACAATTAACAATGGTCATATGCAATAATTGCATGTAATTGAGAGTATGCAATTATAGAACCTCTTAAATAGCTTAACACACAGGTTTCTTTTTTTTTATAAAGGTACATTATTTACTGTTGTAATCACTTGCATGCTCATGTTCACTTCACAATAAACTATATCTTTGTTAAACTTTGTGTGTGTTTTGTGCTTTTGAGAGGTAAAGTATGGGTTAAAGATTATAAAACTTTGAGATTGAGTCCGAGACAACTCTCAGGCATATGATTGGTCAGATTTCAAATTTTATTTGAATCCAGCCAATCGGATCAAAGAGTCTCTGACTCAAAAGTTTTATAATCTCCAACCTTGGTCTTCTTTTTTGTTGTTGAGAACTTTACAATATTAATACACGTCCTAGATAAATTGATTTGAGATTGGTAAATATTGTAGATCCAGATTTGCACCAGTGGTTTTCCCAGACCAATGTCTAGAAGTCTTTCTCCACCTAAATAACTGGATGTCACTATAATGATCATTATTGTGTTGTTGCAATATATTTAAAAAGAAAACGTGTTAAATTTGAGAAATTGTTCGATAATTCTCACCTGAACCCCTTCATCATGGGCATTTGTAAACTGGGCCCTGTTACATCTTCCAGATCGGGATCTATACTATTTGCTGCTAAGTTACTAGTCACATCTTCCACATAAGTACATCTTGTTTCTAATGAATGCCTGAAATTGTAAGTAGATAACTGAAAATTGGTATTGTTTATTTAAAATTAGTATTGTTTATTAAACATTAAACATGCTAAGGGGTCAAATAAAGCTTGAGAAATGTTACTCCAAATCTTAAAAGCCACACAATCTCCAAAGAAAAAATGTAATGATACAAAACAATCCAGAATGATTAGTTTATTGCAAGTCTGAGACCAAAACAATAGCAAGTGACCTCTTAATTTGATCTTAATCTGTCTAAATACAAATGAACTGATGATGGTTGTTGAAATCAGTCAAAATATTAACATTGGTTATGTTGAAATAAGTTAACATTATGCTGGTCACTGTATATGATAAAACTTCATACAACCAGTATCTCCTAAAACTACATACAAGACTGCCATACAATTGGTCCCAGGCTCCAGTATCTACTAAGACTTCAAGGTGCACTCATGACAGTACAAGACTGCCATACAATTGGTCCCAGGCTCAGATCATTCAAAAACATGGCATTTTGTATTTTTAGTTTTGTAGCACTTTCTTCCTTTTCCTTAAACATCTACTGAATTTTATTGAAAATTTGTTTTGTAGAATTATGTTAAAATGACATGCCATCTAAAACTGTTTTGAATAAGGTAAAAAAAAAACACATGGCTGCCAGAGTAATCATGGCTTTAAGCCCTGGAATGGAGTTTGCAAACCACACCTAGATTAACCAATCTGATATTGTTAAGAGTTCTGTTATAAATCAATCTTTTTTAGATAAATGTTTATTTTTGTGAAGAAATTTTGAACCAACTGTAGAGCAGGGGGCAACTTGGGGGAAATCTGTGAGGACTAAAGTGAAGGTTTAATTCCTTAGTAATTATTTCATTGTAAAGTAGTAAATCAAGCTTTCTAAACACATACAAAAATTTGTTGCGAGGTAGACTCTGAGGGAGGCATTTTATGAGGGCTGGAATGAAGGTTTAATTATTCTGAAATTGTTAAGTTGACATTGAATGGCAGGCCAATAGGACCATTAAAACTTTCACTGATCCATTTGGAAAGAAACCAGGGGTGGCATTTCCAGGTGCATTTTGGAAGAAAATTTTGGAACAGCAAAATTTGTTGGAAGTTTTAGTATTGTAAGCTTTTGTTTGAGACTTCCTATATACACCATTACTCATATTTGATTGGTTATGCAAGTGTGTCCAATAAGATTGTTAGAAATGGTCGCAAAGCCAACCTGACCAATCAGATGTGTTGGAAATGGTCTTCAGGTCAATCTGACAACAGGGTACTTTAAAAGCTTTAAGGTTGAGCTGACCAATCAGATGTCATGGAAAATGCCCTCGAGTCAAGCTGACCAATCAGATGCCTAAAAATGGCCATATAAGGGCGCACATGTCAATTCCAGTGATATTTCTTTTTGCTGCTTTTTGGCCTGGAAATGAATTTAATACCATTAAATCCTGGTAGTTATTCTAATATTAAGGCCAGTATTCACCAACTGTTCTTGAGTAAGAATTGCTCAAAATCATGGATCTTATAAGTGTTATCACCTGACAGGTATCACTTATAATCTCACTACCAACAGAATCCATTATGATAAGTCCTTGAAACCTAAAACGACCATATTATCTAGAAAAAAAAAACGATTTTATTTTAAGTCCTCTTGTTTTTGGTCTTCATGCTAAGATGCCTTTATGTATTACCAGAGACCCAGAAACAAAAAGGTGCAGGTCCTGAGCCGACATGTCCCAGTGGGAGCTAGCTAATCAGGATTTATATCATTTTCTAAGCCTTTTCATGATAAGCAGACTAAGAGTTATTGTCCTTGAATATTCTGCTCGCATGCCATTCATTGATCTTTGTCGATGACCGAGTATGATCATTTCACAGTGAAAATAGTCATTTTCTATGACCATGAGTGAAATAAAATAAGATAATACTCTGAAATCAACAGATTTTCTATTTATTTTATGCTTATTTCATTCTCAAACTTACTTTGTAGTCAGAAGTTCCTATTTACCTCCCTTGGAACCCAGAGTGCAAATGATAACCATATCATTTCACTGTTTGCTAAAGACAAATGATAAGGATTTTGTTTCACTGTTATTTCTTACTCTTTTATCCAAAAGCATGAAATGAAAAAAAAAATCATCCATTCTGTCCATCATACAAAACGTTTTTGACTTAGCCTCTTGTTTCCTTTCTAGGTCTCAGTCTAGACTAGATTGTGTATTGATATGCACCATGTATTGTATCAGACATTTTCCATTCACCATCAATGAATAAAGCACAGATTTTTCATAGCTCCGGTGGGGTGTTGTTAAGCTTTGATTGGGGAAATATATCCTATAAACCTCAGTGAAACACAATTTTAATTAGTACTTTCTGAAACACATTTATTATTGTGACTTTTTTAAACATGGTTATAATTGGTAGATACTTAAACACAACTGTTATTAGTACTTATTGAACAATGGTTATTGCTGTAGTTATTGAACCACGGTTATTATTGTTTCTTATTGAGACATCATTATTATTGTACTTAAACACATCTGTTATTGTTTCTTATTGAAACACAATAATTATTCTTTCTTGTTGAACCATAATTGTTGTTGGTACTAATGTTTGAAGTTGTTAGAATGTGTACAAACCTAACTATGTATTAATATCTGTATAAAATAACTTTTAACTAAACTAAGTTGATAAGTAGCTTTGTGATTATGTTAGTGAGATCATGCCAAGAAAAGGAAGAACATATTATGTAATAATGCAATATTGAATCAGGGGGCACCTGTAGCATAGTGGTATAGTCTCTGACTTGTAACTCCTCTGGCTGCTTAGCTTCGTGTGGTACTAATTATAATTGTCAATTTATTGTCACATGAAAACTATAATAATGCATAACAAGGCTTGAAGAAGATATAAAAGATTTGGAGAAGGAAACTTTCACCATTTTATGCTCTGCAGATTTGGATTTACACAGGTCAATGTATGTTTCCTAACACAAGGTGAGGTGAAGTATGCCATTATTATCTGCAGGTGCATTGAATTGATATTGCACAGATCTGGTATGTGTGAGACTTAATGTTGAATACAGTCATGTCCCTTACATTTCTGTCAGCTGTCTGAATGAAGTCAATTTATATGATTCAATATCTTGGCTTTGAATGGGAATCAAGTGTGAGTTCATTATATTGTTGTTGTTGTTGTTGTTGTTGTTGTTGCATGAAATGTCATATATGTGCCTCCTACAAGGTGTCATACCAGATTAAGACATTGAGTATCTGACTGTTCCACAATCTCAAGTTATAGTTAGAAGTTCTAATAATTTATTTAAATATTATACAAAAGCTATTATGCTTGCAAATAATTGATCATACATTTTTTTAAATTTTATTTCAATGAATGGATGAATGGTTATATTGATATGAGTGTATTAAGAAATGTTCCTCTAATGTGTGAATTCCCTTGACATATATGACAAGCTTTTTATGTTGGAGTGTTGAGTTTTGTTTAACACATATACATTTGAGTTATAATATTATATGAGTCAAGGACAAACACTTAAGCTTCAAAGACAAAATTAAACACACATGAAGGGATTTTTCAGACTTAAGCTATTGCACAAAGTGACATTTTTTATGCCTACAATTTTTATTTATTATTCCAAGTAGAAATTAATTTTGTTAACAGCATTAATCTGCCATTTACTTACCCTCAAACAAAGTACCGGTATATGTTGGTTGATAGAGTTTTTGTTCCCATCATTGTTCGTATACATGCTTTTTTCAGTTGAGTGGATTGCAGTCTTATCTTCTATATAATTTAGTTCATTAAGAAGTAATTTACCTCCTTCAACAACAAAGAGCTTTCAAGTGCCACAAGTGGAGTATAGAATTAAATTGCAGACACAACAATCAGCTGAGAAATTAGGAAAATAACTTTACTCGTGGCCTTCTTAGCACAAATTGAACGGGTTTATGCGAATAGTGTAGATCTAGACCAGTCATCTTCTATACAGTGTCTATACTTCTTGTAAACTATACATGTTCAGCAAGCAGTGTTATCAATAACATAAATGTTGAATAATAATGGTTCAAAAGTTATCATGGAATCAGTGGTTTGTTGAGGCTTTAAAACAGGACTTTTGTTGCTCAATATATACAATAGGGGATGATGAAGAGGCATCTACCCCTTTAGGCAACCTTAGCATTTATTTGGCTAATCACTCCCTTTTTATTGGCATATTCTATTCTATTCAATTTAATATTCTCAGTATGGTGATAAAATGACTTAACATAATTTTCACTCCATTTTATATTCTCAGGGTGCTGATAAAATGAGAATACCAGGTTAGTGTTGATATAGATAAATGTTATCATGCGAGGCTAAGAAAATCAGAAAGCACGAGGATCTGCCTCGTGCTTTCTGATTCTCGGGCCGCGTGTGAAAACATTTATCTATATCAACACTTACCTGGTATTCTTTTTATCCCACCATCAACAGTTTTTATCAAATGGATTAAAAAGGGAAACATTTAAATTAACTGCTACTGCTCCTCCCCTACATGATCTGACATTCTAATGCACTACACAAAATTCATGCGTGTGGATGACATTGAAATTCTGAACATTTAATATAGCGCCGTAAAATTGCAAAGATAGTTGTGATTTTGACAAGATGACTTGCGAAATTTGGAGAAATGATGGGATTGGAGATGGTGTGTTGGTGTTCATGTTTATGT
Organism: Sinonovacula constricta; assembly: GCA_007844125.1. NCBI lineage: Eukaryota > Metazoa > Mollusca > Bivalvia > Cardiida > Solecurtidae > Sinonovacula > Sinonovacula constricta. The sequence goes on from CM017573.1 coordinate 3,410,409, forward strand.
CTATAAACTGTGACTTATTAGGACAATTGTCCAGATCTGTGCAGTCAGCTGTATTTGGTTCAACTAAAGATCGAGCTTTATCGAAACTATTTGAATGTTCATCATGTAACGACATTTGATCATCATGGGTCTGTCTTTAGATTAGGCTGCTGATTGCTGCTTTCTGAGAAATTCACAAATTCAAGATCAATGTCCTTCTCAAAAAAGTAAGAACTAAAGCCAAATTTTGCCTCAAAATCCTCATAGCTTATCTACAACACTGCTTAGGTTTTCACACGATTCTTCATCAGATTCTTTCAATTCTCACCAAATTACAACAGGGACTCGCATAATATGACATATTGACAGTTGTTTTTATTGTTGCAGACTACAAATTCGTACTTTTATTAATTTTATTACTATTCCTAAAAGTTTTAATCATGTGTCTGTATTACATGTTGTTCAAGATTTTTCCAAGTTTTTGAAATGTGTACATTTTGATTAATAAAGCTTTTATATATTTTTTTGTTTAAATTTTTTTCTAATATCATTGTTAAATAGAACTTTGGACAAGATCGCGATCAACTGTCCGGTTAGCTCGGTCGGTTAAGATGCCGCTTCTTAAATTTTCAATCCTGCAGGACAGAGATCGAGACCTCGCTCAACCCAACTTTTTTGATACCCTTGTTTGCTCTATTTAACGAATCATTATATAATGTACATTTTTGGGGTGATCACAACAATAATTACGCGTTAAATGAGTTTTGTTTCACATTTCCATTCCTGATCGTTTCGTCAAAAAAGTAGTCCGGCTTAGAGCAGATGCGCAAATATCGGTTGATAAAGTTAATCTTTATTGCACGGGTTATATCAACCGATATTTACAGAGATGGTGGGATAAAATGACTTGTATAAAAAACATTATTTTGACTTCATTTTATATTCTCAGGGTGGTGATATAATAACTTGTATATAAAAAAATCATTTTTACTCCATTTTCTATCCTCAGGGTGGTGACCTGCACGCGACCAGTGTTATATGATCATGTGAAGAACAAAGTGGAGGAACTGTTCCTGTACCCTTTGAACATCTTCTTCACGCAAGCTAATGGAGAGGTAGGTAGCCTGTATACACATTACATGCTCTCAATTTATTTATAAAGAAAAATGTTGATAAACATGTACTTTCAGCGACTCAGTCTATAAGCTCAGGTTGCAGGGAACCAGAAAAATTGGCCTCATCTCATGAAAAGTTGAACCTCTTTTTCAGAACATAACATCTTAAAAAACAAAGAACAAGAAGTGAAGATAGTTATTTGAATAAGAGATAGAGAATTTGCATGAGTATGCCAATTTCAGTATAGTTGACAGAGACCTTTGTAGTATTAGGTAACCAAATTTGTGTCAAAGTGACAGGTAATGTCATTAACACAGCTTCATGTGGACACTTTAAAATAATGAAAATGTTAAAGTGGATAAAACATCAAAATGAGCTGACACAAAAGTTTTAATGTTAAAAACAAATCACTGCATTAAGTTGTAAGTTAATGATAATGTTTTGAATAATGCTTGACATAAAACAGATCATACAGCAGTTTTCCAGAAGAATTTTTTTTTCCATATATTCTTAACCACACTGTGTTTATACTATCTACAATCTGTATTTACAGGTCTTTATCCCGATTACATGCCAGGCAGAGCTGGACTCTGCCATCCATCTGGTAGACAAGAATGAGCGTATCACCAGTCTACGACTGTTCCTTACCAGTGCTAACGCCAACCATAAACATCACACATCATCACCCCATCATACATTCATACAGGTAAATAGGAATATTCATTTCATAATTCAAGATCTCTATTTTTCCCCATATTTAGGATAGCACAAATTTCTATCACCAGCCATAAGTCAAGATAACTATTTTCCCCCATATTTAGGACAGCACAACCTTCTAACACCAACCATAAGTCAAGATAACTATTTTCCCCTTATTTAGGATAGCACATCCTGCTAACGCCAACCGTAAGTCAAGATCGCTAAAATGGCTATTTTCCCCTTATTTAGGATAGCACAACCTTCTAACCCCAACCATAAGTCAAGATAACTATTTTCCCCCATATTTAGGATAGCACAACCTTCTAACCCCAACCATAAGTCAAGATAACTATTTTCCCCCATATTTAGGATAGCACAACCTTCTAACACCAACCATAAGTCAAGATAACTATTTTTCCCCATATTTAGGATAGCACAACCTTCTAACCCCAACCATAAGTCAAGATAACTATTTTCCCCCATATTTAGGATAGCACAACCTTCTAACCCCAACCATAAGTCAAGATAACTATTTTTCCCCATATTTAGGATAGCACAACCTTCTAACACCAACCATAAGTCAAGATAACTATTTTTTCCCATATTTAGGATAGCACAACCTTCTAATGCCAACCATAAGTCAAGATAACTATTTTTCCCCATATTTAGGACAGCACAACCTTCTAACCCCAACCATGAGTCAAGATAACCATTTTTCCCCATATTAAGGATAGCACAACCTTCTAACACCAACCATAAGTCAAGATAACTATTTTTTCCCATATTTAGGACAGCACAACCTTCTAACGCCAACCATAAGTCAAGATAACTATTTTTCCCCATATTTAGGATAGCACAACCTTCTAACGCCAACCATAAGTCAAGATAACTATTTTTCCCCATATTTAGGATAGCACAACCTTCTAACGCCAACCATAAGTCAAGATAACTATTTTTCCCCATATTTAGGATAGCACATCCTTCTAACCCCAACCATAAGTCAAGATAACTATTTTCCCCCATATTTAGGATAGCACAACCTTCTAACACCAACCATAAGTCAAGATAACTATTTTTTCCCATATTTAGGATAGCACACCCTTCTAACACCAACCATAAGTCAAGATCACTATTTTCCCCCATATTTAGGATAGCACAACCTTCTAACGCCAACCATAAGTCAAGATAACTATTTTTTCCCATATTTAGGATAGCACACCCTTCTAACACCAACCATAAGTCAAGATCACTATTTTCCCCCATATTTAGGGTAGCACAACCTGCTAACGCCAACCATAAGTCAAGATAACTATTTTTTCCCATATTTAGGATAGCACACCCTTCTAACACCAACCATAAGTCAAGATCACTATTTTCCCCCATATTTAGGGTAGCACAACCTTCTAACGCCAACCATAAGTCAAGATAACTATTTTTTCCCATATTTAGGATAGCACACCCTTCTAACACCAACCATAAGTCAAGATCGCTATTTTCCCCCATATTTAGGATAGCACAACCTTCTAACGCCAACCATAAGTCAAGATAACTATTTTTCCCCATATTTAGGATAGCACACCCTTCTAATGCCAACCATAAGTCAAGATAACTATTTTTTCCCATATTTAGGATAGCACAACCTTCTAACCCCAACCATAAGTCAAGATACCTATTTTTCCCCATATTTAGGATAGCACAACCTTCTAACGCCAACCATAAGTCAAGATAACTATTTTTTCCCATATTTAGGATAGCACACCCTTCTAACACCAACCATAAGTCAAGATCACTATTTTCCCATATTTAGGATAGCACAACCTGCTAACCCCAACCATAAGTCAAGATAACTATTTTTTCCCATATTTAGGATAGCACAACCTTCTAACGCCAACCATAAGTCAAGATAACTATTTTTCCCCATATTTAGGATAGCACACCCTCCTAATGCCAACCATAAGTCAAGATAACTATTTTTCCCCATATTTAGGATAGCACACCCTTCTAACGCCAACCATAAGTCAAGATAACTATTTTCCCCATATTTAGGATAGCACACCCTTCTAACCCCAACCATAAGTCAAGATAACTATTTTTTCCCATATTTAGGATAGCACAACCTTCTAACGCCAACCATAAGTCAAGATAACTATTTTTCCCCCATATTTAGGACAGCACAATCTTCTAACACCAACCATAAGTCAATATAACTATTTTCCCCATATTTAGGATAGCACACCCTTCTAACACCAACCATAAGTCAAGATAACTATTTTCCCCCATATTTAGGACAGCACAACCTTCTAACCCCAACCATAAGTCAAGATAACTATTTTTCCCCATATTTAGGATAGCACAACCTTCTAACCCCAACCATAAGTCAAGATAACTATTTTTCCCCATATTTAGGATAGCACATCCTGCTAACGCCAACCATAAGTCAATATAACTATTTTCCCCATATTTAGGATAGCACAACCTTCTAACACCAACCATAAGTCAAGATCTCTATTTTTCCCCATATTTAGGATAGCACAACCTTCTAACCCCAACCATAAGTCAAGATAACTATTTTCCCCATATTTAGGATAGCACAACCTTCTAACACCAACCATAAGTCAAGATCTCTATTTTTCCCCATATTTAGGATAGCACAACCTTCTAACGCCAACCATAAGTCAAGATAACTATTTTTCCCCCATATTTAGGACAGCACAACCTTCTAACGCCAACCATAAGTCAAGATAACTATTTTTCCCCATATTTAGGATAGCACAACCTTCTAACGCCAACCATAAGTCAAGATAACTATTTTTCCCCATATTTAGGATAGCACAACCTTCTAACACCAACCATAAGTCAAGATAACTATTTTTCCCCATATTTAGGATAGCACAACCTTCTAACCCCAACCATAAGTCAAGATGGCTATTTCCCCCATATTTAGGATAGCACAACCTTCTAACGCCAACCATAAGTCAAGATCTCTATTTTTCCCCATATTTAGGATAGCACAACCTTCTAACACCAACCATAAGTCAAGATAACTATTTTTCCCCATATTTAGGATAGCACAACCTTCTAATGCCAACCATAAGTCAAGATAACTATTTTTCCCCATATTTAGGACAGCACAACCTTCTAACGCCAACCATAAGTCAAGATAACTATTTTTCCCCATATTTAGGATAGCACAACCTTCTAACCCCAACCATAAGTCAAGATAACTATTTTTTTCCATATTTAGGATAGCACAACCTTCTAACCCCAACTATTAGTCAAGATAACTATTTTTCCCCATATTTAGGATAGCACAACCTTCTAACCCCATTCATAAGTCAAGATAACTATTTTTCCCCATATTTAGGATAGCACACCCTTCTAACGCCAACCATAAGTCAAGATAACTATTTTTCCCCATATTTAGGATAGCACACCCTTCTAACGCCAACCATAAGTCAAGATAACTATTTTTCCCCATATTTAGGATAGCACAACCTTCTAACCCCAACCATAAGTCAAGATAACTATTTTTCCCCATATTTAGGATAGCACAACCTTCTAACGCCAACCATAAGTCAAGATAACTATTTTTCCCCATATTTAGGACAGCACAACCTTCTAACACCAACCATAAGTCAATATAACTATTTTTCCCCATATTTAGGATAGCACATCTTGCTAACCCCAACCGTAAGTCAAGATCGCTAAAATGGCTATTTCCCCCATATTTAGGATAGCACAACCTTCTAATGCCAACCATAAGTCAAGATAACTATTTTTCCCCATATTTAGGATAGCACATCTTGCTAACCCCAACCGTAAGTCAAGATCGCTAAAATGGCTATTTCCCCCATATTTAGGATAGCACACCCTTCTAACACCAACCATAAGTCAAGATAACTATTTTTCCCCATATTTAGGATAGCACAACCTTCTAACGCCAACCATAAGTCAAGATAACTATTTTTCCCCATATTTAGGATAGCACATCTTGCTAACCCCAACCGTAAGTCAAGATCGCTAAAATGGCTATTTCCCCCATATTTAGGATAGCACAACCTTCTAATGCCAACCATAAGTCAAGATGGCTTTTTTCCCTATATTTAGGACAGCACAACCAAGTTGTCACGAGTGGTGCCGGGGTTGTGCTTGCTTATGACCATATTGATCAAGTTTGCCTGTCTAGACTGTACTTTTTTGCTTTGATTGAAATATTAAAAAAACTTGTTATACAAATGCTTGCCCTTGTTGAAGGGTGTGTGTGGTCTTTTAAGAACCACATTAACAATGTAACAGAAACTTATGGTTATATTTTATATTAAATTTCCAGAGTTTTTGATTGTTTGCTATCTACATGTTTAAATAAAATTAAATCATTCCAACTTCAACTTATGAGACCATACCAGGCTTTTTTAATACTTTTCTGAGATCCTTTATCTATCCTGTCATTCCATTTACAGAACAAGGGTGTTTTCTGTTGTTGGAGAAAGAGCTCTGCCTTTAAGTGTTGTGTTTACTCTTATTTATAGAAAAAAAAGTTTCTGTTGTCTTAGAACTGTTATAGGTATTTTTCTATCTAGCATTGTTGTTTTACAGTACAAACTCCCTAATCTTGCCACCATTCGGTCCGCCCAAAATGTCCAGATTATAGAGGATTCTAGATTGTAGAACGTTTCTACTAAATTGTGATCTGTTTAATCATGTTCATATTTGGTACAGCAGGTTAATTTTTAAAAAAAAAGACAACACCAGATATTATCAGTCATTTACTTAGATATACATGAAAACATGTCATTTTGAATATGTACTAAGTGAATTATATTGGCAAACATGTTTTTTATATATGTACATTTGAGTTACCAATGTTATCCAATTTTCTGTTTATTTTAATATTCATATGTCTAATTTTAATTTTCAAGACTGTAGGGCTTATTGACAGTAAAGAACAAATCCATTGAGGTTTGCTTTATAGAACAATCATGTGTTTCGTATTGGAAATGAATCCAGCAAGTTTCACAACCATATTACCAACATTCTCTTCAGCTGAATTCCTCAAATGAAATAACATTTTGAGTGCCTCAGGATGCTTAAGTTTTATAAGACCAATTTATTGATAATTTATGATCTTTTAGCACTTTACAAAGGGAAAATAGCCTCTCATAAAATCTCAATTCAAAGTCATAAGCAGCAGAGCTACTGAGCACAGCTACTTTACAATGGTAACTTTTACTGCTAAGCAGATCACTTTGACAGATTTTTCACAGATTAGAAGATCACACAAGACACCACCAACATGTAAATGAGCTCCTTTCACAATCTCTACTTGCTGGTGATTAGCACCTTGCTGATTGGGGTAATCAATCAACACTCAGATTACAAGGAATGCACACAATGTCATAGACATTCAACCGGATTGCAGAATGTTTTGGATTGTAGAAGATAGTTTACATAAGGAAAATGAAGAAAAAAATCAGGACCTTAAAAAAGGCCTGGATAGAAAAGGATTCTGGTATGTAGAGGAGCCAGTTAGCTGATTTTCTACTGTACCTGTGTATCTATTTGTATAACTGTTGTTGTACATGTATATCTATTTTTAGAACCGAGATTCTCCGAGTCCTCCACCTGGTTCCCTGCCTGAACATGACAAATCCTACCACAGTCTGTCCCGTAGTTCAATAAATAGTGAAGGAGAATTTATTCCAGAACCAGACAAGGAGGTGAGTTCTTCATGCAAATTATAAGTTCTGATCCAAGTGTGGGTAAAAAAAAATATACCATTAGGTATATTTGTTGACCTGCAGGTTCATTAACAGTTCTATCCTAATCATGTGTCTTTCTATAACAATGGTAGCTAGGTGTCATAGTGATCATTATTGTGTTGCTGAGAGGTGTTGTACAAACAAAAAAATTCTCCAAATAAAATTTAATTTAGTCTAGTGTAGCCTATAGCTATGTACCACACTACTCTGTTTTGGTATAGTCCTACCTGCTACCCACCAAGCTATTTTCTGTCTCACTCCTCTCCTTGATATATCAACATGTGATATAAACCCTTGACAACCAGTGGGGTAACAAGAATGTCACCGTGACTGAGAGGTTATCCAGCCACCTATATCAGTCCACATTTGTACCTGTTGCCATCATGATTATACAGTCACTGTGGCAACACAAACACTATATACCACACAATATTATATATCATGATCAGTGAATGTGATCAAGTTCAAGGTCGTAAATTGCTTGTTCTAAGAATAGTAAATTGTGCTAAAAAAATTGTCTCAAAATGACAAAAATGGACTGTAACGGATATTAATATTAGTTTGTTTTTTCATGTATCCCATAATTCTCAAATTCTATGATGCTGTACTAATATCAAGATACTTATAAATTAATGAGTGTCTGATAAATAGAGTTAGGCGGGCGATAAAGGAGTTACAATAGGAGTGTTCTCCTGTTTTCTGGAGCGTTGGAATTACAAGATTTATTTTTTAAATGTATTTATTTGTCAACCAAATCTGGCATAGAGATTGTGACATACAAGCTCAAAACAGTTATTGTTGTTGTCAAATTGTGCTAAAAAGATAGGGCTAATATTTACACACAAAAAGTAGTTCTACGTGTTGCCATGGTAAGACGTAAAACTAAAGGCAAAATAGCAAAGTTAAAATCCCATTGAAAACAATATCATTAAATGTTTACTGTAGTATAACCAGCCAATTTAAACTAAGTGATAATAAAAGAAACACTAAATAAATGATCAAGTATCAAAGTTTTTATCTTAATTTTTATAAGACAAAACTAAATATATTTAATTTAAGCACAAAGTATGCAATGCACATTTGCTGACTATTGTATAATATATCTTACATAATATACTGTTCCTGTACTCAGAGCATTTTGTTTGTTTACCAGGAATTTTGGATGATTTTACATTGCTTTCATCAGCTGACCGGTTACTGGTCCCTAGAGACCATCAGCTGACCGGTTACTGGTCCCTAGAGACCATCAAGAGTTCCGTGACCTGAGGAGACTTTCCTACACCTGTGACAGTTCCAGCCCCTGGTCCATGTTTAGTGGTGGCCTCTGCTGTTTAATTATTATGGCTTCTTTGACTTTCTTTTTTCCACAACTTGCTTTTGGATGTTAATATCTTTGTTTTCTCTGTTATGAATTTGTGTCAGGTGTTCTGACAATGTTTATAGATGGAATGAGGGGCTGGAACTACAAAGGGTGGACAACAGACTCCTTGTGTCACTTGAAGAAATCCCCAGAAACTTCTTTAGTCTTACTCTTTATCTTTGTTATTTTAAGACCCCCAAAAGTTACAAATCTGTGCATATTTGTCCACTTGCCTGTTATAGGGGTAAATATGAGGTAACAACTGCATTGGAAAATGTAACAGTGCTTCAAATTGTCCTTACTGACACTTGTATAGAAAAAAATCAGCTGTATGCTTCATTAAAAGAAATTAGATCTTTTCTCTATCAAAAGAAAATATAAATTACTAAAATATAAAGACATCTCTAAAGAAAGTGACATTTATAAATGATACCTATTATATTAACATTATCTACCAGAAATTGTAAACCATAAAGCCTAGAGAATCCTTTTAAATGTACTTATCTAACTGTCATTCTTAAAGTGACAGACATTTGTCATAGAATACCCCTTATGTAGACAAAAATAGGGTTGACACACATCAGCTAACACTGATAGCATACATAAGGAAACAAAGGAAAAGTTCATTTCTTTAGATTTTCTTATAAAGTAGTAAAATCATGAATGATAATTTACAATTACCTGATATTGGTTCTGTGTAGTTTTTATTTTTAATGTTTGTGAATGCAAGTGTTTTTTTTATTTATGGAAATGAACATGTATGTATTTCTTGTTCCTGTTTCTACAGGCCAATATGCATGCTGTATACGTAATTGTGTACTTTACTGTATAAAGACGTGTATGTGTGAATCAGTGAGTGTGTGTGTAATAGTAACATGTTAACTTACCAGGGTAAAAAATGAAATCGTTATAACATAGTTTTTCCCATCATACATTCATAGGGTTGTTGCAACAAAGCAAAACATTTCTTTAATGTCTGTTCACATGTGTGTTCACTGAAACAATCTTGCATATATATATCTTAAAGGTGGTATGTCTGACCTCTGTTTGGGATACTTGTGCATAGTTTCAACAGAAAGATCATTCTTTAATCCAAGCGTAGACAATTTTCAGCAGTATCTCAATTTTAAGAGTGGTAAAACTTGTTAATCAACACTTAAAATGTTCAGTGTTTTTAAATCTATAAATAAGCACAGTTGGGATTCCTGCATAAATTAGACGTCGAGGTCAGAGTGGATGATGTGAATGAGCTAAAACATAACTGGTAGCGTGGTTTTCTTTATTTTAAAAATATCTAACTGCACAGCATGGCTCAGACAGAAAATACATTTTTGTAAAGACAATTGTGTCATTATGATTCAATTATAACTCAGGTGTAGGACACAAATAAACAGCATTTCATGAGATCTCTTCAGGCTACAATAATTTATTTTGGCTGTTTAATGACAAGTTGTTTTGGTCTAAACTGTCTGTTATTACCTTTAAGTTTCAGTAGTTGAGAAAGTGCCAGCTATTTGATACATTTCTATTATACATTAACAGGGTGTCTACACTAACCCTGACCTGGCTTCCATGTCTGGCAGTGTTTCCTCCCTTGACAGCAGCTATATCAGTAGTCAGTAAGTAGACCCTTAAACTATTTTCATTGCCTCTCAATGGCAGCATGTAGCTGTCTCACACTTTCCAATTGTCTGTACATGTGTCTGAACATTTGTCACATTTTTTGTAGTTTTATTGTCATGGTAATATTTAAAGTGACATTTCTTGTTGTAATCCAGTATTCCAACTAACTCAAACATATCCAGGGTACATAATCTTACTAGGTGGATATATGGACTCATTTGATAACTGCCGATCCAGTTATTTAACAGCACATACACTAATGATCATCATGTATGTTATAGAGTAAATATGTTACAAATACTAGAAAAGTTTAATGTTATATATATCTGGAATTTCTTTTAGCTAACAAATATTGATAATAGAAACAGAATTTCAGATCTTTATTAAATCATTTCTAATGAATCACTACAAATAAAAATATTTAAAATTGTATTTTGAATTTAACCCCATTATAATAATGACTTTTTAATAAAACTTGTTCTGTTTAAATAGATATAAATCTAAGTGGAAGTATAAAATAAATAAAATGTTTACGTGCATGTAAGACAAGGATCTTCAAGTTTCTTTTTGTTAATTATAGCCTTCACATGCTACATAGGTTTATTACCTATTTTCTTAATTTTTGCCCTACTTCTCCCAGCAGACATAACAAATCAAATAGTTAGAAAGACAGGAGCAAATAATGCAGATCCTAAAGGTAGCTTTTTTTATCTTGATCTACAATATTTGCATAGGCCTGATTAATTCTCAATTAACAGTTGTAGAAATGAAATGTTCTATTTGCTCCATCTATCCCCAGTGGAGACACGTACCCCATGATGAGGTCGAGGCATGCATCACGCAGAAGTATCTTGTCTGACGGTGCCAAAGATGAATATGATAACAGTAAGGGCAATAATAACTTCCATTTTTGTATCAGTTACCAGTACCTCAATTGGTACTTTTTATTATAAGTTATCCCAAATTCACTTAAAATTAGAACTTACAATTGGTTGTTATTTAATTATAAACCAATCAAATTATTCTTATTAAGCATGTTTTTAACGGGTCGTGAAAGCGGTGAAATGATAAAATGCCCCAAATTTTGAATGCTCATAACTATGAAGTCTTTTGTCCGACTCTTCTAAAACTTTCCAAAATTATGTATACATTCTATAAGAACAGAATGGCAAAATATAAACGTGAAAAATTACCTAGAAATACGTTTTCTTTTCTTAGAAATTTTTTTTTCAGTCATTTTGTGGGGGCAAAAGTTCATCTTCACAGCAAAGCTTATATAAAACAACATTTAGCAGAATTATTAAATACACCCTAATGGAGGTAGTATGGAGCTTAAAATTTTGATTACCTTAACCGTGTTTGATAAATCTATCACCATAGTTTTCAATGTCAAAAAAGTAGTCCCTCTTTGAAACAGAAAGTACATGTGTTTTCACTTGATTTTTAAAGTGTGTTTTTATGCATGTTCTAAACACTCACTATGAAAATTAAGTGAGCTTCTACGTTGAAAATTGTTTGAACAAACTTATGTTACAATAAAATTGTGTCTATAAACATATTTCCTGGGCTAAACTGCTCATAACAAAAAATGGTAGTTTTATCAATATTCATCAAATTTCACTTTTTTGTGAAGTAATCTTAATAAATTATGATATAATATGTTATAACATTGGTTTTGATGTATGGCATGAATATTTATATGAAAAAATAATGAACTTTGAAAATTAAAATTTTATGAAATGTGCCGCTTAAGCGACCCCTTAAGATTCTAAAATTTTCATATAGGTTTTGGCCAGAAGCATTTGTTTTATTTTATTATTATTACCTATCAAAATATTTTCCTTCCATCTAGACCGAGGCAACAGATTTGGCACCTACCCTCGTGGCTTTGAGTCAGGCATTCACTCAGCTGGTGTTGAAGGTCATGGAACGTTTCCAAGATCACACACGATGAACCGTCGCCCTGACAATTCGGCCAGTTCCCTGCGATCCTTTATGTCCCGGGGCAGTGAGGGCACTCTCAGTACAAGTTCCAGTAGTTCGGGTTTTCCTCCTGATCCAGAAGATTCCCCTGAGGGACGAATTTTTAAACGTAACAGCAGCGACGGCAGTCCAGTATTAAACCCTTCATATTCAAAATGTAAGGGTTTATGGAATTTTAGAAGTTATATAAAAATATATATTTAAAGTATAAGAAATGTTTTTTGTTTGTTCTAAAACCATGATTAGGAAGTTTTTAAACTAACATTTATTATTTAAAATGCTTCTATACTTTGATAAAGCAGTATGCATGAGAATTGGTCATCTTTCTGACAGTTCTACTTTATACATAGTTGTTGACCTTGGCCTTTATTGTACCTCACAGCACCACGGTGTCCAACCAATTGGAAGCCAGGCCAAAGACTTGGTAGTGGAGCATTTGGTGACGTCCATCTGTGTTTTGATCATGATACTGGCCGAGAACTGGCAGTGAAGATGGTCAAACTTAATGGAGTCAATGCTGAAATGTCAAAGGTATGCAGAGCTCACTTATGGTCAATATAAGGAGTAAATATAAATTCATCCAGGAATACATCATGGTCACGGTAACTGTAAAAATGGTTGTCAAATACCAAAAAAAAAAATAGTAAGGCAGACCACATTACATCATAATGAAATAGGTTTGCAGCAAAAATAAGCAAACTTACTGAAGTCTAGGCAATATTCCAATTTGTGCCTAAGTTTTGTTTTGTTTTAAAAACTGCCTTTGTTTTTAGTAGGAATTGTTTTTTTCTTTTTAAATCTTCCTGTATATAATGTACATTTTGTGTTGTTTTTTTCTACAGGAGGTACGGGCCCTGGAAAACGAGATCAGCTTACTGAGGAACTTCTCCCATGAACGGATCGTCCAGTACTATGGATTCTATTCAGACAAAAATGAGATCTGTATATTCATGGAATACATGCCTGGGGTAGGTAGCATGATTTTGACATACTGGTTGCTCGAACACGGGATCGGTAGAATTACCGGATCAATTGAACAAAACTGCCTGTCCCTGCAATTTGCCTTTGTTCTATATAAATTACCATAGGATCGCTAGTAAAACCTGTAGTTTGACCAGTCAGACTGGTTGCCAGTCTCTATTTACTTGTATTCCACACCTAATGGGACAAACTGCAATCTCTGCTCATTAACCTAGACTGATTGTCTGTACTGTGAAACTACCAGTGATTGTATTTTTCACACATCCACAATATGCTACAATTTATGAGTTGGTATCACTGTGCACTAATAAACAGTTGACATAAGTTTTATTGATAGAATGGTGTGATAAATGGTGTTAAATTGCATAAAATAGTTTGACATTTGATGGAGAAAGAAAAGTAGATGGATTTTCATAAAAAAAATTCTACATGATGTGGCGACTAATACAAATGTTTGTTTTTGTTTATATTTTTTGTTATTTGTTCATTTTCATTCACATGTTCTGTCTTTTTTTTCCAACACAAGATTGAATTGATTCTAACGTAAATCTTGTAAATAAGCCCTAGTATTTCACCATCTCAAAATATTCAGTGAAATTACCATCACATATGTCACAGTTTTGTATCAGTTATGTGATTTTGAATTTGAAGGGACATTTTCTCTGATCTTGGTTATTTGCGAAAGTGGAATGGAGTTGTAAAGTGTTTGATTATGAATTTGTCGTTTTTAACATAAAATTTAAAATACAAATCATGTTTGTAATGTTTTTAACTTAATTGATAGGTATGGTTTAAAAAAATATGTTCTGTTGTTTTTTTATTATCAAAACAAACAATAAGTGACATGTAATCACAAAAGAAAACAAATAGATGCACATTCTTGGTTTTTAAACATAGTCAAATCATAATCAGAAAATCTAAAATAAAACCAGTCTGAAGGAAATATAACCATATATATAATATTTTATATAAAGGGAAACTTGGCTGATAACTCATTAGTATATAAATAGCATTTTATTAATGGAAATGGTTGACAAACTGATTTGTAAATAAATTCTCTTCTCTCAAACTCAAGGCTCACTTGAACTGGAAGGACATTCCTGTGGGTGTTCGACTGTACTTTATCAGAATTTTACCAGCTTATTTATAAATAAAATATGAGATCAGTAGCTTTAAAGAGGACATGCCTAAGACAAGATGGCAGCGACACATTTTTTTTTTATGATGCTTACTTATCTATTTAATTTGCTATGATTTTTTTATTTTTTTACTTTTAATTTTATTTAAGTTTCTCTGCATTACAATTTACAAATGTTTTTCTTCGGCTTCGTATGACCTCTCAAGTGTCGGTGTGCCGTAAAACCGAACATACAAATGTTTCACTGTTGATAGTTATTCAACTAATTATACAATTTTACCTACATGGTGAAGGGAATAAGTCCTTTAGATACATAGACTTGTGTTTGCTGTTTTGTTTCAGTTTTAGTGATATGATCTTAGATATAGTGTGATTACAACATCTCAGTGTTCACTTTTGTTTGTTTCAGGGGTCTATATTTGATGTGATGAACAAGTATGGAGCTCTTAATGAGAACGTGTCTGGGAAATATTGTAGACAGGCCCTTGAAGGGCTCGCCTATCTGCATAAAAATGTTATTGTCCACAGGGATATTAAAGGTAACCACTAAAATACAATGTTTTTTGTTTTTATCGTTATAACAATACTTGCATAACAGTATTTTTTCAAAGGGGTGCAGCTTTGAACATTTTATTATTTTGATATAAAATATAGTTCCAACATGATTAAAATTAATGAAAGTTATTTATGAATTTTTTTTCATTGACTGATATTGAACAAATAGAGGAAACACTGTTTTGGTCATTAAAGTGATTTCCAGCTATATTGGTGGAGGAAAACCTCAGACAAATGCCTTGGTAGAACCACAGCAGTTCATATGGACTTGACCAGTACTCAAACCCAAGAGGGAAGCAGTCAGAGGCTATATAAGTCCACATTAACTACAGGCGCCCTGATACAAAATGTGGAAGCTTTCAAGTATTATTTCAGTGTGTTTGTGGTTCCACAAGCAGTATTTTAGGGTATTCTGATAACCTTAGCTGTTAGCTAGACCCTTTCACCTAACTTACATCTTTCAGTTAATTTCTAATTGGTTTCAGTTGATCTCTTATCTGTTTTAATTAACTTCTAATTTTAGGTGCTAACATCCTGAGAGACAGCAATGGGAACGTGAAGCTGGCAGATTTTGGCACCAGTAAGCGTCTCCAAACCATCTGTAGTTTCTCTGGTCTTAAAACTGTCACAGGGACGCCATATTGGATGGCACCAGAGGTGATCAACGGCGAGAATTATGGCCGCAAGGCTGACATATGGTGAGAAGTTTTACATTTTCTATTCAAACATTCTCAACTGTCTGCTTCCTGTGAAGAATCACAAATGGGATGGTGTGTTCCAGGAGCAAGGTGCAGCACAAAGGCTTGGTTTGAACATTTATCCGGAGTCCAGTTCCTTAAATTTTGACCTCTACAAATTGTGCTATTTGTTGTAATTCACAGAAATGAATGTTTCTTTAAAAAAAAGAAAAAAGTTTTTTTTTACCAACATAGAGACATTTCACTTAAAAGGCATTTTGTTTTGAGTACCACACCAGTGATTTTTAAATAATTCATCTGACTATCTGCACTGTTAGTCAAATGAATTTGAAAAAATCAATTGGTCCACATTAATTTTCTTATTTATGTTGAAAAAAAAAAGTTATAAGTACTTACAATGTGTCTTTTTTCCTACCAGGAGCCTTGGCTGCACAGTTGTCGAAATGCTAACAAAGAGACCACCATGGGCAGAATTTGAAACTATGGCAGCCATTTATAAGATTGCTACAGAGGACCACCCAAAATACGAACTTCCCAAAAACACTTCCGAACAAACGAGACATTTTCTGAGCATGACATTTCGAAGAGTGCCTCAAGAACGGCCCACTGCTGAAGACTTGCTCTATCATCCATTTGTAAATAGGTGATCCATAGTATGTGGCTAGGATATAAAATAAATTTTTATAATAATTGATCATAAAATACATAAATATGTTGCCAAGATAATGTTTGGCCGGGTCAGGTAATGGCTGAGATTGGGTTGTGTGACCTAATCAAAATCCAGGGCACAAAGTGCTTTGTGCAGACATGGCATGCATTTTTTATGCTTACAAATGCCAATGGGGAAAATTAATGCCAACAGCCATCCCAAAGCCCATTAAATAAATCTGTGCAAGTAAGTGGGGCTGACTGGATGTGTGACTTGATCCATTCAAAGACAGAAACATGTGTATTTTTTGCAACTGGAAGTTCATACACATGACAACTTTTTTGTTTTGGAGAGAGCCAGATGTGCTTTCAAAAGAGTTTGAAATGTTGCACACACACACAAAACATCCAAAGTTGCTGTTGGTATGGCAAGCTGTTACTATGGGACAATTGATACTTGGATGAGGTCTTGCTATGGTGATAACTGACTAGCAAAACTTGTTGCTCTTGATTTTGCTGGGGCAAAAGCAATAAAGTTAACATAGGTTGCATTGAAAAACCTGGTGCTGAAATGATGATGGGGTCAGAAGTAATGAAGATACATGTTGTAGATGGCAGTCAACATCAGCCAAGTGTTAAAACGTGGCAAGTTAGCTGCCAGCTAGATAAATATATTTCTTTGTAGTAAAGTGCAAGTCGCAAGCACTAATTTGTTGAGAACATGTTGTTTACTGTGTTGGCTGATTTTCTTCATATAAGAAGGTGTCCTAGTGTAAGGATTACTAGAATGTGTTGGTAAATTATTCAAGAACTGTATTGTAACATTTAAACAACACTAAAAATATGCCACGGTTATTTAACAGTTTTCAAAGTCAGACTGATGATTAAGAGTGATTTTTATGTAGAATGACTGGAACCGACATCAATCCATGTTACACATTACTGTAACTAAGTGAGATTACAACTTGTTTCGGGACTTCTGGAGTATACATATGATCAACCATTCAAATACAGCACTGGATAAGAATGTAATTAAAGAAACTTATAAAATTACAGAAGGTGTCACATTTTGAGAATAATATGTGTACATGTACTTGTTTCCTATAGAATAATCAGCCTTTCTTAGAATTTACTTGTCTGTAGCCAGGGGGCTATACATGAAAG
The DNA here is from genome assembly GCA_007844125.1 of Sinonovacula constricta. Lineage (NCBI taxonomy): Eukaryota > Metazoa > Mollusca > Bivalvia > Cardiida > Solecurtidae > Sinonovacula > Sinonovacula constricta. The sequence goes on from CM017573.1 coordinate 3,428,112, forward strand.
GATTGAAGAGCAATATGATAAGCCTTAGACTCCAAAGTTAAAATAAGAGAGAAAGTTTACCAGACTGTTAGGACTGGAGAGGTGAATCGGAATTGGGTTTGTGACCAATCTTTGCTTTAACCCCAAAACCATCGGTATCTACATTAGTTTTCTGTATCTTGGCTGCTTCTGTTGGACAGGTAGTGTGTCAGATGAATGTTGTAAAAGGATAAAAATAATGAAATGGAGGAAAAGGGTTTTAAAGAAGAAGAACTGATTTTTATCTGTTAATGTTTACATACTTGAAAAATACACACACACAAAATTGAAATATTTTAACTCTCGCCAGAATGCAATCTGTGTAGATCTGCTGCTTTTATCATCAGTTGCAAAGTGCAGTCCATGGTGTGTGATGATTTTAATATAATACCATCACAAATTAACTGATTGTACAAGGTGAAACAGACAAACATGACAAATGAAAGGATTAGTTATTTGTTCAGTGTATTATATTCACAGTGTGATAGAGAGAACACTATACATGTACATGCAAAAACAATGTCTATGCAATATTTTATTATGACAACATGTTAGCACACATATTAACATGTAACTTTGTTGTATACATCTCGGAGTTGATCAAGTTAAATCAAGTGATTGAGTTGGTATCCCAGCTCAGGCAACTTGATTTTCACAGCTCAGGCAACTTGACTTTACTGAGAACAAATCACTTTTTTTTTTCAGGAGAGTTAAACTCTATATATCAGTATGTTTTTGTCATTACCATTATTATAAATTTTCATTTTTGTATTTTCTTTAGTGACCATCTCCTTTGTGAAACCTTGTTGATGTAGCACCAAAACTGTATTATTTCTTTTTTTAATTCATAATATCATTTACTGAGCATTTCAACCTAAAATGATCCTCATAATTTTTTTTTTTTGAAAATATTTCTTTAACAATATTTGAAGTAAATCATTCAAACAAAAGTTATTAAAAATGTTTGATATTTAAATATTTTTCCTTTCGATGACCATAGTTGGTTTTCATTGTCAACTTGCCCCATGGTGCTTCATAGCATATAGTATATTGTGAAAGTAGAATGTAAATGGAGGGTTCTGGCCATGTAGAATGGTTTGAACATACGAGTTGTTACACTTAAAATGTTAAAATGTTGTCTTTCATCTAAACCTGGTTTAATATACTCAAAGGTGTGCAAAGTTAGATTTTTTGATCACTTGAGATTGGGGAAGACTTCCACTTCTCATCATTGTTAAACTAAACTCTTTTTTGTTTTTTTCTTTCAAGTGATTTATACTATTTTTTTTTTGTCGTCCAAGACTTATATGAAGTGCCTCAATTACAGAATTTTGTTTATTGTTAGGCTAAATGCATGTAAAACTGTAAAAAATCAGCAGGTGTACTTTTTCGAGACTTTAAAATTTGGTGATGCTTATTTCTATTTGCTAATGTTTTATTTTTTTAAACAATGGTCATTGAAACTTTGTTGTTTTATTTCGAAATTGAATTATGATTAATTGCTAATACTAGATTTGTACTATAACTTAAACAAAATTGCAAAATTATTATAAAGAGAGGGAAATAACTATATTGACTGAAACTCTAAAATGTGAACAGAGTTATTTCCCTTGTCCATTAAAAAACGACAATATATAATTTTGCTATGGCATTTTTGTTATATAAACATATGTAAATATGCTGTTACTTTTAGATGAGTTTTATCTGCTGTTACTGTATAATTGTTATTGTTTTTCATACTGTTAACAATAAACATACAACCTAAATTCTACTTACATAGGTGACTTTTAGTGCCTGTATATTTTATATGCTCCTTACAGTGCTTTTCACATTACACATTTTTATACATGGTGTTTTTACAGTTTCCAATCTTCTGTTTTAAACTACCTAATATAAAGCCCTTTCTGAATAAGCCAGACATAAATCAGTCAATAGCATGTTATATATATATATATATATATACTGTCTAACAGTAGTATTATCTACTTAACTTTATTACTCTATCAATTAATGTGAGTTGGGTTTTTTTTTTGTTAAAAGCCTATTTCCATACAATATTACACCTAATTTTTATATGTACTTATTTTTATAATTTCTAAATACTGTTGGCTCTTCATAACCGGTCTTATGCCCACATGTTTTTATACATCTTACAGTTATGTAACAGATCTCAGTTGAGTGAAATGGCCCCGATTCATTTTATTCCTATGTCAAAATCATGTTTGCAGCTAATAGGTAATGATAAGAGTATTGTTGGCCAAAGACAGAAATCAGTAATGATATTTTACTTGTAAACCCCACCGATTTCTTTATTTTTGAATCTCTCAATTGCAGAGATTATCTTCCAACTATTTGCTATAAACAGCATACTGTGAGAAAACAGCATATCAAGTAAACTACCTACAAATCTTTCGAGAAAGGTGTTAATTTAAAGCTGCAGCACATTTACTGTGATAGCATTAATGAAGTAAACAAATGGCTTGCAACAATTTGTGACACTAATAATGGCATTGGGATTATTCACTATATGGCTTTTGATTTTTTTTTAAATATCAGTTGAAAATAGTTGCAGCCATCTGCAGGGATAATTTTTAGGTTATGTTCTTACTTAAAGTAAGATTATGTTAATTTTTTAAGTTTTTTTTTAAAGATAAATTTCAATGCAAAAGAATCAAATGAATGTCGGGAAAATTGTTGTATAAGATATGGACATATTTACTTAACACAGTTTGCCTTTTCAGCAGTGTCTTAAGGCAATGGCCTTGTTCATTGAAGAATAAGTTCTAGAGAAATGTTTGAGGTATTTTGTCAAAAGGTTAATATTTTTATCAAAATCTCATTAATTTCATTCGCTAGTTTATAGTTGAGAGTTTCATTTAAGTCTTCCATTCACTATTTTTGTAAAGTGATATTAAATCTGAACATTTTCATTACCGCTTATGTTTTGATGGCATATGTTCATTGCAACCATTTGTTATTATTTTCACATTTGTTTTCATTTCAATTATTATTCTTATAGAGTACATGATGCATTTGATTTTTGCAAATTTTAATTTGTTATTTTTTTTGTGAATGTATCTTGTTGATATGGAAACTGTGCTACCATAGTAACCATTATAGCACATTATGTGTGTAATTAAGTGTGCTTGACAATGCTGTTTTACCCAGTGGAATAACAGGGGTCTCACTTAAGGGAAGTAATTTTCTGACTCTTTCTTATCTGCTCAAACCTCCAAACCCTTTATTCCAGGTACTCATTAAAATACACGACTTCAGACTTACTGGCGATATAATACCTAATTAGGTGTTATCAAACATAGGCAAGTGAGTACAAACTGACTGCTTAGTATATTGTGTAACCCAATAGAATCAGTAATGGACTGAGAAAAAAAAAAAAAAAGTTAATGTTTCAGGCATTCTTGCCAAGAAAAGATATTATTGCAAGTTATTAATCAAAAGTTAATTTAGCTGTTACCAATGCGGTAGATATGTAATTGTGTACCACCTGTATCGAATATTTCTATGAGCTTTATACCTCCTAATCAAAAGATGTCAACATGGGCAGTAACTCTTGCTAATCTCAGATTTTGAATATTTCCTCAGTGGGACAATTGAGTGCATTGGCGAAATGAAAATAGTTTCCCTTGTAAGATAATATCCAGGGTAGTCCAAATAGTAGGCAAGTCCTTTTAGTTGGTTTTCTTGGACTTTATCGCTTGTTCTTCTGTAGATGGTGTAATAGCAGTTTCTTACTTTTGCATAAATAGGTGCTTTGAACTCATTGAAATACTTAAAAAGATGACCAGAAAAAAGTGTTTGAAATAACAAAATGGAAGTGAATGTTTATGATGGTTAATCTGGGTTTCACAAGAAAGGCATAAAAGTCAACATACCCTCCTGATAGTACAAGCTTGCAGAGTAAACCAAAGTACCTACTTGCATGATGGTATTATTCAAACTATCTGCTAATGTCTCTCATTTTGAATACCAGAATGAAGGGTTTGCTGGAGAAGTATGGAATATGTTGGGATACGAAACCAGATTTACTTCCCTCAATATGGAGCCCTAGTTATTTGTGATAATTATAAAACTATTAAAGATTGTGACATGTGTCCTTTCTGTATGAGAATACCATATCACATGAGCAGATAGTGTAAGCCTCAATCAGATGCAGATTATAGTTTGATACCTAAAATTTTATAATGCTTAAAATTGGCATCTGCTTCTGAGTCTTATCTTTTAATTTATCACAAATAATGTTGTATAAAAAGGTAGGTGGATCTATTGAGACACAATATGTGTATAAATATGTGTATAAATTAAACAGGTATTTTGACAGATACTAAATTTAAGATAGATTGAACCTGTTACAAGCATAGACTATATTTCCAACATAAAAATCACCAATTAATTTCAGTTCAATGAAATGTCTTATTAAATATAATATATAATTAGTTTCATTGTATTCAGCACAGTTTCTTATTTAGTATATTTGAAAGTGTGTAATGGAGTGCATATGTTATAACGTTCAAGCAGTTTAAAAAATTGTTATTTAATAAATTCTATATTAAAAATACATTAAAAAATAACATAAAAATTGGGAAGTGTTCAAATTGCATGTAAGTACTGTTAAGTACTATCTTCCGCAGCATTTCCTTTCAGGACAAAATGTATAAAAAATACAAGTACATATCGCATGACTCGATGCCTCCATTTTAAGGCTGCCTTTTCACGTTCAACCTGTGCTACACAGTCTGTATGTGTATGTATGTTCTTGTGTGTACTTCACCAAAACCATTAACTTTCCATGAATGCCACATGGAATAATACTTCATAAAATATGAAATAAAATATTTGACAAACAATTCATTGGTGTTCCTTCTTTATTACAGATCCAACAGTGTTATAAACAGATTCGCAAAGTTTTTACATGTATCGGGGATTATATTTGCAAGAAAGGATGCATGATTACAGTAGTAAACATGGAACAGGGAATTATTATAAATAATGATGAGATGGAAGTGAAGATGATTTGAAAGCTTATTAAGATGTTGGAAGGTAGTGATCATGGTATAGGTGATAATGCTAATAACAAACAAGGACAATATGCTGACAAGAAAAATGATAATCATTTCAAAGTTTAGCGACAGTAGTACATAAAGGAGTTGTCACTCTTTTAAAGGAAAATGATCTTGAGATATTTTAAGTTACAACCCAAAACGGTCCCATCCCCACCGCCACTCTCTATGGAACCCAACTCTAGATCTAGGATAAGAATAAGTTGTTCCCCCTTAACCAGGGGACTGTGCTTAGTATACATAATTAATATCACTTGACAACTAATACAGACCTGTCAAGTCTCACGCTTTCGGCGTGAGAGTCACGCTTTTGAACCTCAAATCACGCTCTCACGCCTAAATTCCCAAAACTCACGCATACAACATCTCCAGTGTTTTCGAAAGCTTTTCTGTTTATTTTGTCCGAAATTTTGCGTTGTTCAATCGATTTATTCGCCAAAAATCAAGCGCAAAGTCTTGTTAACATTGAACCAATGAAATTACACTAGGGATAGAACGCCGATTTTCATTGGCTTATTTTTCTGTCGTCATCGTGAACAAACTACCGCTGTAGAGGTTCTATTCCAACCATTACGTTTAGTGTCATCTGTCAAAATGGACAAAAGTCCGCCTAGAAAACGATCGAAAAAACTTTCTGGTAAAGCAGCGTACAGCACAAAATTTGATAAACAATGGTCAGCTACATACCCAGTAAAGGCTGCAAGGTCGTCTACGCATTTCTTTTGCCTCGTTTGCTCGAGAGAATTCAGCTGTGCGCATCAAGGTGAGTGTGCGCATCAAGGTGAGGCCGACGTTAAATGCCATGTTGCCACAAAATCGCACACAGACAAAGCTTCCTCCTTGCAAAAACAGCCCAAAATAAACCTTGAGCCACAGAACGACCCAGCGACTTTCAAACCATCACGAGCTGAGATTTTAACGACAAATTTTATCGTCGAAAACAATCTCCCCATAGCGGTTGCTGACAAATGCGGACCTCTGTTTTGTTGCATGTTTCCGGACACCCAAATTGCTAAACAATATCACTGTGCAAAAACCAAAGCATTTTGCATTTTGAATGGTGTACTAGCACCAAGTTTTCATGAGGACCTAGTCACAAAGATGAAGTCGAATCCATTTTCCTTGGCAACCGATGGAAGTAATGACAGTGATTTGACGAAAATGAATCCTGTTACAGAAAAGGTTTTTGATCTCGGCGGAAACAGGGTGACAAGCAATTTTTGAACATGTGGACAACACAAAGCGCTACGGCGACAGCTACTTTTGAGAAAATCGACACTGTTATAACTGATAAACATATTCAGTGGGACAACTGTGTTTCGTTTGCCGTCGACAATGCCTTTGTTAATATGGGAAAGCGAAATTCTATCAAAAGTAGGGTGCTTCAGGCGAACACGGAGGTTTATTTTATTGGCTGCCCATGTCACATGGCCCATAATGATGCCAGGAACAGTGGTGATGCATTCTCAGGAGTATCGGGTTTTGATGATGAAGATCTTGTGGTTGACCTGTACTATTGGTTTGACATAAGTACAAAACGAAAGAATGAACTCAATGAGTTTTGTGTCTTTGTGACACAAAGTACAAGCAAGTCCTTAAGCATATGTCTACCTGTTGGTGAAGTCTTGACAACGCTGTTGGACGTACACTGACACTGTATCAACCACTCAAGAGCTATTTCTTGTCTGGAGCTGAGAAACAACCCAGATTTAAAAGGCTAGCTTCCCTCTTCAGTGATCCCATGACCGCGGTTCACCTGCTGTTTTACCAGTTTGTGCTTCAGCGGCAGTACTTGCATTTAGTTTATTTCTACAGAAGGAAGAGCCCCTGATCTGTCTGATCGAAAAGGAGATGCAGTCCTTCTTGCGCAAGTTGCGGTCAAGTTTGTTCAAGTGAAGTCGATCAAAGATCTGCCTCTCTGCTTGATGTAGACTTCAGTAATCCTATCAACTTGCTGTCATCAGATGACGTACAGGTTGGCTTCACAACTCGCCAGACTCTTCGAAGGCTCGAGGTTGAGGGTAATATCACAGCAGCTTAGAGGAAAAAGTATCTTCATGCCGCCTTTTCATTTTATGAAGAAACGGCCAAGTACGTGATCAAAACATTTCCATTCAATGATCAGGTGTTGATGCATTCGCGATTCATCAATTTCGAAGAAAGGCTTGAAGCTTCTTTTGAAAGTGTCTAGTTTCTTGTGAAAAGGTTCTCGCGGGTGTTGCAGTTCACAGCTCGTGAAATGTGTATGTTGAACGCGCAGTTTAGGGAGTACCAGCTTCTCCCAGACCTACCACAGGACGTGGTGGAGGCCGCTCAGGTCCCCACAGAGCTGGAGGATGGTACCCAGGGCACCTTGCTGAGGATAGATGCTGTATGGGCGATGCACATTCAGGAAAAATGCCCATTGCTTTTCCGCGTTGCCCATGTTCTTCTTGTAATTCCCCATATCAATGCTAAAGAGGAACGTGTTTTCAGCCTAGTACGGAAGAACAAGACTGATTTTCGGGCATCCTTAAGCACTGATGGATCTCTGTCATCGATTCTTAAGGTCAAATTGAACAACAAAGAGCCTTCTCATAAGTTTGAACCATCTAAGGCTCTTGTTGAGCGTTCAAAGAAAGTTACTTGGGAGTACAATAAGCTGCACCAGTAAAATTCCAATTAGCTCAGGACATTTAGTTTATAGTGAGAATAAATAGTGATTTTTTTCCATTCTTTAAACAGTTGTTTAATATGTTTTTTTGTATCTGTTTTTTTTTTTTTTTATAAAACTTGGTGATCACCACAAGTAGTGGGTGTAAATGATATCTCTGATATAAAAACTTTAATTACTATGATTGCCATAGATTATCTCCAAAAACTGTTACATCTATGTGTAATATACTGTGAGAACTTGTTTCAGCTAGTCAAAATTTGGCATGCCACATGTATGTATCTTGTTGAAATGCTCAAAACAGCTGAAATTCTGATACAAATTCTGTTTTCAAACATTTTTACATCTAATTAAAAAGATGCTGTCAATTTTTGAAATCATTTTCTCATGTTTTATTTATAAGATCCTTACAGTTTTAATCATTAAAATATTACAATCATTAAAATATTACATCGAGGGTTCATATCCCCCCACCACACCCCCAGACCCCTCTTTATAGGTCTTTGGTCTCACTCTTATGCTTTATAAAACCTTGGCAGCTATGTAGAGTAAGTCTATGGCACAAAGCAGATCTATACGGTCTCGAACAAATTGCTTTTAGAACATAATTGTAAAGAAAAGCAAACAAAATGGCGTTGATATCTGGCTGTAAGGAACAATAAGTCACTGCAAAACAACGTGTTAAACAATGTCATGTATATATGCCATTGTGACCGCAAGTTTACAAAATGACGATTTGTTGAGCGTGTACCATCGCATTCTTTTTTTTAAATTATAACCCAAATTTTGATTAAAAACATACATTGAGTTAAATATTCGCAATCACAAAACTAGTCTAAATGTGTACATTACTTGGCTGTTGCCTATATAACTGACTATTTTATTTACATCAGCATGGATACACTTCCTGTCAATCACTGAAAATTACATGAATGTGCTCAATAAAAATGAATAGGAATAATATGGAACATATAAATAGAGGTCAAGAAATAAGGCACTGTTTGGAATATACTTTGTAACTATGGTAAGATGGAAATAAAAAAGGGTGAAGAAATAGTTATGAAGCCCTCCACAAATCAGGTTTTAGCACACCAATCGGTTCTTTCTGCGGCTGACAGTTCCAAGGCAGTAACTGTTGGGTTTGCTCATTTATGTGTGTTGTATTGTCTCTGTTTCTGAAACTGTTACATTTACTTCAGTGTGCGTGCCATTTTCCAGTGGTTGTTCAACTTTTAATATTTGTAGCAATTACCATAGAACCTTTTCCTATTTTCCTATTCTCGATTCATCTGAAAAAGCCCAATCAACCTTTCGTAATGATGAGACCCCGAGGATACAGCTAGACCTCGACACTTGAATTTTTCTAGCAGTTAGACATGGGCCTCCTAGAACGTCTTCTGTAAAAGCTGCTCTTAGTGGAATCCAAAGAAAGGACCTCAGCAAAGGAAGCCAGATGTGAGTATCTCGGGTCCATACAGACCTGGGAAAGACAGTTTCCTTTAGAGTATTTGCTTATGAGGAGAGTGGTAAGCATTAAGTATAGTAGGGCGTTGGTGTAGGGGTGAGTATGCTAGAAAGTATTTACACTTTGGTGAGATATCTAATTGTACAGTCAGTATCAACGAACTGGTTAACGATATTGTAGAAGATCGTCAGTTCAGATTTATAGCGACCAAATTCCACTAATTCCCATTCATTTTCAGCAAGCCTATCAGTTACACTGCCTGTGGTGTTATATCGGCGGCATACAAAACGTGATGCTCTCCGTTGCACCTTTTATAGACACATCTTCTGAAATTTGATGTGCGTACTCCACACACCTATTCTCCATATATTTCTGTATACTATGCGAGAACCGCCCCCTCTCACGAAATGTATAATTCACATATAATGTAATTATTTCCAGAATAAAGTAAAGTGTAAAGTCATCAATATTGATTAATCAACACAGCTTATGTTGTTTACTAACATGTTTCCCATTTAAATGAAAATATTTGTTTGATCTTTAATCACAACTTATATGTTAGTTGAGCATGTTCTGCTTGCGTCTTTGAAGCAAAATAATGCTAGAAGCCGATTCTGTTAATTTATTTAAAACGTCAGCGACACGTGAACTTTTCATCCAATCAAATTGTACGAATTCAAAGACGCTAGATGCCCGGATGGAGACTAAAATGTCTCAAAAGTTTTTTTGCTGTTTGCTCTGTAACACTTCAATTATTTACGATTGTGCAGTACGAGAATAACAGCAATGTACGTTGTAAATTATTGCTTTGTTTCGTGTTTTAAATAAATTTGTATCAGAAACATGCAGCGGTTTAATTAATATTAATTATCAGAAAACATTATCTATTCAGTTCCTAAAACACAAGATGTGAGATAGTTGACAATGGTGATAAGAAATACACTAAGCATTGATGTTTTCGTTTTATCAGTCTTATTATTACACAATAAAAGCATTGCATGTATGTTCTTGAACCACGGTGGGGCTGGACCGGGTTGTCACCGTAGGTGGGTGTGGGAGTGTAACCGTAGGTAGGGGTGGTGTTATTAGCGGTTATCGCTAAACCCACACCATTTAACTCCGCACACCGTTTAAGTCTAGTAGTGTAGGCGGAGTCGTAGTGGTATGTGGGCGGAGTTAAACGTGTATCCAAATACCAACATGGACCGAAAAGTGCAGTGAGGACAAACGCCCGTGTAATTTAATGATAACATCAATCCGGTAAAACACACACAATATTTGAAACAGTGACAGGCAAAACTACCTATATAAATAAATTTTGTAGAATATTTGTAAGTATATTCAACGGTATTTTGTGGTTTCACACTGGTGCACATAGTGAACAATTTTACATTCAATAGCCGCACATCAGTTCTATCTGTTGAGTAAAAGGTGTCCATGTATGATTACAAATGCCGCAGATCATTTAGGTCCGCTGGGTATAGGGTGTACATAGTGCCCCGTATTACTTTTAAAGCTGAACACCATTCAATTCTGTTGAGTAAAAGGTTGCATAGTACCCGATATTACTTTAAAAGCCCCACACCATTTAAGTCTGTTTGCTAAAAGGTGTACATAGTGCCCCATATTACTTTAAAAGCCACACGCCATTTAAATCTGTTGGCTAAAAGGTTTACATAGTGCCCCATATTACTTTAAAAGCCGCACACCATTTAAGTCTGTTGGCTAAAAGGTTTACATAGTGTCCCATATTACTTTAAAAGCCGCACACCATTTAAGTCTGTTGGCTAAAAGGTTTACATAGTTCCCCATATTACAATAAAAGCCACAAACCATTTAAGTCTGTTGGCTAAAAGGTGTTCATAGTGCCCCATATTACTTTAAAAGCCGCACATCATTTAAGTCTGTTGGCTAAAAGGTGTACATAGTGTGCCATATTACTTTAAAAGCCGCACACCATTTAAGTCTGTTTGGTAAAAGGTGTACATAGTGTCCCTTATTACTTTAAAAGCCGCACACCATTTAAGTCTGTTGGCTAAAAGGTGTTCATAGTGCCCCATATTACTTTAAAAGCCGCACACCATTTAAGTCTGTTGGCTAAAAGGTGTTTAAAGTGCCCCATATTACTTTAAAAGCCGCACACCATTTAAGTCTGTTGGCTAAAAGGTGTACATAGTGCCCCATATTACATTAAAAGCCGCACACCATTTAAGTCTGTTGGCTAAAAGGTGTACATAGTGCCCCATATTACTTTAAAAGCCGCACACCATTTAAGTCTGTTGGCTAAAAGGTGTACATAGTGCCCCATATTACTTTAAAAGCCGCACACCATTTAAGTCTGTTGGCTAAAAGGTGTACATAGTGCCCCATATTACTTTAAAAGCCGCACACCATTTAAGTCTGTTGGCTAAAAGGTGTACATAGTGCCCCATATTACTTTAAAAGCCGCACACCATTTAAGTCTGTTGGCTAAAAGGTGTACATAGTGCCCCATATTACTTTAAAAGCCGCACACCATTTAAGTCTGTTGGCTAAAAGGTGTACATAGTGCACCATATTACTTTAAAAGCCGCACACCATTTAAGTCTGTTGGCTAAAAGGTGTACATAGTGCCCCATATTACTTTAAAAGCCGCACACCATTTAAGTCTGTTGGCTAAAAGGTGTACATAGTGCCCCATATTACTTTAAAAGCCGCACACCATTTAAGTCTGTTGGCTAAAAGGTGTACATAGTGCCCCATATTACTTTAAAAGCCGCACACCATTTAAGTCTGTTGGCTAAAAGGTGTTCATAGTGCCCCATATTACTTTAAAAGCCGCACACCATTTAAGTCTGTTGGCTAAAAGGTGTTTATAGTGCCCCATATTACTTTAAAAGCCGCACACCATTTAAGTCTGTTGGCTAAAAGGTGTACATAGTGCCCCATATCACATTAAAAGCCGCACACCATTTAAGTCTGTTGGCTAAAAGGTGTACATAGTGCCCCATATTACATTAAAAGCCGCACACCATTTAAGTCTGTTGGCTAAAAGGTGTACATAGTGCCCCACATTACTTTAAAAGCCGCACACCATTTAAGTCTGTTTGGTAAAAGGTGTACACAGTGCACCAAGTTACTTGAAAAGCCGCACACCATTTAAGTCTCTAGGCTCAAAGGTGTTCATAGTGCCCCATATTACAATAAAAGCCGCACACCATTTAAGTCTGTTTGGTAAAAGGTGTACATAGTTTTCCATATTACTTTAAAAGCCGCCCACCATTTAAGTCTGTTGGCTAAAAGGTGTACATAGTGTCCGATATTACTTTAAAAGCCGCACACCATTTAAGTCTGTTGGCTAAAAGATTTACATAGTGCCCCATATTACATTAAAAACCGCAAACCATTTTAGTCTGTTGGCTAAAAGGTGTACATAGTGCCCCATATTACTTTAAAAGCCGCACATCATTTAAGTCTGTTGGCTAAAAGGTGTACATAGTGTCCGATATTACTTTAAAAGCCGCACACCATTTAAGTCTGTTGGCTAAAAGATTTACATAGTGCCCCATATTACATTAAAAACCGCAAACCATTTAAGTCTGTTGGCTAAAAGGTGTTCATAGTGCCCCATATTACTTTAAAAGCCGCACATCATTTAAGTCTGTTGGCTAAAAGATGTACATAGTGCCCCATATTCCTTGAAAAGCCGCACACCATTTAAGTCTGTTGGCTAAAAGATGTACATAGTGTCACATATTACTTTAAAAGCCACACACCATTTAAGTCTGTTGGCTAAAAAGTACAGCCCCATATTACTTTAAAAGCCGCATATCATTTAAGTCTGTTTGGTAAAAGGTGTACACAGTGCCCCATATAACTTTAAAAGCCGCCCACCATTTAAGTCCATTGGGTAAAAGGTGTCCAAAGTGTCCCCGATTACTTTAAAAGCCGTACACCATTTAAGTCTGTTGGCTAAAAGGTGTACATAGTGCCCCATACTACTTTCAAATCCGCACACCATTTAAGTCTGTTGGCTAAAAGGTGTGCATAGTTCCCCAGATTACTTTAAAAGCTGTACACCATTTAAGTCTGTTGGCTAAAAGGTGTACATAGTGCCCCATATTACGTTAAAAGCCGCACACCATTTAAGTCTGTTGGCTAAAAGGTGCATCTAGTGCACCATATTACTTGAAAAGCCGCACACCATTTAAGTCTGTTGGCTAAAAGATGTACATAGTGTCACATATTACTTTAAAAGCCACACACCATTTAAGTCTGTTGGCTAAAAAGTACAGCCCCATATTACTTTAAAAGCCGCATATCATTTAAGTCTGTTTGGTAAAAGGTGTACACAGTGCCCCATATAACTTTAAAAGCCGCCCACCATTTAAGTCCATTGGGTAAAAGGTGTCCAAAGTGTCCCCGATTTCTTTAAAATCCGCACACCATTTAAGTCTGTTGGCTAATAGGTGTGCATAGTTCCCCAGATTACTTTAAAAGCCGTACACCATTTAAGTCTGTTGGCTAAAAGGTGTACATAGTGCCCCATACTACTTTAAAAGCCGCACACCATTTAAGTCTGTTGGCTAATAGGTGTGCATAGTTCCCCAGATTACTTTAAAAGCCGTACACCATTTAAGTCTGTTGGCTAAAAGGTGTACATAGTGCCCCATATTACTTTAAAAGACTCACAACATTTAAATCTGTTGGCTAAAAGGTGTACATAGTGCCCCATATTACTTTAAAAGCCGTACACCATTTAAGTCTGTTGGCTAAAAGGTGTACATAGTGCCCCATATTAATTTAAAAACCGCACACCATTTAAGTATGTTGGCTAATAGGTGTACATAGTGTTCCATATTACTTTAAAAGCCGCACACCATTTAGGTCTGTTGGCTAAAAGATTTACATAGTGCCCCATATTACAATAAAAGCCGCACACCATTTAAATCTGTTGGCTAAAAGGTGTACATAGTGCCCCATATTACTTTAAAAGCCGCACACCATTTAAGTCTGTTGGCTAATAGGTGTACATAGTTCCCCAGATTACTTTAAAAGCCGTACACCATTTAAGTCTGTTGGCTAAAAGATTTACATAGTGCCCCATATTACTTTAAAAGCCGCCCACCATTTAAGTCTGTTGGCTAAAAAGTGTGCGTAGTGCCTCATATTACTTGAAGAGACGCACACCATTTAAATCTGTTGGCTAAAAGGTGTACATAGTGCCCCATATTACAATAAAAGCCGCACACCATTTAAGTCTGTTGGCTAAAAGGTGTTCATAGTGCCCCATATTACTTTAAAAGCCGCACACCATTTAAGTCTGTTGGCTAAAAGGTGTTTATAGTGCCCCATATTACTTTAAAAGCGCACACCATTTAAGTCTGTTGGCTAAAAGGTGTGCATAGTTCCCCAGATTACTTTAAAAGCCGCACACCATTTAAGTCTGTTGGCTAAAAGGTGTGCATAGTTCCCCAGATTACTTTAAAAGCCGCACACCATTTAAGTCTGTTGGCTAATAGGTGTACATAGTTCCCCAGATTACTTTAAAAGCCGCACACCATTTAAGTCTGTTGGCTAAAAGGTGTGCATAGTTCCCCAGATTACTTTAAAATCCGCACACCATTTAAGTCTGTTGGCTAAAAGGTGCGCATAGTTCCCCAGATTACTTTAAAAGCCGCACACCATTTAAGTCTGTTGGGTAAAAGGAGTACACAAGTAATCAACTTTTGTGGCATTATTCGCAACGTCACAAATGTTAATTTCACCCTTTTCCCTCTTGAGAACCGTTTTATACTTTACAGATTCGATAATTTCCTAACTATGTATATTGTTCTAATGTGAAAAATAAAACATAACATCAACCCATAAATAAGAAATCCAAGATATATATATATTATACTTTGCAGCATGAACAAAATTATTTATAGAACATTTAGGTCAATTCTGACATAAATCGTTTGGCTATCAAGAGCTCGGTTACTTTTTTTAATAAAGTCATAAAGCAAAATGAGCCTAAACGTGCTGGGTTTGTAAAGTATTAATTACATAGTTTGAGTCAAACCGATCGAGTAACATTTTTGATTGGTTCTAATGCTATAAATAGTTTTCAAATGATACGCAATAGCGAAACATTGCTCCTAAAGGGGATATAATATAATATTTGGAGTTTTCTTATTTTTAAAAAAGAGACACCTTCAATGTCAATTTTGGAAGAAAAAAAATCATAAATTCAAAATAAGATGAGGAGTTTTCTTAAAATCTGGCTTACATGACATCATTAAAGTATACAACACATTAGTTGCATTAATTTTCAAAATATGTATATTGTCTATTGCACTTTATTTACCTTAAATTGTGTACGGATTATAATGGAAATGCGAGGACTGATGTACACCTATTCCACCAAACTTAAATGGTGTGCGGCATATAATGGGTATAAGGTGTCCTTTGTACACCGATCTCTCAACACACCTGAATGGCGTGCGGCTTCAAATAGCTGTTCGGGACCCTGTGTACACATATTAATTGCTACCTGACTTAAATGGTGTGCAGCTTAAAATGGCCATACAGGACCCAGTGTACACCTACATCCTCCTGACTTAAATGCTGTGCGGCATATAATGGTCATACGGGGCCCTGTGTACACACATTGTCACCTGACGTAAATGGTGTGCGGCTTATAATGGCCATACTGGACCTTGTGTGCACCCTTATCCGCCTGGGTTCCTTAAACATTGTGCGGCTTTTAATGGCTATACAGGACCCTGTGTACACCTATATATCCGCCTGACGTAAATGGTGTACGGCTTATTATGGCTATGCGGGACCCTGTGTACACCGTTATCCATCTGACGTTAATGGTGTGCGGCTTATAATGGTTATGTGGGACCATGTGTAACCTTTATCCATCAGACGTAAATGGTGTACGGCTTATTATGGCTATGCGGGACCCTGTGTAACCTTTATCCATCAGACGTAAATGGTGTGCGGCTTATAATGGCTATGCGGGACCATGTGTAACCTTTATCCATCAGACGTAAATGGTGTACGGCTTATTATGGCTATGCGGGACCCTGTGTAACCTTTATCCATCAGACGTAAATGGTGTGCGGCTTATAATGGTTATGTGGGACCATGTGTAACCTTTATCCATCTGACGTAAATGGTGTACGGCTTATTATGGCTATGCGGGACCATGTGTAACCTTTATCCATCAGACGTAAATGGTGTGCGGCTTATAATGGCTATGCGGGACCATGTGTAACCTTTATCCATCAGACGTAAATGGTGTACGGCTTATTATGGCTATGCGGGACCCTGTGTAACCTTTATCCATCAGACGTAAATGGTGTGCGGCTTATTATAGCTATGCGGGACCCCGTGTACGCCTTTATCCATCTGACGTTAATGGTGTGCGGCTTATAATGGCTATGCGGGACCCCGTGTACGCCTTTATCCATCTCACGTAAATGGTGTGCGGCTTATAATGGCTATGTGGGACCCTATGTACACCTTTATCCATCTGACGTAAATGGCGTGCGGCTTATAATGGCTATGCGGGACCATGTGTACACCTTTATCCATCTGACGTAAATGGCGTGCGGCTTATAATGGCTATGCGGGACCATGTGTACACCTTTATCCATCAGACGTAAATGGTGTGCGGCTTATAATGGCTATACGGGACCCTGTGTAACCTTTATCCATCAGACGTAAATGGTGTACGGCTTATTATGGCTATGCGGGACCCTGTGTAACCTTTATCCATCAGACGTAAATGGTGTGCGGCTTATTATAGCTATGCGGGACCCCGTGTACGCCTTTATCCATCTGACGTTAATGGTGTGCGGCTTATAATGGCTATGCGGGACCCCGTGTACGCCTTTATCCATCTCACGTAAATGGTGTGCGGCTTATAATGGCTATGTGGGACCCTATGTACACCTTTATCCATCTGACGTAAATGGCGTGCGGCTTATAATGGCTATGCGGGACCATGTGTACACCTTTATCCATCTGACGTAAATGGCGTGCGGCTTATAATGGCTATGCGGGACCATGTGTACACCTTTATCCATCTGACGTAAATGGTGTGCGGCTTATAATGGTTATGCGGGACCCTATGTACACCTTTATCCATCTGACGTTTATGGCGTGCGGCTTATATTGGCTATGCGGGACCCCGTGTACGCCTTTATCCATCTCACGTAAATGGTGTGCGGCTTATAATGGCTATGTGGGACCCTATGTACACCTTTATCCATCTGACGTAAATGGCGTGCGGCTTATAATGGCTATGCGGGACCATGTGTACACCTTTATCCATCTGACGTAAATGGCGTGCGGCTTATAATGGCTATGCGGGACCATGTGTACACCTTTATCCATCTGACGTAAATGGCGTGCGGCTTATAATGGCTATGCGGGACCATGTGTACACCTTTATCCATCTGACGTAAATGGTGTGCGGCTTATAATGGTTATGCGGGACCCTATGTACACCTTTATCCATCTGACGTTTATGGCGTGCGGCTTATATTGGAAATGCGGGACCATGTGTACACCTTTATCCATCTGAAGTAAACGGTGTGCGGCTTATAATGGTTATGCGGGACCCTGTGTACACCTTTATCCATCTGACGTAAATGGTGTGCGGCTTATAATGGCTATGCGGGACCCTGTGTTCACCTTTATCCATCTGACGTAAATGGTGTGCGGCTTATAACGGCCATGCGGGACCCTGTGTACACCTTTTTCCATGTGACGTAAATAGTGTGCGGCTTATAGTGGCTATACAGGACCCTGTGTACGCCTTTATTCAATCTGACTTGAATGGTATGCGGCTTACTACGGCCATAAGGTGCCCCGTGTACACCTATATCCACCTGACTTAAATGGTGTGCGGCTTAGAATGGTCATACAGGACCCTGAGTACACATATATCCACCTGACTTATTTTATTACTAGTTATTTTGTCTTTTTTTAGTTATTAGTTCATTTGATGTGTTTTAAATCCCAATGCACGTGCTTACTGTTAGTTGTCTCACTTAGACAGGATATTTTTATTTACATTGTTTGATAGAAAAACCCTCATTAAGTGCGAGGTTGGAACACTCCACAAACCAAGTTTAAGCACCACAGTCGGTCTTTTTGCCGATTGACCGTTCCAAGGCGGTAACTGCTGGGTTTTTTCTTGTGTGTTATTCTCGTCTCTGTATTTTTGTCACATTTACATTTATCCGGTTTGCCTATGTCTAGATGTAGTTTAGATTTTAATATATGTGGTTATTGTGATAGGACCTTTTCTTATTTACCTATTTATAATTGTCATACAGAACCCTGTGTACACCTAAATCCACGTGAACTAAAGGTGCGCGGCTAAGAATTGTCTTACCGGGACCCTGTGTCGATATATATCCACCTGACTTAAATGGTGTGCGGCTTATAATGACCATACGGGACCCTTTGTACACCTTCATCCTCTTGACTTAAATGGTGTGCGGCATATAATGGCCCCACGGGACCCTGTGAGCACCTGCATCCTTCTTACATAAATTGTGTGCGGCATATAATGGCCCCACGGGACCCTGTGAGCACCTGCATCCTTCTTACATAAATGGTGTGCGGTATATAATGGCCCCACGGGACCCTGTGAGCACCTGCATCCTTCTTACTTAAATGGTGTGCGGCATATAATGGCCCCACGGGACCATGTGAGCACCTGCATCCTTCTTACATAAATGGTGTGCGGCATATAATGGCCCCACGGGACCCTGTGAGCACCTGCATCCTTCTTACATAAATTGTGTGCGGTATATAATGGCCCCACGGGACCCTGTGAGCACCTGCATCCTTCTTACTTAAATGGTGTGCGGCATATAATGGCCCCACGGGACCCTGTGAGCACCTGCATCCTTCTTACATAAATTGTGTGCGGTATATAATGGCCCCACGGGACCCTGTGAGCACCTGCATCCTTCTTACTTAAATGGTGTGCGGCATATAATGGCCCCACGGGACCATGTGAGCACCTGCATCCTTCTTACATAAATGGTGTGCGGTTTATAATGGCTATAAAAGACCCTGTGTAAGCCATTATTCAATCTGACTTGAATGGTGTGCTGCTTATAATGCCTATTCGGGACCCTCTGTACACCTTTATCCACCTAACGCAAATGGTGTTAGGCTTATAATGGCCATACGGAACCATGTGTACACATATATCCACCTGACTTAAATGGTGTGCGGCTTACTACGGCCATAAGGTGCCCCGTGTACACCTATATCCACCTGACTTAAATGTTGTGCGGCTTAGAATGGTCATACAGGAACCTGTGTACACATATATCCACCTGACTTATTTTATTACTAGTTATTTTGTCCTTTCATTAGTTCATTTGATGTGTTTTAAATCCCGATGCACGTGCTTACTGTTAGTTGTTTCACTTTGACGGGATATTTTTTATTTACACTGTTTGTTTGATAGAAAAACCTTCAGGAAGTGCGAGGTTGGAACACTCTACAAACCAAGTTTAAGCACCACAGTCGGTCTTTTTGCCGATTGACCGTTCCAAGGCGATAACTGCTGAGTTTTTTTTTTGTGTGTTATTCTCGTCTCTGTGTTTTTGTCACATTTACATTTATCCGGTTTGCCTAGGTCTAGATGTAGTTTAGACTTTAATATATGTGGTTATTTCGATAGGACCTTTTCTTATTTACCTATTTATAATTGTCATACAGAACCCTGTGTACACCTATATCCACGTAAACTAAAGATGCGCGGCTAAGAATGGTCTTACCGGGACCCTGTGTCGATATATATCATCTGGACTTAAATGGTGTGCGGCTTATAATGACTATACGGCACCCTTTGTACACCTACATCCTCCTGACTTAAATGGTGTGCGGCATATAATAGCCCCACGGGACCCTGTGAGCACCTGCATCCTTCTTACTTAAATGGTGTGCGGCTTATAATGGCTATACGGGATCCTGTGTACACCTGTATCTACCTGACTTTAATGGTGTGTGGCTTAAAATGGCTTTACAGGACCCTGTGTACATCTGTATCCACCGGACATAAATGGTGCGCGGCTAAGTGTGGTCATACGGGACCCTGTGTACACATATAGCCAACGGCATAAGCCATCCTGCATTTAATGGAAATGTTTTATACAAGTTGAAGAAAATCAAGGGTCTCAATAATTTTTCTGAAATCTTTACAAAACATATCAGAAAATTTATTGCTGACGGTAACAACCCGGGAAATCGTCGTTGTATTGCTTGCAAATGACCCTTTTACAGTCAAGAACTTGCTTTGCTTTTAAATTACACGATGACCGGACAGGTCGTTAAGACTATATGAAAACAGTGACAGCCATAATTGGACAGTCACCAATGGATTTCTTGTCGCTTTAGAACATCTCTTCGATCATGCCCTAGATAGGTCAGACAACTTGAGCAGTCTCCATGCCCTTTACGTGAGATTGTACAGTAGGTATAACATCGGGATTGTTTGTACCTTTATTATTAAATATGCCAATAGCGGATAAATCCACGGCTTTTTATGATATTTTATGTTAAAAGTTATAACATATTAACTCCTTACAATACTACATTTTGTTTTGTTGATTTGGGTTGTGTTGTTGTTTTTTTAAATTCGATGATTTCTTTCGTGTTTTACATATAACTTTTGACACTTTTGGCATATGACGTCATGGCATTGTATGACGTTATTACATTGTTCGTCATCGCTTGGGTTGTTTTATTTTAAACTAGCTTTACTATCTCATGTGGAATTTTTTAGGTTTCCGAGGCTTTTATCTACTGTACATATTATACATATGTTGATATTTTATTTTATTACTAGTTATTTTGTCTTTTAATGAGTTCATTTGATTTGTTTTTAAATCCCGATGCACGTGCTTACTGTTAATTGTCTCACTTAGACAGGACATTTTTATTTACATTGTTTGATAGAAAAACCTTCAGGAAGTGCGAGGTTGGAACACTCCACAAACCAAGTTAAAGCACCACAGTCAGACTGACCGTTCCAAGGCGGTAACTGGAGGGTTTTTTCTTGTGTATTATTCTCGTCTCTGTGTTTTTGTCACATTTACATTTATCCGGTTTGCCTAGGTCTAGATGTAGTTTAAATTTAATATATGTGGTTATTTTGATAAAACCTTTTCTTATTTACCTATTTATAATGGTCATACACAACCCTGTGTACACCTATATCCACGTAAGGTGCGCGGCTAAGAATGGTCTTACCGGGACCCTGTGTCGACATATATCCCCTTGACTTAAATGCTAAGCGACATATAATGACTATACGGGACCCTTTGTACACCTACATCCTCCTGACTTAAATGGTGTGCGGCATATAATGGCCATACGGGACCCTGTGAGCATCTGCATCCTTCTTATTTAAATGGTGTGAGGCTTAGAATAGCCATACGGAACCATGTGTAAACATACATCCACCTGACTTAAATGGTGTGAGGCTTAGTATAGCATACGGAACCGTGTGTAAACATAAATCAACCTGACTTAAATGGTGTGAGGCTTAGAATGGCCATACGGAACCATGTGTAAACATACATCAACCTGACTTAAATGGTGTGCGGCTTAGAATGGCCATACGGAACCATGTGTACACATACTTCAACCTGACTTAAATGGTGTGCGGCTTAGAATGGCCATACGGAACCATGTGTACGCATACATCCACCTGACTTAAATGGTGTGCGTCTTAGAATGGCCATACGGAACCATGTGTACACATACATCAGCCTGACTTAAACGGTGTGAGACTTAAAATGACCATACGATACCATGTGTACACATACATCAAACTGACTTAAATGGTGTGAGGCTTAGAATGATCATACGATACCATGTGTACACTTACATCCACCTGACTTAAATGGTGTGAGGCTTAGAATGGCCATACGGAACAATGTGTACACTATCATCAACCTGACTTAAATGGTGTGAGGCTTAGAATGGCCATACGGAACCATGTGTACACATACATCCACTTGACTTAAATGGTGTGAGGCTTAGAATGGCCATATGGAACCATGTGTACACATACATCCACTTGACTTAAATGGTGTGCGGCTTATAATGGCCATACGCGACCCTGTGTACACATACATCCATCTGACTCAAATGGTGTGCGGCTTAGAATGGCCAAACGAGAACCTATGTACATATATTGCCACCTGACTTAAATAGTGTTCGGCTTATAATGGCCATCCGAGACCCTGTGTACACATAAATCCACCTGACTTAAATGGTGCACGGCTTAGAATCGTCTTACCGGGATCCTGTGTACACATATATCCACCTGACTTAAATGGTGCACGGCTTAGAATGGTCTTACCGGGATCCTGTGTACACGTATATATCCACCTGACTTAAATAGTGTGCGGCTTATCATGGCCATACGGAACCCTGTGTACACATATCCACCTGACTTAAATGGTGTGCGGCTTATAATTGCCATACGAGACCTTGTGTACACATAATTCCACCCGACTTAAATAGTGTTTGGCTTATCATGGTAACACGGGATCATGTGTAATTATATATCCGTCTCACTTAAATGGTGTGCGGCTAATGACGGCCAAAGGTGCCTTTTGTACACATTATTTTCAATG
This sequence comes from Sinonovacula constricta, assembly GCA_007844125.1. Taxonomy (NCBI): domain Eukaryota; kingdom Metazoa; phylum Mollusca; class Bivalvia; order Cardiida; family Solecurtidae; genus Sinonovacula; species Sinonovacula constricta. The sequence goes on from CM017573.1 coordinate 3,450,975, forward strand.
GACCTGAAAGGGGTGTTGCTTATAACGGCCATAATGTGTTCTTTTTACGATTTTTTCTCAAAGGATTTGAATAATGTGTGGCTTTTAACGGTCATTCGGTGCTCTGTATACACCTCTAACACACCTGACTTAAACGGTGTGCGGCTTGTAACGGCCATGACTGCGTCCACCTTTTATCCACCAGACTTAAATGGTGTGCGGCTTATTATGGTCATACAGGACCTTGTGCACACATATTACCCAACTTACGTGAATGATGTGCTGCTTATAACGTCACTTAATACATTGTGTACACCTCTTACTATTTGACTTAAATAGTGTTATGAACATCCGTTATCATGTTGGTATTCGTCAATGCATTCAGTTCCATAATAATACTTGATAGCATTTCAACTGAGAATTCTTCTCGTTGACAAATATGCTGAAACTAACTTGTATTTTACCGTTTTATTACTGTTTGCCGTGCGAACAATCCGTCGAAAATATAGTGTGCTTAATTTCTGAACTAAATAAACCTATAATCAGTAAATAGTTTTCACCATTATGTATATAAACATTATCTTTGCAACCGACGTCTAGTGTTGGTTCTTTTCGGCGAATACTGTGCCTGCACAGAGAAGGCGTGGCTAACCGTGAGTGACACCTAACTTAAACGGTGTGTAGACTTCAACGGTGTGGATCTAACGATTTCCTGTTATTAGCTGGTGTGTGTGTGTGTGTTTGTAGGGGGAGCTCCCAAGCATCTGATTTGTCTTTTTTTTTTTCTTTTTTTTGTTGGTTATTTTAAATATCTGACAAATGAGGACCCTTAGTTTCGTTAAAACATTAAAAGTGTAATAACTGAGTCCTGGTTTTGAATTTTGTATTTTTAAACAGAGGTTTACAGTAATTCTGATTTGTCATTAATTTTTGTCAGTTAAAAAAAAGTCGAATGACTAGGAAAATAAACAGATCTACTGCACATTATGATACTATCAGTACTTAAGAGTTAAACATAAATATACATAATAGGCTAAGTGTTCAGAAACAGATTGCAATCTGCTATATACCATCTGTAAGAGAAAAAATACACAGTAAAACAAAGCAAAAAATATATCTAATTGAAACATGAAGGCAGACAACTGTAGCTCTTCTTACATAATCAACTCCAAACTGTCAAGAGTTGTATGCCCATTAAAATTAAGTTGTGTTGCACTAAAATATTTGCAAATGTAAAAAAATGCACATACATTATAAATTTGATAAAAGAGAAATTGAATTTATCATAATATTTTAAAAGAAGGTGTGTATGCTTTTCTCAGTAGCTTAGTAGTAGGCCTCCGTCTGTCAGGGGTTGACCTTGGTTTTGCATCTGTTTTCCTACTGGTCTGCCCTGCTGGGCAGCATCTCCTGTGGCTGTAGACACCTATGTAGAATGACAGTCTCTTCCGCACATGTCACATCTGTGGGTAGTTTCTGGTCAGTCTGCAGTGTGGCGCTCCTTTCCGCGGGTCCTCTTGTCTGCTGTGGCATCTAGGAGCTTCTGCTCTCCTGTCTTGAGGTGGTGGTTCAGGGTACTTCTCCAACGCGAGCGGGCAGCTGCGACTGCATCCCAGGACTCTATGTCAATGTCAAGGACTTCAGGTCTCTTTTGCGGAGGACGGCCTGTGGTTCTCTTCCCTCTCGCTAGCTCCCCGTAGAGGAGGTCCTTGGGAATATGACCGTCCTCCATGCGGCTGACGTGTCCCAACAAACACAGTCTTCGCTGTTTGAGCAGGTTGTGCATGCTAGGGAGGCCTGCACGGGTCAGGACCTCGGCGTTTGTCACTCTAACTTGCAGGCTTCTCAGATGGAAGGAGTTCAGTCTCCTTTACTGACTAGCATAGGTTGTCCACGTCTAACTTCATTATTAAGTAAAATGTTACTTTGATGTGTCTAATGATCATATTAGTTTAACTTTTATTTTTATTAAAACAAATGTTCTCATAAGTTGTTGAAAAAAGTATATAAAAATAGGGCTTTAGAATTGCCGGGAAAATTAGAAGACGATCCAATTTAACCAGGTATTGGGAATAAAAGACAATAACTTTGGGAGCTTTTCAAAATATCCCTGTGTTAAAAATGCAACTTAGTTGAATTCTTTTTAATAGACATTGCTGTGACAAAAAAAAAAAAAAACAGTTTTGTACCTAATTAGTTTTCAAAAGTTATTTTAGGAGTTAGATAAAGGCTCTTCAAATGTTTCTTTGTCATACAGATTTGTTTTTGTTGAGGAAGGGGATACTTTTTCTCTCTTGGAATAAAACCAAGTAACGTCTATAAAATTTAAAAATACATTAATAAAATACATCTCAGCCTATAAGTATCACATAGCTAAATCATACTAAAAACATAAAGTAATAATAAAGTTACACTTTTAATGTAAAAAGAACAATGTTTACCAATGAGCATTTCACAGAAATGATTTAACCAGGTGTGAGTAAATTAATCTAAATGTCAGCAAGTGATTAAATGCTTCAACATGAAGATGGCATGTACGAAGGTCCTGTATTGTTACTGAAGTGACAGCATGTATTTGTCATTGTATAAAAGGAGATTTTAATTTATACTACTTCACTTTGCCATAATTCTTTGTGTGTTACAATTTTAGGTTTTACAATACCTTTGTTGGGAAACTTAGGGAAAGCAAAAAAGGAATCCACCTGTTGAAAGATATTGCCACGTGTTTGTGATTGAAAGTCTTATATTACCAGTATTGGTTTTTCTTAATCTCACGGTTGGTTGTGTATGATTTAATAAGGTTTTTGAATACAAAATATTTAATACCAGACTGACATTGTCTTTACATCCACCTGCTAGGAGGCCTGATGATTTAAAAATTTCTGATATTCCCAGCATGTTCTCATTCAAGCAAGAACTAAGTTCTATGTAAAAAATATTTGAAGTGTTAAATATCTAATTGTAATTCTTCTTGTTTTATTACATTCTGTACTAAAATTGTATTGTTTAATGCTCAAGCTTTCTCATCAGATCTGTCTAAACTCAATTTGACCTGCTTTGAGATGCTGACAAAAAGATGCATGTCAAGATGATTATTAAAGCAGCCTATATTGGTAGAAATTGCCTATTGCATCACTATATTCAACTAAACCAGAATCCAGCATTTAAGCATCAACATAGATAAATACAGTGTATGAAAGTCTGTCAATACAACTGAATACTACTTTTTTCCAAGAGTATATATAGTACAGTTATCAGCATTTGGAACTCCTCTGCAATCACTGTTGCACCACTTTCTGTCGCCACTCAGTTATAAGAAGTATGGTGTTATTTAACAAATTTCTGTTGTCAAAGACGAGTTAACAATGCCTCTGCACTTTACAAAGACGAATAACTGCTTTTTGGTGATCTAGTAACAAAAGCTGGAAAAAAGGAAAACCTTATTTTGTCAGTTATATACAAAAAAGTTAAGGATTTACAAAAGTTAATGTGTATTTTACTGGACGTTAACTGTATTTAAATAAGGTGAAATTGTATTATAGTAAAAAATGTATTTTCTTTGGAGTCTTAGTTCATACCAAGCTTCTATTTGTTGATGAAAACTTTGGTCAGTATAGTTAAGTCAAAGTGATAAACACTGTACACTTTTTTAATCTCACCAAAGTTATTTCTTGTTTGTTTTGTATGTTAGCATTACAACAATTTATAGATGTTTATTGTAAATAAATCAAAAATTATAATGTTTCCAACATTTTCATTCTATGTTTACTTAGATTTATTTTCCTGCATGATTAAAGTGAACACCAATATTACAAGAAGTAAATATACACCAGTAATACAAATGTAGGCATTTTTCTCATAATTATATTCCTTGCTGATTGCTGCAGATGCAAGAAAAAACTTAATGATTAACTATTGGTAGTTGTTAAATTAGACCAACAAGGGGCAACCAGAATTATTTATCTCCATTCATGTGAATTTTAGTGTTGTCTAATTGTTCCTCAATGTTTGATAGCTCTACTGGCTCTTAGAAACACGGAAGGTAGAGTTTAGGCCAGAAGGTTACAGGGAGTCACAGGTTCAATCAAAGACATACATGAATCTTTAAACAGCCATCATGTTCATTGTTACCACCATCATTATCGCCATGTTCATCATTATCATCACAATCATCAGGATCATTGTTATAATTATCATCGTTATCATTGATCATGATCACCATTATCATAACAATCATCTTTATCAGCACAATCATTGGTATCATCATTACCATCGTTATCATCAGGATCTTGGTATCATCATTATCATAATGATAATAGTTGTTAATTATCATTATCATCACAATCATCATTATCATCATGATCTTGTTATCTTCATGGTCATCATTATTATAACTATCCATGCTGTCATCACAATCAACATTATCCCCATGGTAATCATTATCCCCATAATCACAGTTATCCCCATGATCACAGTTATCCCATGATCTTAGTTATCCCCATGATCACAGTTATCCCATGATCACAGTTATCCCCATGTCCCCAGTTATCCTCATGATCATTGTTATCCCACTGATCACAGTTATCCCCATGATCATAGTTATCCCCATGATCATTGTTATCCCATGATCACAGTTATCCCATGCTCACAGTTATTCCATCCTCACAGCTGTCCCATGCTCACAGTTATCCCCATGATCATAGTTATCCCCATGACCACATTTATCCCCATGATCACAGTTATTCCCATGATTACAGTTATCCCCATGTTCACAGTTATCCCCATGATCACAGTTATTCCCATGATCATCATTATCCTAATGATCACAGTTATCCCCATGATCATAGTTATCCCCATGATCATCATTATCTTCATGATCACAATTATTCCAATGACCACATTTATCCCCATGATCACATTTATCCCCATGTCCACAGTTATCCCAAAAATCACAGTTATCCCCCTTGGTCACAGTTATCCCCATGTCCACAGTTATTCCCACGATCACTGTTATATTCATGTTCACAGTTATCCCCATGATACCAGTTATCACCATGATCATCATTTTGCCCATGATCACAGTTATCCCCATGATCACATTTATCCCCATGTTCACAGTTATAGCCATGATCACAGTTATCTCCATGATCATCGTTATCCCCCTGTTCACAGTTATACTCATGATCACAGTTATCCCCATGTTCACAATTGTTCCCATGATGACAGTTATCCCAAAAATCACAGTTATCCCCCTTGGTCACAGTTATCCCCCATGTCCACAGTTATTCCCACGATCACTGTTATATTCATGTTCACAGTTATCCCCATGATACCAGTTATCAACATGATCATCATTTTGCCCATGATCACAGTTATCCCCATGATCACAGTTATCTCCCATGTTCACAGTTATCCTCATGATCATAGTTATCTCCCATGATCATCGTTATCCCCCTGTTCACAGTTATCTCCATGATCATCGTTATCCCCCTGTTCACAGTTATCCTCGTGATCACAGTTATCCCAATGTTCACAGTTATCCCCAGTGATCACAGTTATCTCCATGATCACCCTTATCTCTATAATCATTATCGTCATAATCATTGTTATCATGATCATTGTTATCCCCACGATAATCATTATCATCATCAGCCTTATAACCATCCTCCTTTTCATAATAATCTTCATTAAAATTCTCACCCTTCTCCTCCCCATTATCATTACAGTCTTCCTTCTATTCTTCCTCCACCTCATCATCATGATGTTATTATCAACATTGTCATAGTCATCATCATCTTTATCATTGCCATGGTCATCATAATTGTCATCATTATCAACATCATCATCATTACCTATCACTGCCATCATCACAATAATTGTCATCATCATTATCATCACCTGGGTTCAGATCCACTGAGTGCTGGGAATTATTTCAAGTTCTCTGTCCTTTTTGCTGAACCAGTTTATCATATGCCTTCATTGTTACCAGTAGTAACCAGTCCTGGGCTCAAATCCAGGATCCTTTCCTAACAGGGTGAATGCTTTACTGGGTGAGATGACCAGGATGCTTGCCTATTCTGTCCCTATCCAGTTATATTTACATGTGTGCTATAATTGTATTGTACTGACTGCATCACACAGACACCATATAACTAGCAAATACATTTTTGAAGACATGTTTGGTGCAAAGTTTAGTGGTTTTTTTTAAATAATGGGTGCCAAAAGGGTTTAACAGGCAAAAAGTCAACCTATGATCAGTTTAGTGTGTGTCTGTAATCTAAAGCCAAGCATTGTATAAGTGTATAACAAAAGACACAGATCCTGCGTTATTCCTTATAACAACAGTCTGTCATTATATCAGTAATGAGCAGTTAATTAATCGTTAAACGTCTCCAAGCTTTACTACTCTTACAAAGCACACATTTCTGCATTGTTACACACCTGTAATTGTTGGCTGTTTGAAGATGGTAGATAAAAGATCCTAGTTACAGATAAACCATAATGTGTTGATTACGGAAAGATGCATTTTGTTTATCATTGTCTCTTCCAGACAGGTCAGCAGTCTATCATTGAGTCAGTAGGTTATCTTCATTTGTTGGCAACCAAGGTTAAACATGCATGAGAAAGCAGTAGATTACAGCAGAGTGAGGAAACATTTTAAAAGGAGTTAGATTATCCAACAATTTTAGAGAGAAAAAATGAGCATGGAGGATAAGGGAAGGAGAACTTCGATTACCTAATGTTTTGTTGAAGTTTTGGTAATTGATATTTGATTCATAAAAATGTAAGATTTTCTTGTGGTCTTTTGAAAATATAACATCTCTGACATTTTTACAGGTCTTGTATCAGGACAGAGGACTTTCATCCTTTGCAATATTTAGTTGTTTAAAACTCATTAAAGGGCAGTGGCGGTGGGTCTTTTAGGAAGATAAAAGGTAATCGACACAAGTGACAATAATGTTTTTATATGATATATATTTTAAATTGAAATTAAAACACCAAAATAGTCAATATCCTTACACCATAAAAAGTTTAAAAAAGCTGTATGACCATGACATTTGCAATGTGGTTTTTTAAGCACATCTGCTATACATGTAGCTTTATGGTACCAATCAAGGCATATCTGTGATGTTTTTATTCTTCATGAATAAAATTATCAAGGTAGTCATTACTTTCCTTTGTGTTAAGGCCTTCATTTGACCTAAATTTGTTTATTCCATTGTTTGTAGAATTAAATTTTAAGTGATCTGGTAACTAACATATATTTTGAATCTTGTTTCAACTGTTTATATATTTTATGGAAACTATTAATTCATCTGTCAATTTAAAAGACTACTAGCTTGAAACTGGACTAATTTAGCTATTTTGATCCACACTAGAATCACATCAGCTTTTCAATATAGAACATTGCCAATAACTGCAGTCACATAACTTTGCATTTAATCTACTGGAATGCTTTTATGGTGTGGTAAACAATACCTGTAGATGCACTGTCAAGATTTAAAGATTTGAATCAGGAGACACAGAGTTTTAATCTGCAGCCCTAAAATCATCAAGCGGCTCTTGGATTAGGAGCTAGAGAGAATAAGTACTTTCAAAATAAAGCTTTTGGCTGATACAGTCCTAAGATCAGACTGGTTGTCTGCTAAACTTTTAAGCAAATGCTTGTAAAGGTAAATACTGGTGCCAGTCTAATCAATCTCCTTAATAAGGTGATCAGCAGTGTTCAATCCTGTCTTTATGTACAGGTAGAGAGGAGTCAGACCAAAGTCCAGATAATTTTTGTTAGGTGGGAAGAGAATCAAGAGAATATATTTTAAAAGGTGATCTTATTCTTACAACAAATTTAGCATTATTACACTAATCAAAAGCAAAACTTAGTAGTTGGGTAATCAAGAATAATTATTACACTAATCAAAAGCAAAACTTAGTAGTTGGGTAATCAAGAATATTAACTGGCCATAGCTGCAACCCGTTTTAAGTTACAATAAGACATGACAAGATATAATTTTGAAACCAAATGATTTTTTTTCAATAGATTTTACTTATAGAAAGAAACAGAACAATATTTTTTCTTTATTTATGTCTTTTTGGTCAAGGGTTTTAAATAACTTGAGGGCTGGTTCTCTAACTAGCTAACTATGTAATATGTGCTGAGATAGTATTCAAACCCCTGCAATCAGGGTAGTGTTAAAAACTCCAGTAGAAAAATAAGACAGCAACAAACGGCTTTTAGCAAGATGTTTCAACTAAACCGTGTTATTTACATTTTCTTTGTTATTATTTTTGACTCAATGTGTCAGATTCGGTGTTTTTTTTGTGTTTTTTTTTATTTATTTCTCAATATGTCACACACCACCATTAATACATTATTTTTGGCTCAATGTGTCAGACACCAATATGACTAATGTTATTTCTGGCGCAGTGGATCAAATACCCCCTTTACTATGTTTTTTCTGGCACAGTGGATCAGATGCATTATTTCTGGCGCAATGGGTCAGATACCAATTTTACTGTGTTATTTCTGGCTCATTACGTCAGATATTACCTTTAATTTGTTATTTCTGGCTCAGTATGTCAGATTGCACTTTTGATATATTATTTCTGGCACCAGCTGTCAGATACCACCTTTAATAGTTTATTTGTTATTTCTGGTTCATTGTGTCAGATTTAACTTTTAATTTATTATTTCTGGCTCAATTTATTGGATTCCACCTTTAATGTGTTATTTATGCTCAATTTGTCAGAGTTCACCTTTAATATTTTATTGGTTGGCTCAGTATGTCAAATTTCACCTTTTATATGTTATTTCTGGCTCAGTGTGTCAATCCACTTTTAATGTGTTGTTTCTGGCTCAGTGTGTCAGCTTCCACTTTTAATGTGTTATTTCTGGCTCAATGTGCCAGAGTCCACTTTTAATGTGTTATTTCTGGCTCAGTATGTCACATTTCACTTTTAATGTGTTATTTCTGGCTTAGTGTGTCAGATTCCACTTTTAATGTGTTATTTCTGGCTCAGTGTGTCAGAGTCCACTTTTAATGTGTTATCTCTGGCTCAGTGTGTCAGAGTCCACTTTTAATGTGTTGTTTGTGGCTCAGTGTGTCAGAGTCCACTTTTAATGTGTTATTTCTGGCTCAGTGTGTCAGCTTCCACTTTTAATGTGTTGTTTCTGGCTCTGTATGTCAGAGTCCACTTTTAATATGTTATTTCTGGCTCTGTATGTCAGAGTCCACTTTTAATGTGTTGTTTGTGGCTCAGTGTGTCAGAGTCCACCTTTTATATGTTATTTCTGGCTCAGTGTGTCAATCCACTTTTAATGTGTTGTTTCTGGCTCAGTGTGTCAGCTTCCACTTTTAATGTGTTATTTCTGGCTCAATGTGCCAGAGTCCACTTTTAATGTGTTATTTCTGGCTTAGTGTATCAGATTCCACTTTACATGTGTTATTTCTGGTTCAGTGTGTCAGATTCCACTTTTAATATGTTATTTCTGGCTCTGTATGTCAGAGTCCACTTTTAATGTGTTATTTCTGGCTCTGTATGTCAGAGTCCACTTTTAATGTGTTGTTTGTGGCTCAGTGTGTCAGAGTCCACTTTTAATGTGTTATTTCTGGCTCAGTGTGTCAGCTTCCACTTTTAATGTGTTGTTTCTGGCTCTGTATGTCAGAGTCCACTTTTAATATGTTATTTCTGGCTCTGTATGTCAGAGTCCACTTTTAATGTGTTGTTTGTGGCTCAGTGTGTCAGAGTCCACTTTTAATGTGTTATTTCTGGCTCAGTGTGTCAGCTTCCACTTTTAATGTGTTGTTTCTGGCTCTGTATGTCAGAGTCCACTTTTAATGTGTTATTTCTGGCTCGGTGTGTCAGCTTCCACTTTTAATGTGTTGTTTCTGGCTCAGTGTGTCAGAGTCCACTTTTAATGTGTTGTTTCTGGCTCAGTGTATCAGCTTCCACTTTTAATGTGTTGTTTCTGGCTCAGTGTGTCAGAGTCCACTTTTAATGTGTTGTTTCTGGCTCAGTATGTCACATTCCACTTTTAATGTGTTATTTCTGGCTCTGTATATCAGCTTCCACTTTTAATGTGTTATCTCTGGCTCAGTGTGTCAGATTCCACTTTTAATGTGTTATTTCTGGCTCAGTATGTCAGATTCCACTTTTAATGTGTTATTTCTGGCTCTGTATATCAGCTTCCACTTTTAATGTGTTATTTCTGGCTCGGTGGGTCAGATTCCACTTTTAATGTGTTATTTCTGGCTCAGTGTGTCAGATTCCACTAAACTTCAGGCGATAGATACTATGTATTATTTATTGTTAAGGAACCGGTGGTCTGGTAACTGTGCACACTGCATATACATCAAACATTGACGATATATAATGTGATGAATATATGCACATATTGTAAGCTTTTAAAGTATCCATGAAAGTTTAAAAAAAAAAAGAACTACAATATCATACCTCATGCACATTATCATTTAATAGATCATCACCAAACCTCATACTCAAACCTAATCTGCTTGAAGCTAACCATTATTTTTAAAATAACATCATGAATGTTTAAGTTTATTTACAATCTTAAACATTATAGCTGAGAGCAACCCTCACGCTATTAGTACCCCTCTGTGATATCTATTTTTTAATCAATCAGTAACTAATGCTTGCCAAATAATTTACAATTAACGGCAATGGTAAATAAGTCCAAATAAGTAAGTAACTTCAGTTTGGATAAACCAATCTTGCTGAAACTTTGGATATAGCAAGCTTGCATGAAGACCTAGCTTGGGATTGGATATTTTAAATCATTGAAAACCTGGTGAAAACCTGCATGGCCACGTTTCTTGTTTATTTATTATATCTGGCTCACTGAGTCAGATACCGCTTTAATGTGTTATTTCTGGCTCAGTATTTCAGATACCCCATTTAATATATTATTTCTGGCTCAATGCGTCACATATTACCTTTAATGTGTTATTTCTGGCTCAATGCGTCACATATTACCTTTAATGTGTCATTTCTGTTCACTGTGTCACATATTACCTTTAATGTGTTATTTCTGGTTCTTTGTGTCACATATTACCTTTAATGTGATATTTCTGGTTCTTTGTGTCATATATTACCTTTAATGTGTTATTTCTGGTTCTTTGTGTCACATATTACCTTTAATGTGGTTTTTCTGGTTCAATGTGTCATATATTACCTTTAATATGATTTTTCTTGTTCAGTGTGTCATATATTACCTTTAATGTGTTATTTCTTGTTCAGTGTGTCATATATTACCTTTAATGTGTTATTTCTGGTTCAGTGTGTCATATATTACCTTTAATGTGTTATTTCTTGTTCAGTGTGTCATATATTACCTTTAATGTGTTATTTCTGGTTCAGTGTGTCATATATTTCCTTTAATGTGTTATTTCTTGTTTAGTGTGTCATATATTACCTTTAATGTGTTATTTTCTGGTTCAGTGTGTCATATATTACCTTTAATGTGTTTTTTTCTGGTTCAGTGTGTCATATATTACCTTTAATGTGTTATTTCTTGTTCAGTGTGTCATATATTACCTTAAATGTGTTTTTTTTTCTGGTTCAGCGTGTCATATATTACCTTTAATGTGTTATTTCTGGTTCAGTGTGTCATATATTACCTTTAATGTGTTATTTCTGGTTCAGTGTGTCATATATTATCTTTAATGTGTTATTTCTGGTTCAGTGTGTCATATATTACCTTTAATGTGTTATTTCTGGTTCAGTGTGTCATATATTACCTTTAATGTGTTATTTCTGGTTCAGTGTGTCATATATTACCTTTAATGTGTTTTTTTTCTGGTTCAATGTGTCATATATTACCTTTAATGTGTTATTTCTGGTTCTTTGTGTCATATATTACCTTTAATGTGTTATTTCTTGTTCAGTGTGTTATATATTACCTTTAATGTGTTTTTTTTCTGGTTCAATGTGTCGTATATTACCTTTAATGTGGTTTTTCTGGTTCAGTGTGTCATATATTACCTTTAATGTGTTATTTCTGGTTCAGTGTGTCATATTTTACCTTTAATGTGTTATTTCTGGTTCTTTGTGTCACATATTTCCTTTAATATGATATTTCTGTTTCTTTGTGTCATATATTACCTTTAATGTGTTATTTCTTGTTCAGTGTGTCATATATTACCTTTAATGTGTTATTTCTGGTTCAGTGTGTCATATTTTACCTTTAATGTGTTATTTCTGGTTCTTTGTGTCACATATTTCCTTTAATATGATATTTCTGTTTCTTTGTGTCATATATTACCTTTAATGTGTTATTTCTTGTTCAGTGTGTCATATATTACCTTTAATGTGTTTTTTTTCTGGTTCAGTGTGACATATATTACCTTTAATGTGTTATTTCTGGTTCAGTGTGTCATATATTACCTTTAATGTGTTATTTCTTGTTCAGTGTGTCATATATTACCTTTAATGTGTTATTTCTGGTTCAGTGTGTCATATATTACCTTTAATGTGTTATTTCTGGTTCAGTGTGTCATATATTTCCTTTAATGTGTTATTTCTTGTTTAGTGTGTCATATATTACCTTTAATGTGTTATTTTCTGGTTCAGTGTGTCATATATTACCTTTAATGTGTTTTTTTCTGGTTCAGTGTGTCATATATTACCTTTAATGTGTTATTTCTGGTTCAGTGTGTCATATATTACCTTTAATGTGTTTTTTGTCTGGTTCAGTGTGTCATATATTACCTTTAATGTGTTATTTCTTGTTCAGTGTGTCATATATTACCTTTAATGTGTTTTTTTCTGGTTCAGTGTGTCATATATTACCTTTAATATGTAATTTCTTGTTCAGTGTGTCATATATTACCTTTAATGTGTTATTTCTGGTTCAGTGTGTCATATATTACCTTTAATGTGTTATTTCTGGTTCAGTGTGTCATATATTACCTTTAATGTGTTATTTCTGGTTCAGTGTGTCATATATATTACCTTTAATGTGTTATTTCTGGTTCTTTGTGTCATATATTACCTGTAATGTGTTATTTCTTGTTCAGTGTGTCATATATTACCTTTAATGTGTTTTTTTCTGGTTCAATGTGTCATATATTACCTTTAATATGTTTTTTCTGGTTCAGTGTGTCATATATTACCTTTAATGTGTTTTTTTTTCTGGTTCAGTGTGTCATATATTACCTTTAATGTGTTATTTCTTGTTCAGTGTGTCCTATATTACCGTTAATGTGTTATTTCTTGTTCAGTGTGTCATATATTACCTTTAATGTGTTATTTCTTGTTCAGTGTGTCATATATTGCCTTTAATGTGGTTTTTTTTTCTGGTTCAATGTGTCATATATTACCTTTAATGTGTTATTTCTTGTTCAGTGTGTCATATATTACCTTTAATGTGTTATTTCTTGTTCAGTGTGTCATATATTACCTTTAATGTTGTTTTTTTCCTGGTTCTTTGTGTCATATATTACCTTTAATGTGTTTTTTTTTCTGGTTCAATGTGTCATATATTACCTTTAATGTGTTATTTCTTGTTCAGTGTGTCATATATTACCTTTAATGTGTTATTTCTGGTTCTTTGTGTCACATATTTCCTTTAATATGATATTTCTGTTTCTTTGTGTCATATATTACCTTTAATGTGTTATTTCTTGTTCAGTGTGTCATATATTACCTTTAATGTGTTTTTTTCTGGTTCAGTGTGTCATATATTACCTTTAATGTGTTTTTTTTTTTCTGGTTCAGTGTGTCATATATTACCTTTAATGTGTTATTTCTTGTTCAGTGTGTCATATATTACCGTTAATGTGTTATTTCTTGTTCAGTGTGTCATATATTACCTTTAATGTGTTATTTCTTGTTCAGTGTGTCATATATTGCCTTTAATGTGTTTTTTTTTTTCTGGTTCAATGTGTCATATATTACCTTTAATGTGTTATTTCTTGTTCAGTGTGTCATATATTACCTTTAATGTGTTATTTCTTGTTCAGTGTGTCATATATTACCTTTAATGTGTTTTTTTTTCTGGTTCTTTGTGTCATATATTACCTTTAATGTGTTTTTTTCTGGTTCAATGTGTCATATATTACCTTTAATGTGTTATTTCTTGTTCAGTGTGTCCTATATTACCGTTAATGTGTTATTTCTTGTTCAGTGTGTCATATATTACCTTTAATGTGTTATTTCTTGTTCAGTGTGTCATATATTGCCTTTAATGTGGTTTTTTTTTCTGGTTCAATGTGTCATATATTACCTTTAATGTGTTATTTCTTGTTCAGTGTGTCATATATTACCTTTAATGTGTTATTTCTTGTTCAGTGTGTCATATATTACCTTTAATGTTTTTTTTTTCCTGGTTCTTTGTGTCATATATTACCTTTAATGTGTTTTTTTTTCTGGTTCAATGTGTCATATATTACCTTTAATGTGTTATTTCTTGTTCAGTGTGTCATATATTACCTTTAATGTGTTATTTCTGGTTCTTTGTGTCACATATTTCCTTTAATATGATATTTCTGTTTCTTTGTGTCATATATTACCTTTAATGTGTTATTTCTTGTTCAGTGTGTCATATATTACCTTTAATGTGTTTTTTTCTGGTTCAGTGTGTCATATATTACCTTTAATGTGTTTTTTTTTTCTGGTTCAGTGTGTCATATATTACCTTTAATGTGTTATTTCTTGTTCAGTGTGTCATATATTACCGTTAATGTGTTATTTCTTGTTCAGTGTGTCATATATTACCTTTAATGTGTTATTTCTTGTTCAGTGTGTCATATATTGCCTTTAATGTGTTTTTTTTTTTCTGGTTCAATGTGTCATATATTACCTTTAATGTGTTATTTCTTGTTCAGTGTGTCATATATTACCTTTAATGTGTTATTTCTTGTTCAGTGTGTCATATATTACCTTTAATGTGTTTTTTTTTTCTGGTTCTTTGTGTCATATATTACCTTTAATGTGTTTTTTTCTGGTTCAATGTGTCATATATTACCTTTAATGTGTTATTTCTTGTTCAGTGTGTCATATATTACCTTTAATGTGTTTTTTTCTGGTTCAGTGCGTCATATATTACCTTTAATGTGTTTTTTTCTGGTTCGGTGTGTCATATATTACCTTTAATGTGTTATTTCTTGTTCAGTGTGTCATATATTACCTTTAATGTGTTATTTTCTGGTTCAGTGCGTCATATATTACCTTTAATGTGTTATTTCTGGTTCAGTGTGTCATATATTACCTTTAATGTGTTTTTTTTCTGGTTCAATGTGTCATATATTACCTTTAATGTGGTTTTTCTGGTTCAATGTGTCATATATTACCTTTAATATGATATTTTTTTTGTTCAGTGTGTCATATATTACCTTTAATGTGTTATTTCTGGTTCTTTGTGTCACATATTACCTTTAATGTGTTATTTCTGGTTCAGTGTGTCATATATTACCTTTAATGTGTTTTTTTTTTCTGGTTCAGTGTGTCATATATTACCTTTAATGTGTTATTTCTGGTTCTTTGTGTCACATATTACCTTTAATGTGTTATTTCTGGTTCAATGTGTCATATATTACCTTTAATGTGTTTTTTTCTGGTTCAATGTGTCATATATTACCTTTAATGTGGTTTTTCTGGTTCAATGTGTCATATATTACCTTTAATATGATATTTTTTTGTTCAGTGTGTCATATATTACCTTTAATGTGTTATTTCTGGTTCTTTGTGTCACATATTACCTTTAATGTGTTATTTCTGGTTCAGTGTGTCATATATTACCTTTAATGTGTTTTTTTTTCTGGTTCAGTGTGTCATATATTACCTTTAATGTGTTATTTCTGGTTCTTTGTGTCACATATTACCTTTAATGTGTTATTTCTGGTTCAATGTGTCATATATTACCTTTAATGTGTTTTTTTCTGGTTCAGTGTGTCATATATTACCTTTAATGTGTTTTTTTCTGGTTCAATGTGTCGTATATTACCTTTAATGTGGTTTTTCTGGTTCAATGTGTCATATAATACCTTTAATATGATATTTCTGTTTCTTTGTCACATATTTCCTTTAATGTGATATTTTTGGTTCTTTGTGTCACATATTTCCTTTAATATGTTATTTCTGGTTCTTTGTGTCATATATTACCTTTAATGTGTTATTTCTGGTTCAGTGTGTCATATATTACCTTTAATATGATATTTCTGTTTCTTTGTGTCATATATTACCTTTAATGTGTTATTTCTGGTTCAGTGTGTCATATATTACCTTTAGTATGATATTTCTGTTTCTTTGTGTCATATATTACCTTTAATGTGTTATTTCTGGTTCAGTGTGTCATATATTACCTTTAATGTAATATTTCTGGCTCAATATGTCACATATTACATTTACTATGTTATTTATGGGTCAAAAAGTCATGTATTACCTTTAATGTTTAATTTGTTATTTCTAGCTTAATGAGTCACATACCACTTTAATATTTATTTCTGTTTCAGTGAGTCAAATGTTACCTTTAATGTTATTTCTGGTTCAATGTGTCAGATACATCCAACAAATATATTTTCATTCATAGTAGATGATACAAAAAAGTTGTCTTTCATCATTACATAAAATTATTTTTTGGCCAGTAAGTCAGATAAATATAAATTCAATGTTCTGCATTTTAAAGCAGATTTGTTTTCCTTAAAATAACAATGATGAACAAAATCTTGTGACTTAACATAAGTAATGTTATACAAAGCTACAAACAAAATAAAAGTCCAGTAAGTTTTTGTATTTTAAGGGAGTTGTCAGGTGTATGGTGGGGGTGTATGGTGGGGGTGGGGGCTTGGTGTTGATGGAAAACAGAGAAGAAATATAAAGGGTACAAATATCTAGACAGACTACATGTCATTTGTAACAGTCTCTCCATGGATCTAGCCTGTGCTTGGTCGCTAGATCCCAGCCCTACTTCACTCAGTGGTAGAGATGTCTCCAGTTCAGAGATAAATGAGTCCTTATTGAACAAATTCATACACTCAACAAACAACCAAGTGTTACCTAATTGAAACAAGAAGTTATTTTTCACTTCGCCAAAAAAATGTTTAGTGGTGTTGTGTTCTGGGTGTAATATATTTGTTCAACCGTTTGATACATTTGTTGGATTTCTATTCAAGGCTCATTTAATTGGTGAATCAATATTTGATAAACTAAAAAGTTCAGCTTTTAATGTTGTTTTCCTTTGGTATGTTTTCTTTGAAGTATTTTGCAGTGACGTTTAGATACAAATAATAAGATACAAATATGGTGCTGAGGGAAAGTTAAACAATAATAGGCCAACAAGACAAGTTTATTGTTACTATTTTATTGCTTTTTGCTGCTGTTTTTCTGCTACTGTTTTTTTTAAACAACAACAAAAATTTCTTATGCTACTGCTATTGTTTCTACACATACTGCTTCTATTCATAAACATAATTTCAACTGCTGATATTGTTTTTCTCACTACTGCTATTACTGCTCCCATAATTAGCTATTCCTTTACCAATTCTTCTATCCTTGATCGTTTATATACTAGTCTCTCTAATACTTCACAATTTCTTACAAGTCTTTTGAATTGAATAAAATTCTCTTTATGCTGTTATTAACAATTTTGTCAGACTTATTATTATCAACCTGATTTACCTTTCAGCATACAATGGGTTGACCCATGAGGAGGGTAACACCTGAGACAGGTGGTGACAGATTGACTAACCCATTATCTCCCAGGTAAGGTGGGTAAGATTGTGTTTGTTTATTCAAGTGGATATCGTCAATGGTCATTCCTGAAGGCAGTCCTATGCAGGCATATTGAGTGATCGTCGATGAAAAGCTGGGATTTTAGACGTCTTTATTTATCCTGTGGTTTTTATGTTCTGTTTACAAATCAGACTAGGTCAGTGTTTAATTTACAAAACAAACTGGTTAGTGAGGATTTAGTTGATTTTTTATTGAAAATTTACATCCATAAAAAGTTGCTTGGATTTTATTTAGAATATTTACTTTAAGTTTAAGAAGAAGTATTGGAATTTTAGTAACATGTGGAATTTAGGACTCAACAAATTGAATGCTTGAAGTGTTGAGTTAATATTTAGTTTACATATTTAGATAAAGTTAGTGTTTAATGAAAAAAAAGGTTTATATGGGTTAAGTAAGATTTTTATTGAAAATTTAAATTTACCTTAATAAAAAACTGCTTAAAATAAATGCAGACTATTTATCTTAAATTTGAGTATTAGAATGTTCATTAACATGTGAACATGTTGACTAGACAAGGTAATTTCTTGAAGTCTTGAGTAAATATAAAGACCAGATAAAGTTTTTTTTTTGTTTTAAAAGGTATTAAGGACTGAGCTTTGTGTAGATTTCACAATTTTACATTTTTTAAAGGAAATGTTTTGCCTGATTTTATTTCCAGTAAGAGTATAAGAGTTTTCATTTTAATGTGAATGAGGTAAATGATGTCACTGAAAATTTGAAATCTTATGTAAATATTTGAAATAGGTCAGTCTTTCTGTGATAAAGGTATTGAAGAGTAAAGTTATTTTAGAGATGCATTTTTTAAAATTTACATTTATGGAAGATTTTGTAAAGTTCTTTCCTGATTGTTATTTTAAGATTAAGTAAAAGTGTGTTTGTGTGCATGTTGATTACACAATTCTGTTTTTTTGAAGTTTTGAGCAAATATTTAAACCAGGTAACATTTAGTTTAAAACATATTGAGGAGCAAAGTTTAAGTACATTATACAATGTTACATTCATAAAAACAGTTAATAAGATGTTTTGTCAGGGTCTTTGTTTTACCTTTAAGAAGCCTGTATTAGAATTTTCACCTACATTTGGACTAGATAAATTCTATTCTTGAAGTCTTGTGCAAATATTTATTTTCTTCTTGTCTCTGTTTGCTCATGGGTGCTTCATGTAAGTATAGAACTATATGCATGCAAGTTTAGCTCCATTTGTTTGAATGTAACTTAAGCTCTAAGCTGCAGCATTTGTTTGGCTACCCAAGTGTCATTGAAGATGTACAACTGCCTGCAGTTGTCACAGGCTGTATAACTCTAGTGTATATATGTGAAATGTGCACAATTCTTACAAAGGACATTTTAATTATATTAGAATTTATTTTGCAAAGTGGATTAATTAAATGAGTTGTTGAGTTAAAAGGATTTTTGAGGAGGCTTTTTAAGGTAGAGTAGTCTATTTTTGAGATCTCAATGAATAGATGTGAACCTTATTTTGTGTATTCATTTATTCCATCATGTATCACTGTAGCTCAACATTGTCATACATATTAATTTGTTATGTTGGTATTTAGTTCCATTGCATCAACACAGGTCATATAAGCAACATCCAGCTTGTTATTTAATGATCAAAGACCTCCAACAAATGTCTGGATAGAACACTGCAGCTTAGGTACATGAAAGTTCTTGCATGGAATCAGACCCAGGGGATGAGGGGTTGATTACTTGCTAAGCAAGAGGTGACCCATTAACATGATTAGAACCATTATCATGCTAAATTATGTAATAACCCATACTAAGTTGTCATTCCCATGCAACTTTATGCCAATTTAAGAATACATATTTATACAGACCTTGGAGCCAATAGTGCAGATCTTGATCAGACAGCTGGTAGCAAGAAGTCTTATCAATAATTGCTAAGCAGGCTTTATGGAATGAGAACCAGCAATGGTTGAGATGAAAAATAAAGTATTGTGCTTGAGGAATATTATCAAATGTGGACCTTTGATAATTTTACCATAAAAGACAGCTATAACTGTTTCAATTAGCAGTTAGATCTAAAACCACACTTTGCTTAAATCAATAACTGATTATTACATTTTTATGATTTCAATACGTTGCTGGGACATATTCTTACTTAACATTACATGAACACTTTTCAGAAATAATGCAATTTTGCGGTTGGATTTTTGTTTTAAATTTTGTAACTTAACTATGCACCACCATTACACTTTAAGTGTACTGTCCCAGTTGGTGCAGTTGCTCTGTCTGTCTGGGCCTGATAGGGAGAGCTTAGCCTTAATCCTTGGCTGAAACAAATCAAAGTATAAGCTCTTATTGAATGGTGACATGATATCTCAGTGATGGCAGCACTGTGTAGCCGGGGGATAGGGACTGACAGTGTTAGCAGAATGGTGCACTCAGTTGGTTAGTGGTAAGTTAGTGGATACCTTTTGTATAATGCGAACGTATGTTAGGAACTGTAAATTAAATGTTTGTATCTTGTTTTCATGCCATATTGCTATGTTGACAATGTTTATATCTTAGATAGATTTCGGTAATCAATACAGAGAGGTTACAGTAAGATAACAGTAGACTTCAGGTCTGGTTATATCTCAACTTGCTTAGCGCAAATTAATCAGTCTAAGACAAAAAGTGTAGATCTCCAATTAGCCAGCTCTCACTTGGGAGCTGTGTTGTCAGGACCTACACTGTTTACTGCCGAGTCACTATAAATGAATAATAACTTATGTTGTTTGGAAATTACTAAGATATATTGTTTTTACCTATATGGCAGGCTTAGAGCTTACACGGTACCTGAAGAGAAGGTATGAATATCTTAGCATAGGTGCTAAAAATGCCAATTGGTCATTCTAATAGACAGAATATTTGCTGAAACCCATGGGATTTTAGTAACCGGTAATTGGAAAACATGTTCTCTAAAAAAATTTATTAATCCTGCTTAATTGTCTGTTTGTGTAAAATTATTAATCAAGAGGTAGCAACCTAAGGGGATGTGCAGTGAATATTCTTGTCCAACATTTCAAAGTTGGTCTCAGAGTCAAACCTGGGACCCTCCAGCTTGATGTCTTCTTAACCACTTACCTATAATCAATAATTGACAGACAGATGGCTTGATATATACATGGATAAAGTTGACTGGTATACGTTTAAAACAACGTCTTCAAGATCAACAGAAAGACAAAAGAGAAAATGTTGAAAATGATGGGGAAAAAAAAACTGTTCTGAGGGTGAACGGATTTATATCATAACTAATGATATACATGACAGTTTTTGTGGGGTCCCTATCAAGAACTACCAGGTCAAGTGCGTCATCTGAAATAAGTCTTGAGATAAAATATCTCGTTCTGGACTCGATTGAACAAACTCTCCTAAACAGGGACAAGCTGATCAAGGAGTTTGATGAGGCATAGATAACATGCTACAGTGCAGGATGACCTGACCTGGTAGCGCAATGTGGCGGCTGCAAGTACGGGAAGCCCTGGGTTCGTTAAATATGGTAGTGGCATAGCTCCCCTGCTAACGCTCAAGCAAATATAAGGGTAGTTCCACGGCTGGTTGGCCCGGTGTCAGGATAATGTGACTGGGTGTTGTATCATGCCAGGTGTTCACAGCATGCTATACACAGTGAAGGCAGCACTATATCTGCTTTAAGTGGACACGGTCTCCAGATAACTGAAATACTGTTGGTGGGATGATGAATCCAATAAACAAACAGTGCAGGATGTTTTCCTTCTGCTTTCCCCACAGTACACATACATTTAACAATACATTATGATGATGAATATATTAACAAGATAAAAGACATTACCACAACACGATATGAACTAATAATTTAGTGAAAGATACCAGAATAAAATAATCTTAAGTAGAACCATTAATGTAATTATAGGTATTAATTAATGGGTAATTTATTATTATAATTAAGAATAGGGTGCATCTAAAGCATTTTATATATGATGAGTATAACTACACTATTTCATTATCATTTATCATGTACATGTATTTATAAACATAAATTTTATGGCTTTCTGGTTTATTCACTTAATTATTTTCTAAAAATTGGAGTGAAGCAATCTTGTACTTGCGTAAGATGTTTTGGTCATTTAACAACTAAATCTCTTAACTGTGCCGCAATCTGTCTTGTAAACAAACTAAAACGTAACCTTGTCAAGTGTTTTGTTCACAACATTATTTTGAGATTTTCTTGTGAGGCTCTGCATCAACATTTTTCTTGTTATTATTGTGAAACATTCGGCACACTTGTTAAAGGAAGCCGACAAGTTTAGACTTTCCTCCTACTAGCAGCGTCAGTTGGCTTTATTCAGTCTAGACACTGATGTACACAGAGGCTTATTTCTTTTTGTGTCTTTTTTGTTATACTGCACCTACATAATTATGGTCATATTGGTGATGTAGAAAACCTTCCCACATGAATGTTCTCGCCCTTACCAGGACTGGAACCCAGGCAGTTAGGAGCTTAGAAGTTACAAGTCGGCGACTCTTACCGCTTGGCTATGGGCGCAAGGAAGCTTAAATGTCACACATCAATAGCGAGGGTAGGAATCATTCACGGTTTGTTGCTTTTGCCGAAAAAGCAAACATCAACAAAGAACACATACTGGCTTAATAGGATGAACAACTTTACAAAAAAATTTATGATGTTCAAAGATTGACAAGTTTAATTTTCATGTTGCCAGCATGATGTACTTCATGTTATGTAGGGGTCACTGTGCAAACTACCTGCTATAAAGGAGTGGTGCAGCCATGTTTTAATGATGTCTCATCTGGTCAGACATGAATTGCAGCTGTGACAAAAATGTCCAGGTGTTATAAATCAAGGTATGCAGACATATTTGATGTATCCGCAAGGTCAGCATTGTTACGAGGGCATATCTGCAATTTAAAAAAAATAATTTGTATCAGTGATGCATACATTTGAATGTGTGTGTGTCCATCTAACTGATATATATGGCCTGATTTACACTCATGCTCATACATGTTCCAGAATTTGTTGAACTTTTGTCAGAATGCTATGTTCACAATATACTTTTACATTAAAGGCAGCTATAAGAGTTATGCAAGCACTATGGTATTCACTACTTCACAAAAGTTGTCACATTTTGAGGCCATGAGAACTTGTGTAGACAATCTGCTGTACATAGATTCTGTTGAACTGTCCCTTCTCCAACTATTAAACTCTACTTTCAATGAAGTGTACCGAGGCAGAAAGTGAAGGTTCGAGAACCAGGACTGGTGACCACCATTGCCCTATGCAGGTACCATCACATGCACTACATTTGACTGAATGCTGTATTCTGTGGGATTTTTACTGTGTCACTCTGCTGTTTGTTTAACATACCAACATGGAAGTATTTAGAACATTTTTTGTCATGTTGGAGACAGGAATAGTCTTAAATTGGCAGGTCAGCAGTTACCTGCACGAAACAGGTGCAGCTCCTATTCTCTTCACTGCTAACTCCTGTGAATACAAAAAGCAACAACAAGCAACTGCCAGCAGCCAGGATGGTGCAGCCATGTATCATCAATGTCTTGTTTGGTCGTATATGTTACATAGCTTACAGCTGCATTGGACAAGAGACTTGACAAAACATTATGACCAGATGTTCTAAATCAATGTCTGCCTTGTAGTCTTTTGGCAAGGTATAACATAAAGTTTGCAATACCGTCCTGAGTTATAAGAGCTGGATTTCAGAAGCACACAGGATTGATCCTGCATGACCTTGAGTATTTGTGGTCAGTTGTTCATGCCTGGGAAGAAGAAGTGCATTTACAGAACAAATGTGTATGTCTATGGAGACTATATGCTTCAAATGTTAACATATGTATAACAGAGGGTTAGTGTCCTGTCAAGTGATCATGGTATGCTATTACATTAAAGATAGCACTATACTTCTTTAAACTGTCTCTGGAAATCTAAGACTTGATTCAAACCCACAGGGTAAATGCCATCATTTGAACTCTTTAAACAAGTTTTCTTTGAATCCAGTTTTAATAAACCCATGTATTGGGAAAATTGATTTTAGTGTATGTTTTCCAACTCAAAAACAAACATGGCTTCCTTTTATGTTTGTCTTGACAAGTTGCAAGAGAGCAATGTAGGCATTGCAACTGACGTGTAACTCCTAAGTCCCTCACCATGTTAGTTTGAGTCACAGTCAGGGTATTAACTTCCATGTGGAGAGGTTTTCATGGTTTTCCAGCTAACATGCAGTGTGCTGCTGGTTCTACCCTGACTAAGTCTGGGTTCTTCCTCCAACGAAAATTAGCTGGACATCGTCACCAATATGACTATAATTGTGTCAAACAAATACATGCAGAAAAATATATCCTTTGTTTATGTCAGTCATGAACCAAACACTGTCTTGTCTTGTCTATCATACTGGTTCAATAGTCACACAACAGTTTGAATAAAAGTAAAATATAGACTATGTGGTCCTATAAATCATGTTTATACTTAAAACTGTGACCATGTTGTTTTAAGGTAAAGACACATATGAAATATATGTATATATTATCTGATCGGATGCACCAGTGGTTCTACCCAGACACATGTTTGAGGTAATCATCCATCCAGGATTAAGTGGATATTGCCAATATGACAATTGTGTCAATGCTATATGACAAAAACCAACAACAACAAAAAAACCAACAATAAACATTCACAAATACATATCTATTGACACCGAACTGTTTGTTTTCGTAGGGTCAAGCTCCATTAAAATCAACTTAATGTATGATATAAACAAAGATTCTTTGATCCAAGTTAGTTTATTAAAGTAAAAAAGGAATGCCTTCAAAGCCTTTTATTGAAGTTTTTTTATATACAACAATTTAAATTAAATTAATTGATTCAGATGATGTTGTAAAGTTTGTTGATATTCTTAATTTACATGGACTGCATCTGAGGACTATGACTGAGAAACATTTAACAACTTTTATTCTCTGACTTCTTTGTATCAGATGAGTTTGTTTATTTTATATTTTTAACAATAAAATATTTAAATAGAGGGAATTATAGATGTTCCTCTTGTACATGAATATATTTTTATGCCCCTGAAGGCGGACATATAGTAGATGAACCATCTGTCTGTCCATCTGTCCGTCCGTTTATCTGTCTGTCCGATATTTACGTCCGCTCAATAACTAGACCCAGGTCGGTTACTCGAAGGTCAGGATCACACTCACAGGTCAGTCATAATGCCTGGTAGTGCACTGGTGGTCGTGTCCACTCGATAATTCTGTCATTTCTTGAAATAGCCTGGAAGAAATGTCAAGCACATGAAGACGATGTGTTGAACAAAAGACCCAGGTCGGTTACTTGAAGGTCAAGGTCACATTTACAGGTCAGAATAATAATCCCTAGAAGTGCACTGGTGGTCGTGTCCACTCGGTAACTCTGTCATTTCTTGAAATAGCCTGGAAGAAATGTCAAGCACATGAAGACGACGTGTTGAACAAAAGACCCAGGTCAGTTACTTGAAGGTCAAGGTCACACTCACAGGTCAGAGTAATAATCCCTAGAAGTGCACTGGTAGTCGTGTCCGCTCGGTAACTTTGAAATAACATGACAGAAGTGTCAAACACATGAAGACAATAATCACGCACTTAAACCTGTCTTAAACAACCTCTCTTGTGGTTAACATTTTGTCGTCAATATCAACAGGTAGTTTCAAATCAGAGTGTTAATTGCTAACTTGTACACAAATAATCAGAAAAACACAAATAGTCAGAAAATAAAGTTTCTTGTGTGATTAACCACATACACTAAGGTTTATACAATTAACTATTGCAGGTTGTCACCTAATTTTGGTTGTAAAGACAGCCTTTGTTTTTTTTTCATCTGATTATTTTTTGCCTATTGAAAACAAATGATAGGAGGTAAAAAAAATTCAATATGGTTATATACATAAATCTAATGCTATTGTCTTTTTAATAAGTCAATGTCTGTTTACAATGACTTTTGTTTTTCTTTGACTAAGACTCAATCCCATGTAGCAAGGGGCTAAAGGATTGTATACTGCAAAGTTGTTTGTTTGTTGGGTTTATCATTCCACCAACAGTATTTCAGTTATCTGGAGACGGTGTCCACTTGAAGCAGATATAGTGCTGCCTTCACTGTGTAAAGCATGCCGTGAACAACTGGCATGATACCACATCCAGTCACATTATCCTGACACCGGGCCAACCAGTCATGGAACTTCCCTTATACTTAATTGAACATTAGGAAGGAAGCTATACCACTACCATTTTAACGACTTTGGTATGTCGTGGTCCAAGATCGCACCCAGGGCCTCTCGTACCTGGAGCCGACGCTCTACCGATTGCGCTACCAGGTCCGGTCTAAAGTTGAAATCATTACTCATGCAGTAAGGGGCTAAAGGAATTTATGTTGCAGTCTTGAAATGTCTTTTTGCGTATACAGTAAGGAGCTAAAGGAATGTACATTGCCAACTTAAACTGCTTGCCTGTGTAAAAAGGGGCTTAAGGAATGTACATTGCCAACTTAAACTGCTTACCCATGCAATAAACAACTTAAGAAATTTGCATTACCAATTTGAACTGCTTACCGGTGCAGTAAGGGGCTTAGGAATGTAGCTAGCAAATATAACTGCTTGGCTATAAGTGCCTTCTTTACATGTAATTTTAGCAATCTGAAAATGGTTCCTTTTAGCATACACATTTGTCACCATGCAAATAGAAATAAATAATTCTTAAACTGCAAGGCCAAGGTCAAGTCTTTAACTAAAAATGTTTCCTTTGATCATAGCTTCTGGTAAGCAAGTTTTATAGTTCAGAGACTGGTAGGAGAATGGTCAGAGGGTTGATATTTAATGCTGGTTTAATGGTTCACACCTTATTCAAATCCTCATCAATTGATGTGTCAAACTTCAAAAAAAGAGCTGTCCAGCAATTTGAAGGACTGTTCACCTGTGAAATTTGAGGGGAGATTATAAGGATAAATTAAAGGGCTGTAAATCTTGTGGCTGTCAAGGTATTATTTATGCTCCACATGTGGTATCTGAGTATGGTCATCTAGGTGGCAAGGAAAAGAAGGCTGGACATTGATGATGTATAGCCAATGGCTATTTTTTTCTCCTTTATGGAGAACTTTTAGGTAGCTACACTTTATGTTCCTTCAAGTAAATGTAAAGTGGTAGATTACACATTTTATACCTAAGAGAGGAATGTTTGAGATTTAAAAACAACAACAACACTACTTGATTTTTAGACCATTGACAAGAATTAAAGAGACACTTTGAGACACTTTTTTACATAATATTCGGGTATCCAGAGCCGATTCAATGATTGGTTATGATTTGCTACCACTGTCCCAACGCAACAACCAACTGGATCGATCTTTAGCTCAAATTTTAAGTGTTGTTTTTTTTTCTTCTCAGAAAGTAAAGTAAAATGTTTTTAAGAGTGGATAACAATTAGAACTGGTAGCATCACATTCTTTAAGAAATTGTATTGGTGTCAAAATTTGAGCTCAAGCAGAATCTCAATTGAGGGATGTTTCTGCAGGGTCTCTTCAGATGTCAGTAAAGATAACTTTGTGTTTCTGTTCATGTGTTATTGATGCCCATCTTGTGAAGTGGACACTGTGGTCATTATGATGGCAAAAGAGACTAAACATTAATATGTATAGTCAGTCGACATTGATGCCTAGTTGACCATTCACATGACACCTCAGATAGTTTTTATCCTTTAAGAAAAAATGGTGATACATTTCATACAGCTTTACTAATAAGAATAGCAGATCTTATGACTTCTACCAGTAAGAGCAAGGTTTGAGATTTAAACAAGACATATTAGAAGACTATGATCTATCTATGATTAAGAAAATCGGAAATTACCTCCTGAGGAACTGATAGTTTGAGTTTGGATCCAAAAACATATTTAGAGCATTATTCAGGTTACAAATTGCCTATATGGTGTGTAAAGGCATTATTTCTGTGGGAGTGCTTATAGTCAAGCTGTTAAGAGTTACTTAAATACCCTAGCCCCTCATTGTATGAGTTAGAGTCTTGATGAGGGTTAGAACTCTCATAAGAAGGTCTTCCAGCAGACCTCTGGTGTTCTAATGTTTCTACATCTAGACATTTGTCTGGGGTCTTTCTTCATCAAAAGACTGGAAGATGACTTGTTATTGTGTCAGTGTGATGTATTTCAAAGCCCGACAAACTATTATTTCTGTAGACCATGTAGGATTTGGAGGATGGGCTCAATGTGGTTAATTATGGGCCATTAGAACTTATCGAAGAGACTTGAATGGTGCCAGTGCCCAGGCAGTTAGAGTTGTCGACTTGGAACTCTTCAGTCTCGCACATCGTGGGTTCGAGTCTTGGTAAAGGCAAAAACTTTCATCTGTGGTCTTCCAGCTGACATGTGGGTCTACCTAGACACGTATCAGGAGTCTCTTTTCATCAGTAATTAGCTCGATATCTTCAATATGAATATAATATAATTTGTACATTTTATCTAATGGGACACTGACCTTGCAGTTTTTCTGGTGAAATCTTAATGTTGAAAATAAGGTTAAAAATATTAAATATTATCCTATTCACCCTTATCAAGTCAAGAGTTTTATATATTTCTATCTCCCAATGAATATCAGGTCCTTGAAGATAATTAGATATGGGCCAGACGTTTTTACATTATGAGGTTGAATAGGGTTGTTATCAACTTACATATCAATTTTGACAATTATATTTCCGTTTAAGAATGGTAACAAACTATAGCTCATTAGCAAAAGTACACTTTTAAGTAAACGGATAGCTAAAATAATGATATAAATAAAACATGCAATGATAAGAGAAAATTGCTTAAATACCTTTAGGATCTTACACCTGTGTGTCATCAGTATTTAATCATTAAGGTCATGTGGCCATAGAGATAGTACTGAAACTGACTGATGTAGATCTATTATGTCACACCTTTGATGTTGATAATGCAATTAAAGTTCAATTAAAGGTATTAAAGTTATATGTACATGCTTAAATCATAGTTATGCAGATGCAGTTGCATAATTATTTTGTATGATTAAAATTACACATTTTTAAACATATTAAACATACTGACTCTAGATTGTCAAATTGTTAAATAGAAAAAAAATCTGAATACTTAAAAAAAAAAAAAAAAATTACGGTAAAACCATAGTTACCATTGTAACAACTTTCTCAATAACCGCCTAAAATAAGTTTTGGCATAAAATAGTACAAGAATATGTATAAGTCTATAAACTGAAAAGATATAAAAATGCTAACAAATGAAACAGATGGGAAAAGAGGAAAATGTAATAGAATAAAACAAATTCGTAATTTTTGCAGGATTCGAACCCTGGACCTTTTGTTTGACAGTCCACTGTACCAATTGCACCACAAAAACTTTTTTTCGGCACTTTTTAATTGGTTTTTAAAATATAACCTTTGTTATAATTTAGAGGGTTTGGACTGGTTTTTATGGCGTTGGGCATAGCTTGAGGGCATGTAGGGATCATGCTGTTTTTACATTCTGCATCGGACAACACAGCATCAGGAAGTAGTTTGTAGAAGTTTAATTGATGTCATAGCTGCAAGATTCATTGTGCTTTTTTTCTGTTCATAACCTTTTCAATATAAATGAAGGTCACTGTTGCTGTAATTGTAAAGTAAAGTAATTTACAAATTATTCTTCTACTAGAAGTTTACATTATTTCAGTATGGAAGAAGACAGTAACAATTATGAATGAACGACTTTGATGAAAGAATAGACCTAATATGGGTGGTAGGTGTTGCAGCAGACATGCACTGGAAAACAATAAATACATTCATTATTAACGGTAGGCTTTTTATCTGTTTAAATTACTAAGGGTAAAGATAGTGGAACTGGTATAAAACAAAACTGTAGTATACAGGTTCAAGCAAAAACAATAAAACCTTATGCACCTTAATGGATTCATCCATTTAGAAAATATTGCAGGGAAACTCGAGGCTGACTGTACACAAAACACATGATTCAGAAGCAGACTGGACATTTTATTTTGTTTAATCTATAGCCTACATTGGTGTGTGTAGTAGTATACTGTGGAATACTTAACACCAAAAATAACTGAACATTGCTTGTGTCATTAGTGATTGCGAGTATTTACAATAATTATGGAAGGGGATATCTGCCAATATTTAATTTCTAACTTGCAAATTGCAACACTGCATATGCTATTTGTTTGCACAAACATGTTCGTTTCTACATGTATCTAATTCATATTTTTCGTATACAATTTGGAAATACAAATCTCAAAGTAACAATTCTCAAGTCACAAATTACTAATGTACAAGTTAAGAATTGACAACATTCAGAGGCTAGGTGGCGGTACCACATAAATGTAGATGTCACTAAGCTAAAAATTGAATGGAATATCAAAGAGCTAAAAATAGACAAATCATAAATTTTTCTTTGAGGGAGATACAATAGAAAACAGCCAACTTTATTTGGCGTCAAATTTAACATGTAATCTTTTGCCAAAATTAGTTATTAATGTATGTATTAAAACTCTGCCAGTAATTTTAACATATAAGTTTTCTTGTTAAAACTACATTTAATCCAATTTAAATTATGTATCGGACGTTTCCAGAAGAATGTACCCCTTGCATCCTAAAGTTAAACTGGGGTTAAGCAGTGTACATTTTACATTAGAGGGTTGTGCCTCTAGATTAGTAACTTGTAAAATAGATTCTAAAAATGTAAAATGTATTCGTGATTTGTAACTTGTAAATTATATTTGTTGGAAACGTGAAATTGTTCAAATGTAATGTTGAAATTTGAACATTTTCATGTAAATATAAAAGTTAGGATGTAATAAGATAGTGGTATTTAGCATGCGCTGTGTTGCAATTTACAAATTGACATTTAAAGTGGCAGATCCGTTTATTGAAAGTTAGAAATAGAAATAAGAATATTGGCGAATATCCCCTTCCAAAAAATTGACGTAGTTGTTGATTATAATGCTGACATTTCAATTGCCACAAGCTGCCAATGTGGTAAAATGGAAGCAGAGACCAAGAACAGTTTAACCAAATAAACACCTATACAGCCAAAAATCAGTTTGACCCTGTGGCAAATGTTAAATGAAGTGAAATTCCATCCCCACATGTTTCGTACCACTCCATGAAAGTGTAAAAATGCATGTGATAATTTGGAAATTAATAATGATTAATAATCAACAGCATTCTTTCTGCACCAAAACTTTGTCATTCAATGTAATAGAAATCACAATGTTTTCAAGTTCTTTTTATTTTAATTTTACAATTTTAATTCAATTATAGATGCCCATTGATTAACTTAATGGAATGTGAATGAATATAAAAGCAGATGCCTGAATTCTAAATTTTATTAGTGATTCAAGAAAACAGTTATGGTATACAGTAACTATATAACGTGTTAATGCTAGGAAAACACATAAATCTAGGATAATTAAATTTTTTATATTTGCAAGATTTTCAAAACATTTTTTTACCATTTAAAATAATAAAAAGTACATTTTTATCTAGGACTAACTGTTTACTGTAGTACAGGAATGATAACTATTATAAGATCTGTCTACACTATCAATTGCAAAAAAACGACATCCTAAGAATACAGTTGAGTTTTTTTTTTTAATAACTTAGGTCTGCTTCATTACTCATTATATCATCATGTTCAGCTTTCAACACCTGTTCAAGTAGTTTTATTGCATGACACCACAGTGGCTGTTTAGCTTTAAATTTTTAGCCACTCGCTACAGATAGTTTCCATGTGATTTCATAGGCACTGATAAGACAGTTTAAGGCAGCCATCTTTGAAGGCAGAAGCTAATGCAGGCTGAAATCTGGAAATATGTGCTGTACTAAACTCATCAATGTGTTTTTATTGTTCAGTCAATTTCACTGAATTTTATATTTAATTTAACAGCTTTTATGAAGTATTTTTAATATCAAATCTATATTTTGATAGTTTAAAAGGTAAAAAATACAACCAAATAAGATACACTGTTAACTTTGTTTAAGTATGAGCCAGTAATTATTTTTATTTCTATGTATTCTTAGTGCATTTATCAATTTTAAAAATATTGTCTTCTAAAAATATGAATTTTAAGAGTTTCCCAATCGTGTATGTATAGCCTTTAATTTTTGGACCACAATTGAAGAAATGACAAGAAAATAAAATTTATGCTTCAATACAATTCATCTGAAAATCCCTTAAAGTTGCCATCAAAGATGGCTGTCAACATAAGGGATCTTCACTGATGTGGAAACTATCTATTGCTTTGTCTTTTGTGCCAAATACATCTTACTTGAATATTTTTGCACTGAAAACATTATTCACAGTAATTAGTATAGATTTACATTGCCAATACAGAGAAAACAACTGGCATTCTTAGAGGGATATTTAGCAATTTGTTATACTGAACAATAATGTAACTTCTTTTTTTTTTTGGATGCTGCACTTCTCTGGCAATGGAAAGCATGTTGTGATTAAAAAGCAAAATTGTATTGCAAAACTAGGTTGTACCCTTCCATTCTGTTGTTTTGCTGCAGTATAGATTCACTGTTATTTGTTTGTGAATGATTTTTTCACCTGTTGTACTACTGCAGCGCATACATGTATGTATTCTCACCTGTATACCTGTTGAGACGCATTTATAAATGTATGTTTTCTTACCTGTATACCTGTTGAGATGCACATACATGTATGTATTCTCACCTGTATATCTGTTGAGATGCATTTATACATGTATGTATTCTCACCTGTATACCTGTTGAGATGCATTTATACATGTATGTATTCTCACCTGTATACCTGTTGAGATGCACATACATGTATGTATTCTCACCTGCATACCTGTTGAGATGTACATACATGTATGTATTCTCACCTTTATACCTGTTGAGACGCATTTATATATGTATGTATTCTCACCTGTATACCTGTTGAGATGCACATACATGTATGTATTCTCACCTGTATATCTGTTGAGATGCATTTATACATGTATGTATTCTCACCTGTATACCTGTTGAGATGCATTTATACATGTATGTATTCTCACCTGTATACCTGTTGAGATGCACATACATGTATGTATTCTCACCTGCATACCTGTTGAGATGTACATACATGTATGTATTCTCACCTGTATACCTGTTGAGACGCATTTATATATGTATGTATTCTCACCTGTATACCTGTTGAGATGCACATACATTTATGTATTCTTACAAACTAAAACACCAATAAAAGTTTCAAGTGATACATGCATGTTTGGTCATGTGTGATTATTATAACACAATTATTATCATATTTGCAACATTGAGCAACTATTTAGGGGAGAAAATCTTAACGACATATATCTGTGAAGGACCACTGGCACTCTGCACGCCAGCGATATAACTTCCTTTAATGGAAGTTGGAGCCCTAACATGATCAAACCCATGTAAGGCTGAGAATCTGGAGAGCTTTACCACAGGCACCTGTGATGTATGTTGAAACATTTGTATTTTTATAAGTTACCTTTCAACTCATAATTTATCTTTGTTCTTCTTTCTTCAAACTATACTATATTTACTAGATACTACATTTGTTAGGACTAGCCAGCAAATCAAATTTTGATTTAATGCCTAAGATGCAAATAATGACTGGAAGTCGAACTGACACACTAACATATAAAGGTAGCCATTGATGCTAAACATCCTGAAACCCTTTTCATCAGAATGTTTTAATTTTAGCCTGTAACTATACAAGAGCACTGAGTCAGCATTGTCTGGCCATATTCCCCATCCACCCACCCCCTAAAGTTTCTTCTGATGTTTCAATATCATTTTATAATAGTACAAAAAAGTCCATAAAGCTGGATGGGAATAGATTTAATCCCTTCTCAAATAAACTGATTAAATATAAAATGATAAACTTGACATTAAACCTGAGATTGCCTGTTGATAATGTTTGTTGAGATAGAAAAAGATTGGTATAAAATACATGGTTACCAGGCAATGAACTAGGGACTCTTTCTGTAGCATAGGGCAATGGTCTTTGTAAAGTTTAAGTTTTATAGAGAGGCAGGCTGAAAAAACAACAACAAACTCTGGGAGATAAGGCAGCTTGATGCAGGCAC
The DNA here is from genome assembly GCA_007844125.1 of Sinonovacula constricta. Lineage (NCBI taxonomy): Eukaryota > Metazoa > Mollusca > Bivalvia > Cardiida > Solecurtidae > Sinonovacula > Sinonovacula constricta. The sequence continues at coordinate 3,484,860 of CM017573.1, forward strand.
TGCACCTTTTGCATCTGAATAGCAAAGTCCATATTTAGATTACACAATGTGTGCATTCAGGGATGTTTTCTTCAAAATTAGGAAAATGATCTATGCCTGAGACTTTGGGAATGTTTGGAGAGAAAAAAACAACATCACTGTAATTTTACGAAAGAATTTCTGTATGTAAGAATATGAAATAGTTGGCATCCATTGTCTAGTAGGTAAGACATTAGAGTAGGGTCCTGGGTTCGAACTGCAAAACTGAGCACAAGATTACTGCACATTGCTCCAGGTTCACAGTACCTAAGTACTGGTTCTACCCAGGAAGTGGGCAGTCAAGAGGGATTAATATAAGTTGAAAGAACTTGTTTCCCAACTGAGGATAAACAAATCGATTTAAAATACATAAAATAGTTATGGCTGTGCATTAAAATAAATGTGTAATAGTTTGTAAAGAATTTGCTTTTAAAGTTTTGTTTTTCAGATGAAGAGTGTGGTGATTTTATTTGAAAATGTTGAGGTATTTTTCCCAATTGTGATTTTTTCAATAAATATTGGCAAAAAATGATTTTATAATGGCTTTAATATAAATGACTTTCTACTTACTTTTTATAACTGTGTAATTTTTCCTGTTTTAAGTGGCAAGTCTGCATTGATTGCATCCTCATTGCTGAGACCTAAGATCTCTGTACTGGAATGAATTTTAAACAGTAAAGATTCTTATATTCAAGTGATCTTTATAATGAGAAATTATAAGGAGTGATTTTTGTATGTGAAGATATTTGTTTAAAGTTGATCTTTATAAAGAATGATCTCCGTTCAGTGTACATCTTTAACAGTAAAGTGTTTTATAATAGGGAAGGAGAGCTTTATGTTGTGGTCTGTTCTTTGGTTACACAGTTCGTGGATTTTTATATAGGGCCGCAAGTCTTCTTACTAAGGTTCTGGTGATATCGTAGAGTATCTTCTTACATTTGTCCAGCTTTTTTAATATTACTGATGCTTCTTTTGAAAAAAGTGTTACGTGTATTAGATAATCAGTGAGTCTTCAACAATGCTCACTACCTAACAAGGATCCCCTGCCATTGGTTGGTTTGATGGGTCTTTGTTTTTTTAAGAGCCATTTAGTTTTCCTAATAAGTTTCTATTCTTTTAACTCTGATGTTCTTATGATTTCAACAGGTACACTCTCACTATCTGACTGTTTGATTCTATCTGCTGAACCTTTCTGATGGTTTCAACAGGTACACTGTCACAATCAAACTGTTTGATGCTGTCTGTGGATTTATTTTGATTCCAACAGGTACCCTCTCACCATCTAACTGTTTAATGCTGCCTATGCTTTTCTGATGATTTCAAAAGGTACCCTCTCACCATCTAACTGTTCGATGCTGTCTGTGCTTTTCTGATGATTTCAAAAGGTACCCTCTCACCATCTAACTGTTCGATGCTGTCTGTGCTTTTCTGATGATTTCAACAGGTACCCTCTCACTATCAAACTGTTTGATACTGTTGGTGCTTTTCTTATGATTTCAACAGGTACACGCTTACCATCTAACTGTTCGATGCTGTCTGTGCTTTTCTGATGATTTCAACAGGTACCCTTTCACTATCAAACTGTTCGATACTGTTGGTGCTTTTCTTAAGATTTCAACAGGTACGCTCTTACTAACTATTTATCTATTTGATGCTGTCTATGCTTTTCTGATGATTTCAACAGGTACCCTCTCACTATCTAACTGTTTGATGCTGTCTTTGCTTTTCTGATGATTTCAACAGGTACCCTCTCACTATCAAACTGTTTGATGCTGTCTTTGCTTTTCTGATGATTTCAACAGGTACCCTCTCACTATCAAACTGTTTGATGCTGTCTGTGCTTTTCTGATGATTTCAACAGGTACCCTCTCACTATCAAACTGTTCGATGCTGTCTGTGCTTTTCTGATTATTTCAACAGGTACCCTCTCACTATCAAACTGTTTGATGCTGTCTGTGCTTTTCTGATGATTTCAACAGGTACCCTCTCACTATCAAACTGTTCAATGCTGTCTGTGCTTTTCTGATTATTTCAACAGGTACCCTCTCATTATCAAACTGTTTGATGCTGTCTTTGCTTTTCTGATGATTTCAACAGGTACCCTCTCACTATCAAACTGTTCGATGCTGTCTGTGCTTTTCTGATTATTTCAACAGGTACCCTCTCACTATCAAACTGTTCGATGCTGTCTGTGCTTTTCTGATGATTTCAACAGGTACCCTCTCACTATCAAACTGTTCGATGCTGTCTGTGGTTTTCTGATTATTTCAACAGGTACCCTCTCACTATCTAACTGTTCGATGCTGTCTGTGCTTTTCTGATTATTTCAACAGGTACCCTCTCACTATCAAACTGTTCGATGCTGTCTGTGCTTTTCTGATGATTTCAACAGGTACCCTCTCACTATCAAACTGTTCGATGCTGTCTGTGCTTTTCTGATTATTTCAACAGGTACCCTCTCACTATCAAACTGTTCGATGCTGTCTGTGCTTTTCTGATGATTTCAACAGGTACCCTCTTACTATCAAACTGTTTGATGCTGTCTGTGCTTTTCTGATTATTTCAACAGGTACCCTCTCACTATCAAACTGTTTGATGCTGTCTGTGCTTTTCTGATGATTTCAACAGGTACCCTCTCACTATCAAACTGTTCGATGCTGTCTGTGCTTTTCTGATTATTTCAACAGGTACACTCTCACTATCAAACTGTTCGATGCTGTCTGTGCTTTTCTGATTATTTCAACAGGTACCCTCTCACTATCAAACTGTTCGATGCTGTCTGTGCTTTTCTGATGATTTCAACAGGTACCCTCTCACTATCAAACTGTTCGATGCTGTCTGTGCTTTTCTGATGATTTCAACAGGTACCCTCTCACTATCAAACTGTTTGATGCTGTCTGTGCTTTTCTGATGATTTCAACAGGTACCCTCTCACTATCAAACTGTTCGATGCTGTCTGTGCTTTTCTGATGATTTCAACAGGTACCCTCTCACTATCAAACTGTTCGATGCTGTCTGTGCTTTTCTGATTATTTCAACAGGTACCCTCTCACTATCAAACTGTTCGATGCTGTCTGTGCTTTTCTGATGATTTCAACAGGTACCCTCTCACTATCAAACTGTTCGATGCTGTCTGTGCTTTTCTGATGATTTCAACAGGTACCCTCTCACTATCAAACTGTTTGATGCTGTCTGTGCTTTTCTGATGATTTCAACAGGTACCCTCTCACTATCAAACTGTTCGATGCTGTCTGTGCTTTTCTGATTATTTCAACAGGTACCCTCTCACTATCAAACTGTTCGATGCTGTCTGTGCTTTTCTGATGATTTCAACAGGTACCCTCTCACTATCAAACTGTTCGATGCTGTCTGTGCTTTTCTGATGATTTCAACAGGTACCCTCTCACTATCAAACTGTTCGATGCTGTCTGTGCTTTTCTGATTATTTCAACAGGTACCCTCTCACTATCAAACTGTTTGATGCTGTCTGTGCTTTTCTGATTATTTCAACAGGTACCCTCTCACTATCAAACTGTTTGATGCTGTCTGTGCTTTTCTGATTATTTCAACAGGTACCCTCTCACTATCAAACTGTTTGATGCTGTCTGTGCTTTTCTGATTATTTCAACAGGTACCCTCTCACTATCAAACTGTTCGATGCTGTCTGTGCTTTTCTGATTATTTCAACAGGTACCCTCTCACTATCTAACTGTTTGATGCTGTCTTTGCTTTTCTGATTATTTCAACAGGTACCCTCTTACTATCAAACTGTTGATGTTAGGGTGTGTTTTTTTTAAAGAATAATATTGTTACCAGTGGGTTTTGAATGATGTCCAGTACAGGTAACCCCCACAGACTGATGTGACAGTTTGAGAAAGAGCCCTGCCAAAGTTTATCAAAGACTTGTGATTTTCACAGCTGGATGTCCACTTGCGGTTAGGGGCTAAACTGTCATAGTTACAAGTTATTGAATATAAAGGTGGCAGACACGTTACTGGTATTTATGTTAGCATTAAAGGAGAACCCAGAGGTCATATTGTGAACAAAGTACAATGTCATTTTAAGAACATTTAAGTATTGTCATTTGTAGTAAAAAATAAAAGAAAACAAAATGTTGAGAAGATTAATTAATTATTATTTGTAAGTAAAGCACATCAGCTATTTGGACTTTGTGAGATTGTAGTATAACCTATAGATGTCTACCATTCCATTTTAAAACAAGGTTGTTAGGTTTCCATCCTTATGTTCCATTATTATATACCAGGTAGTATTTTGTTTCCTTGATTTGCATTGGTTCTTAACTATGTTCTCCATCATTTTAAAGAGGTTATTTAGGAAATACATGTACCACAAATAAAACTGTAATTGCAAATTAAGGTCTTTATCTGAATTTTAGCATAATTGAGATTATTGCAAAGATCTTTTGCTAAGCCAAAGTATTTGTGTGGCAGTATAATTGCATTGTGGAACTCTCAAAGTGAATATTTTGAAAAATTAATTTGATACCACCAACAGAGTATACCTCAGATCGAAGTAGACTTATATTTGTGTAGCATATCTTGTCAGATTTAAAGTTAGCTATTATCATGAATACATGTCCACTGTTTAAATGTCAATACATTGTCACTCATATTTTACCTGTCCAAGAGTCACCTGTGGCAAAGTGGCTTTTCGCAGCCTTGCAACTTCTGATCCCTCATTGAATAAGTTTGATCAAGGAAGGAACTATTCTATGAAGGGGATAATTATTTGTACTGAGGTTTGCTAGCTGGCATGCAGAGCAACAGTGGTTCTAAAGAGACATTTGTTTATGGTCTTCCTAAATCAATAACAGCTGGATGAATGATCATAATTTAGTCTGTGCTATGTAACCAAAAACAAAACTTTTTACCAAATGGAAGGCCTATGATAATTGTCCAGTTGATGACTCTTAAATTCCTTATTTGTAGAAGTATGATTTGATCATTTTCAATGTAAAAAAATGGTTTCATTGCTGTTTTTGTCATGCGATCTGCCCAGGTAACTTCCTTAAACAACTGACAGTAGCTGGCAGTTGTCATGACCACTAGCTGGCAGTGAGAGTTAAGTCCTCAGACCCAGACAAATATCTGGGTAGAACCAGCTCAACACAGCAGATCAGCTGGAAAACCTATTCTTTGTCTTGGACTAAAAATCACATGGCCGGGGTAGGAGTAAGGGGTTGCAGAGTAATAAGTTGGAAACATTTTTCTTGTAACCAGGTCAGATATCACTGTTCACTGACCTACCAGACTTATGACATTTATTTATAACTAGGACAAGATGACATTATCTGCTGAGTGAGGATTACACCTTACAACCTGATCAAATATTTGTCAGTTATCTCCCTTGATTACTCTAGGTACTCTTCCTTCCCCCAGACTATATCACAATATCCATGCAGAGGTCACACATCTTTCAGTGGACAGTAACCTCTGCTACCACATACCAAAATGTAGCAGAATCTTAGTCAAGCAAGATATAAACATGACTGTTTTTATTATTTCTGTCTGTTATTCTATCCATCATAGTCTTGTCTGCAGCATTTCTCAAAACTGTTTAACATATTGACTTTAAACCTGGAGGTTGAGTCAATCTTGATAGGAAGAAGTGCAGTGTGAAAGAACCATAACTGTACCTATGTTAATTTTTAGTACACTTAATTTTTATTTTTCTTGTCTGGAAAATAAATTTTAACACAACCGAATGGATTCGCTTCAGTACAAACTTTGTACAAGAAAGAACCAGGATGGGAGACATACAAGGCGCCGTAGAGAGCATGCGCTTTAATCAAGAAGATGACTATCCTGGGAACTAAACAGTAACGAACCATAACTCTGATGGGCTGTAGAGTATTTTTGCTACTTTGTTTTCCTTGTTCTCTGCTGCATTATTTGTATTTACAGGCTGCATTCTAACATCGGTATACTTTGTTAAAAAAACAGAACACTTGGGCCTTTAAAAGATGAAGCGATAAGTAGAAGCACAGTGCACAAGAACCATAACACTACCTTTTAATAAATCAAAAACCATAACATTATGTAAATAAATTTGTTTCATTTTTATTTGTTCACAAAATGACTGCTGGATAGATGCACTTTCCAGAGAAAATGATCGCATGCAACAGATACAGTGTTGCCTTCACTACGATAGCATCTATACATATCATACTAAACGATGTGTTCACCATTTTAATCAATCACAAAATAAAACATTCACTGTTAGAATAATAATCTTGGTTAGTTGTGATTAGGAAAAAAAATCTTCACTACTGAGGCTGACACACAACACTGGAAACATTTTCTGACTATCTTGGTACATGTAGCTGCAAAAGGTGTTAAAAAACATTCAATCCTAGGCCAAGACATATTTGTCTGGTACGGGTTTTGCTTGCTTTTTGTTCAGATCTTTCCTTATAAGGGTATTTTTAAATTGCCTAGTTTGGTGTCTGGATAGTATGGCTCAGTGTGGTGTTTCGTCAAATATTCATGGCATGCTATCACAGAGAAAATAGCATTGTCTTCATTAAGTTGAAAATGTCTGATATATTGTTAGGTTGACAACCCAGGAGAATATACTTGCCCATACCATGGCTGATAAGCCTATCTGCTCACTTAGTCGCCCTAGTCATGGTCAATATTGTTCATTGATACCTTAACAAGAGATACAGGGCCCCAAATTTTTTATTGATTTGCTTAGATGACATGGTTTGAAGACCTGATTTATTGCTAAGCATTTATCAAGGATTTATTGAGCAGTCATTGTCATCACTTGAGTACGAAATTGTTTCTTACATAGCTGACATCCTTTTAAGTTAGAGCAAATGTAATGCTGCACCTCCAGTTGAAGAGTAACAAAATTAGAGTAAAAATGCTTCAGAACTGGGGGTTGAGGGTTCGTATCCCAGTATGGTTAACTTTTTTTTTCTTTCTACTTTTTCACTTTGACAATTATTTCTGCATCACTCTGTCAGATTAAGAAGGAAACATGTATTTTTTTTAGTTTTAGTTTTGTAAATGAATTTTAATTGTATGATTTGTGCCGGATTTGACTTTAGATTTGTTACTTGTTATATTTATACTTTTTTATTTTGCAGCATCAACCAAAATAATTCATAGGACATTTTGGGCAACTCTGAAATAAATCATGTGGCTATCAAAAGCTCTTTGCAATAAAGTACAGTAAACAAAAAAAAAAATCGGAAAATCAGTCTTAAACGTGTTTGGGATTGTGAACAATTACATATTTCAGATAGTTTGAGTCAAATCAATCAAGTAATGTGTTTGTTTGGTTTGTCTAATGCTATATCTTGTTTCCAAATGATACTCAATAGCAAAACACTTCTGAAGAGGATATAACATAATGTTTTGATTGTTCTATCTTAAAGGGAGACATTTTAATACCAATTTTAGAAGACAAAAATATCCATAAAAGTATACAACTTATCCGTTGTGTTATTTTTCAAATTCGATGTATTTTCTATTACACTTGATTTACCTTAAAGCATGAACTCCAATATAGGGCAGTCTTCCAGTTGACCTGTGCTGTGCCAAAGACTAAACCAGGGTCTTCTCCACCAATTATAGTTGGTCCTTGTTACTTTGGCAATCATTGTGTCTGTGTAATTCATTTATTAAATTTTTCTGTTTTACAGATTTGGATAGAGACCAGTTTAAGGGTTTAAATTATAAAGTTTAATCTTCCGAGTATAATTTTTAACTTGTGAAAAAAATGATTGATTGTAAAGATGAGCTTAGCGATTGGAAGTTTTTAAAGAATGATGACAAAAATGATCTCTGTAAGTCTGCAAGCTTTTATACAAATGTGGTCTCGCAAGATAATCATTCAGTCCATTTTCTTGCGTAGTCTATACCACTTGTTTACATTTTAAGGTATGTTATAGAAAATGCTGGCTCAGCTAACATTGATATCAAGTGTGCATCAAGTACTTCAGCTGTTTACATTTCATTATAATGCTGTATGAAAAAATTCACCAGACAAAAAGATATATGTTTATATAGATCCCCATAAGCATTTTGATAGGACTAGTTCGAGCTAATTACTGTTATTGCCATCAAAAACTGGTGAAATTATCTCAACAATTTCGGCCCTAAGATGTTCCATTTTGGAATAGACATCTGATGCCAGTGCAATATTGTTGACATTTTGTCAGCCAAAAAAATAATTTTGATCATCTTTGACTCATATGAATATTTATCATGCATGTCAAAATTGTTTGGTCATTCTAATGTGGTATAACAATTTTAAATTTATACAAAGTTAAAAGTAATGGAAATCAAAACAGTTCTAGTGCTGTTTTTACAGCAAAATACATTCTAAAATATGCAACATTATTGCACATGGGCCTGACATTCTAAAACATGCAGCATTGTTGCTCATGGGCCTGACATTCTAAAACATGCAACATTAATGCACATGGGCCTGACCTTCTAAAACATGCAACATTGTTGCTCATGGGCCTAACATTCTAAAACATGTAACATTATTGCACATGGGCCTGACATTCTAAAACATGCAACATTGTTGCTCATGGGCCTGACATTCTAAAACATGCAACATTAATGCACATCGGCCTGACCTTCTAAAACATGCAACATTATTGCACATGGGCCTGACATTCTAAAACATGCAAATTTTTTGCACATGGGCCTGACATTCAAAAATGTGCAACATTATTGCACATCGGCCTGACATTCTAAAACATGCAACATTATAACTCATAAGCCTGACATTCTAAAACATGCAGCTGTATTGCACATGGGCCTGACATTCTAAAATATGCAACATTATTACACATGGGCCTGGGATTCTAAAACATGCCACATTATTGCACATGGGCCTGATTCTGTGACTCTGGGGGATTAAAGTGAAACCTGCAGATTTAATAGATTCATATAACTCTAGATATAATTTTGTTGACATGCTCCCTTGCAAAGAAATGCCAAGTAATTGCAAACAGTAAATATCAATTACATTCAAAGACATTTCTTTGGTTTTAAAGACACATCAAAATATGGCCAACAAAATAGCTTAAGACATTTTGTCATTTGTCAACAAATTAATGATTTTTTAATAAAAACATATATCTCGACATTAACCTATATTTGTGCATGGCAAGCTTGTTTCGTTATTACCGACTGCCAACAAGTGTATAATTATGACATGTAGGAGTGTATTGTTTTTCTCAGAGTCTCTTTCCTTGAGACTTTCTCCATTCACAAACTTTAAACAGTCCATGTTTGGCAGTCATTTATTGCAATTACTCACTGATATGTTGCTATTAAAACACTTTACTTTGCATTTTTCTACCTCCCCATTCTGCTTCACTTATACTTGTTATAATTCTTTTACTAGTAATAAGACTTATTTATTAACAATTGAATACAAGGCCAAACAGATCTAGTGCAAAAGACTCTCTCACAAATTGTGCAGATCCTGATCGGACAGCTCCCAGTGGTAGCTGACTTAATTTTGCATATACCTGGTTGGATTTTGCTAAGCGGGTTAAGTTCTAATATAGACCTGTCAAAGATAAAAGGTTTGGTCCCCACTGTGGGAATAAATAACATTTAACACCTTTAATGAACCTGTTCACACCATGTAAAAAAATTAGCTGTCATGATGTGGAGATAACAGTTTCTGGTAGGCAGTTTGGACTGCCAATATATAGTCAGTACTTTATATGAGAGGCACCTTTGGTCAAATGATAAGTTGTTGACTTGCCACCTCCTTTGGACTGCCAATATATAGTCAGTACTTTATGTGAGAGGCACCTTTGGTCAAATGATAAGTTGTTGACTTGCTACCTCCTTTGGACTGCCAATATATAGTCAGTACTTTATGTGAGAGGCACCTTTGGTCAAATGATAAGTTGTTGACTTGCCACCTCCTCAGCTTATAGTCCTTCACTATAAGGTGACTTCAACCATCACAAAATTCTTGGTTCCTGGCACTACAAAACAATGTCTGGGTACAGAGTAGTCTGACAGATTATCCATATCATACAAAATAATGGTACTTCATCCATATCACACACTGCTGAAAATTGAACATGTCTTTATGTGAACATACCTTCCTTTAATAACTAATCCTCCATCTGCTGTAAAATGCTGACATCCTTCCCATGTTTTAAAATGCTGACATCCTTCCCATATTTTAAAATGCTGACATTCTTCCCATGTTTTAAAATGCTGACATCCTTTCCATATTTTAAAATGCTGACATCCTTTCCATATTTTAAAATGCTGACATCCTTTCCATGTTTTAAAATGCTGACATTCTTCCCATGTTTTAAAATGCTGACATCCTTTCCATGTTTTAAAATGCTGACAAGTCTTTTCCCAATGATTGATTTATATGTGATGTGATAAATGAACATTTTACAACTGTAAATATCTTATCAGTCCCAGCCAGTGGAAAAATCTTGCTGATAAACCTTTTGCACATTTTTAACATGTCTACAAACACAATATCAATGATAGAGTTTGTAGTTGAGTTACTGCCAAAAGTTGCATAAGTATGTGAAGAGACCAATTTGCTTGGGTTGAAGTACTTTGAAATGGACCATGTATGGTTCACTTGGCCATGATACAAGGTATCACTCTTACCTGTTACCATGTGGATAGCTGGAAAGATAGGATTTCTTGGATAGTTTAGGCATTGTGTACTTAAGGTAGGAAAACTCTTTATGGCATGCTTGTTTTTTATTTGTTAATTAGAAAGGTAAGCATTGACACACAAATGAACATTATGTTGACATCCTGCTTTGGAACACCCCTAAGATGCCAGTAGAACCACTGATGCATTGCTGTACAGATGGAAGACTTTAGAAGTCATTGTGTCCTGGTAGGAAGTTGAACCTGTGCATACAGGGTGTGCCATGCTGGGTGTGCCATGCAGGGTGTGCCTGGCTGGATGTGATTGTATGTAGGAGTTGTGAATCTAAGCCAAGACCCCTTGTCAGAATATAGCAGTCTCAGTGTCTTTGTTATTATAGTTGGAAAAATTGTGGACAACTTAAATTTTACAGCAATTTCTTCAAACTTGCATGGAAGATTGATATATTTATGTGTAGTTGTGTTGAAATATGAGATAAGTTTGATTGAATTGTTCATTCCATAGCTATGCCTTGCAGTACTTGTATTGTTCATTTTTAAAATCTGAAGACTTGTGTTATTGTTTTTTTTTTGTTTTTTTTAATGACATTGATTTGCCGGTTCATTGTCATAAATTCAGCAAAGATTTTGGTTTGATTTTAAGTTTTAATTTTAAGACTTGTATTTTTCAGTAACTTCTGTAAAGACATATTTTTTTAAAATTTAATTTCTAAAAAACGTTTCCTGTATCTTCTTTAACAAGTTTTTTTATTCTCCATAACTACTGGAAAGATTAGACTCATTAAACTTATTTTAAGTAACACCATGTCTGTCCAAATACATGAAGCATAACCAGGCCATGTTGTTGTCCACAAGAACCCATTACCTTATTATTTATAATTTGCATTAACAAGTTTTGGAATATGTATGACTTAAGATTTAGAATTATACCAATAATAATGTTTTTTTTTTTTTTGCTTTCATTTGAATATTTCAGTGAAATAATCAGTTTAAAGTGGTGCATTGATATAATGGAATGATGCCATTAGTTAGTGTTATATTTCATTTTAATTCCTCCAATTATTGCATATTAAAGGTGTAATAACTGCCATCAAGTAGTTTCTATTCATCTGTTAACCTTGACATTTGTTGTAAACAGATCATCGTGGTATTAAGTTTTAAAAGGTCCTGTCTGATAAATTTTCCACAATTTTGATTAATGATTAAGCACACTTCAAGTAAGTATTCTACATATTTGTAAATAAATTGTAACAATGTCATCTTAGATAAGATATAATCTTTTAACAGTTTTTAGACCCACAACAATGAATGTGTCATAAGTTTGCATGAAATAATAAACATCATGTGTTTACTTCAGTCATAACTAATTGGCTATATAGTAACATAAATTTGATAATTAAAAACATACAAAATGCAAATTGTGGGGTTTTGGATTTGCTATGTAGATAACTGTGACCAGATTGCTTTAAAAATGAAAGAAAATGACAGTAATTTACAATATGACATAAGAAAATAGCTCCATTTTCGTGAAAGCAGCTTAATTCAATTCCTCAACAGTCTTCCTTCAAACACCCTTCAGGCAGTACCTTTAAAATTGGAACATCTAAGTTCTGTTTTTTCTTACATTTGTATATCGGGCTTATAATCTGCTGAAAATAAATCACTGTGTTAACATTTTTAAGATTGAAACTGATTTTTTAGTGTACATTTGTCAACCTTGTGATTATAAGCTTCTTGTTGACTATGATTGGCCATTTGATCAAGGTTATGTAACAGTTTGTTTAAGGTGTTGTCACTTTGAAGCTTGGATTTTGTGTATCTAGTCCAAAGTATAGAGTGGCATTGGCTGAAACAATTTGGAGTGGGAAGCCCCCTCAAAAAGTTAGAAGCTTTGAAAAGATTATAAAGATTCGATGTGAAATATTTTGTGCTCATCGGTGTTGCTTTGAAATGTTTGATTGATGCAAGATGCAAAACTTTGCACTTGATGTATGTCCTTGCACCGGATTGATTTTGGATTATAGCTCCTCTGATTTCCTTTTACAGGGACTTAACAACTGATGACAAAACTTTAACATTTACTTCTGATCTTTCAGGTCATGTCAAAGATGTAAAAACATTGACTATAACTAATATATTTGTCTATTAAATGGTTTTAATAAATCTTAAGCAGATTTTATGTTTTGGTTTACACAGTTAGGACTCAATGATTGTTCATTAGATTAGATGATAGCACAATAAACACATGTTCAAGGTGCGGTATCAGATTTGTACTAAATAATAAATATAAAATATATCATTTTTCTTAAGATTCTTTGTTTTTATCATCAAATTGTTATACTTGTAACTCCTTAATCCCCCACTGGTGGGTTCAGGTCCCAGTCAGGGTGAAAATTTTCATGTGAAGAGGTCTTCCAGCTGTTCTGTGGTGAGCCAGTGGTTCTACCAGGTTTTCCTACACTATTAATTAGCTGGATATTGGCAATATGATCTTTATTGTATCGGTGCAATTAAACAAATCAAAAAAGAAAAAAGAAAAAAAACACAATAATAATGATGTGTATCATTTATTGTTGGTTGAACTACTCTGGCCATAAATACTTGTATGTAATGTGGTTCAAACATCCTTGCAACCAGACAGAGTGCTCTGGTCTAAATCCCCAAGGGAAAAGATTTCCCCGCCCAGTCTCTCTGAAGAATGCTAGGAGCCTTGGTCATTATTGGACGGTCCAGAAAGACCGTAGTCCAGGCTATAATCAAAGCCATCGAGCATGCGTCTAATTAGCTGTGACTGCGACGCAATGATTCAGCATGGCAGTCCTGAGAAAGGTCCTAGATAAGGGGTGGGCATTCAGCTGATGATGTTTATGACAAGCAGCCCTAACTGTATAATTACATATTGTATAATTTGTTGGTGATGCCAACTTTGTGTCTTTGCTTAGCTTTCACCAAACCTGTTTGTTCCCATTTAGAAGCTTCTAATGTATGCTGCTCATATCCTTTGGTTCTCCTAATTTGTCCCCTTGTACATACATTTGTTTACATGGTGTGGTGTTTTGTTTCTCCTCTGGGACATTGTAATGGTTATGTTATACAAGATACATACCTTGTCATTCTAATGGCCATGCATGATCAAAGGTCTTCCTCTAACCAACAACACTTGTTATCTCTTAGCCTACTTAGCTTAAAATTGATAAGGCCTAGGCATACAGTGTAGACTCAGATTTGCCAGCTTTCCCTGGCTTTCCTATTTTCCATAAAGTTGCTTACATGTCATATTACCTATGCATCAAGTTATTAGTTTAAAAACTAAGAATTTATAATCAGTTATTAGCATGTTTGGGGCTTTAAAGTAAAAATGGCAGCCATTAGTGTGTTGTTTTTTATCATCATGCTTTTTTTTTAAGATCACAACTGTTGTTTCTTTTTTTTGCAAACTACATATTTCTTTGAGGACAGTTTTCTGTCTGAACTTTCGAGCTCTTAACTGTTGCAGAGGTCAAGGATAAAATTTAACTTGATAATAATATTGATAATGATTTTGTTTAATTCTGTTTAATTTCTTTGTGTGAATGTCATGTTAGTTGACAATCAGGATAATGATAATAATGGTTGTGACAGAAGTCAATATGATGGTAGTGGTGATGATGGTGGTGGTAATGATGGTGGTGGTGATGATGGTGGTGTGATGATAGTGGTGGTGATGAACAGGTGTAGATGATGGTGGTGGTGATGATGGTAATGATAATGATGGCTGTATAATGAAAATGATGATGATTACGATTGTATAATTATTATAATGATGATTGTATGGTGATGAGGATGGTGATGCATTTGATGCATTTATTTTAAAGCTTTAATATTACCATCCAGTATAAATGGACTTGTTTTTTTTTACAAATCTGGCATTTTGTTTGTTTCACAACTGATCTTATATTTTCTTATTGCAGATATGCCTTGAAAGAAGTCTCTGAATGTAAAGGGGACCAGGACATGCACAGCCTCACAGTTAAGGCAATTACCAGTGTATTGTTTATGTTGGAAAAAAAGTGTTACCATGGGATTTATAAGGCTACAATGTGGTGGAGGTTTAAATGAATAAGGTAATTGTGATGGGGAATTTTGCATATAAAAACCTGTGATAATTGGAAATGTGCAGTAAAAAAGCACGAGTGAAAATCCAATAGGATTTATTCAGTTAAGTGGAGAGTGTATATTGGGCATGGGTGACACATCATACTTATCTTAAGCTGTGAAAATTGGATAAACATTGTGAGAATTGTATTATAACAACTTAGCAGCATTTACAAACAACTTAATAATCTTGTTTATATTTTTTCTATTAAAATATAAAAAAGCTGTGATAAAAACTGGATAATCCTGAGAGTAAACAGATTAATGAAACAAATGTATTTGGAAGGCAGAATGTGGAATAAAACTAAAGAAGATATTAATGATGAAAGGAAGAGGGAAATAATGTTGGATTAAAGCATTTTCTGGATTAAGTGGATAACTATTGTGTATTTTAAAATATTGATGTCTCTGTATGCAAGTTTAAGTCAAGTGAACCAAAATATTTATGGATGAAGACTGTTCCACCACTTCACAAGGAGTCTGTGTTTAATATATATATACGTGTACATAGTGTTATGTTTTTAATAAAATCTGAGTATATGTATTACTACATTTGAATAATGTGGATTTGGAAATTGATAACCTTAATTCCACTTTGCACACAAATGCAACTTGTATAATGTCATTGCCTTAACTGATAGTGATTTATATACAATCTTTTTTTCTGGAATTTTAATTTTGTAAGTGGTGATTATAAACAATGAAAGTATCATAGAATCAGCCATAGTGGACTTTATATGATTGGCAGTTTAATAACAGCAGGCAAATGAAATGCTTTGTGTGGAAGTAATTAAACTTTTGTGTAAGCTAATGTTAGCGCATTGCCAAAAAATGTCAGTGAATACTTCGAAAGCTTGATAAGTTGAACTGTTTGGCTATGAATTCCAAGGTTCAAACCCCACACCGACCCTCTCTGATCCAGGCATCAAGACTTCCACCTGCTGGTCAGCCCAGGTATGGCCATGGGTACTCAGCAAGCAAGGAATTGAAGGTAAGCTCAATTTGTATTTTCATTTGAAACAATAAAAGAGAAAATTTGTTACACTGAAACATAAAATCCCATATATGTGCACCATAATTGGAAGCTAGTTCTCTATAAAGAGATAGAAAACCCATCTGTAGTTGTTTCCTGGTCCATGATTCCGGTCAATGCCAGTGAATGATGATAACATTGGGATAGACAATGACTCATTTACTGTTTTAATCACATCACATATTAAGTAAAAGCATTGTTAATTGCAGATAAATGTGATTTGGATTCCTTTGATTAAGAATTTACAATATTTGTTATTGAACATTATAATTTTATACACTGCAAAATGTCTGTCTTATGGATTCAGAAGAATGCAGGGTTTTTTGTATACTGTAAAACTATACCCTTTATCCCACAATCAAATTCTGAAAAACTCTGTGTGTTACCTTGAGTAGAGCTTGAAAATATGTGCTCACTGTTTATAAAATCTGTCATGTGAAGAGTGAAAAACATGTGTCAGCACATTTTATTGAGTCAGAAAATCAAATTAATGAATGATGTGAACCCAGTCTAATTGAAGTAGGACTTTGACCCTCAGCCCTGAAGTTCATTTTTTATCCTTGAGTAATTCATGTTTCATATATTGAAGGAGTAAATGACTGGTGGTTGAGGGTGGTGTTTGGTGGGGTTGACTGGGGGTTGATTGGTGGTTGAGGGTGGAGTTTGATGAGGTTGATTGGGGGTTGGGGGTGGTGGTTGAGGGTGGTGGTTGGTGGGGTTGACTGGGGGTTGAGGATGGTGTTTGGTGGGGGTTGATTTGGGGTTGAGGGTGGTGGTTGGTGGGGTTGACTGGGGGTTAAGGATGGCATTTGGTGGGGTTGATTGGGGGTTGAGGGTGGTGGTTGGTGGGGTTGACTGGGGGTTGAGAATGGCATTTGGTGGGGTTGACTGGGGGTTGAGGGTGGTGGTTAAAGGGTGGTGGTTGGTGGGGTAAGTAACCTAGCTTTCCTTCTTAATTGCTTCTTCCAATCAATTTATATGGCAGTCTAAATGATCTCTTCTAAAGAAATTAGTGTAAATGAATAAGACACAGTTATGTTTCTTCGTTATTTTACTGTTTAAAATTTCTTCTGATAAAACCATTTGACATTCTATATTGCAAAGCATCGAAGTTGAAAGCAATACTATAACTGCTTTAAATTAACATTGTATAAAATTTTGTTAATGAACATTAAACCTATTTAATTTACTATAAAACATAATGTTGCTTTTACTGTGACAGCAAGAAAACATTACTTTATCTGCATTAGGTAAATGCCTTCATCCTACCACTGCATTTGGGAATTTTAACCCATCAAACATTCTACAACTATTCAAAATGTAACTTTTAAAAGTAGAGACATTAAGTAGAAATCAACTGTACCACCCCTTCTGTACCAAGTACCCTCATGACTGCATGTAACAAACATACCATGTGCTCATTTCCATCTGACTGGAGGATTTTGTTTTCCTTGGGTGCACAAATCAGAGCCAGGCTTCCAGATGACTGACCCAACACACCCCATTCATAGAATCATAGGGGATGTAGGAATTGTGCAATTCTTTGGAAGACAAAGATCAATACTTTGTAATATTGAAATTTTTGTCTGTTCTCGTAATTCTCTTAATTTTATCTTTAAATGTCTGAGTGTCATGCTTGAGATTGAGGGAGTTAACAATATTTGAGAAGAACATATATTTTATTCAGAGCTCCAGTTTCCTTCCTTCCTTCAACTTTGAACGAATCTTCTCAACTTTGGATGTTTGCGAGCAAACTGAAAATAGTTAATTTTTTTTGCACAAAGACTTTATTTAATCATTTACAGATGTGGAATAATGTTTATCTTTTCTAATAATTTAAACTAAGCTACAATAATTTACATGTTCTTTTTTTGTTGTCAAATATAAGGCTCGTGAGATTTGCAAAAGTTGACATAGAACGCAGATAGTGACTTTATCAATCTGATTAAAATCATATCCTGAAAACTGCGCCGCTGACTTTAGTGAGATTGTGACTCTATATGATGGTTGTCTAATTCTATGTGGGGATATTGTACAAGTTAACTGGTAAATGGGTCCAATATTGTACAATGTTAACCATGCACTGATTCTTTAACCTTTGCCAACCCTACTTTTGACAATATTGGTCTGGGGCATCCTGAAACTGGACATAGCCATTGTGTTGTTGTGAAGAATGTGTAAAAAAGCAAAGAAAAAGGTTAAATAAATTCCTTTGTGACAATTGTTTTTAATTCAGGTAAACTAGGTTATTAAGTCATTTAATGAAGACGGTAGCTCAAGTGGTAGATCGTCGGCTTGCGGATCAGCAGGTTGTGGGTTCAAACCCCGGCCGGGTCAAACCAAAGGCTTTAAAGATGGTGGTATTGGCTTCCCTCCTAACACTCGGGACTAAGGGGATGGCATTACGCCTGACTTGTCGGTGTTAGTATAATGGACCGGCCGGGTTCAGTCCCTGCACCTCAGAAGTCCTATAATGATAGAAATGTCGCTGCACAGTATAGGCATAAATGCCGGCAAATCCCAATCCCATTTAATGAAGTGCTAGTTATTTGAATTTGTAACCAGCATTCTAGCTGACCTCAGCAATAATTACTGACTTTTGTAATTGTGCTCTGAGTGCAGTCTTTTTTTACCCAAGATGCATTTCTGCTCAAGCATTTTATGAATTGAAAATAATGAACATGTTGCACGTAGTAATTATTGCTTACTGGCTCAGGAAATGGGCGTTTCAATTTTGTTAGTGCATTTTTACCTTATTTTATGCATTGGTTACTGTCGCAAACATAACTAGTTTTATAAATATCAGAATTTTATTATGAACATTGACATTTATCTGTTGGTTTAGAAGTGTTCGGATACATAGTTTAACACAGAGTTTTATTGAGGTGGCTTGAACAGTCGTATGGAATGGATATTATAGGAGGGTACAGTTGTGACTTCAAAGAATAAGTGTTAGGAAAAAAAAGCAAGCTAAATAAATATGGGCATTAATTGGTTGTTTCCATTAGATATAATAAGTTGGAGGTCTGACCCCTGTGTTTTCTGTTAATATAATACCAACTAGAAACTGCTTAATATTTTTACATTGAAAATTAATGTTAATGCAAGGATGGTAGGTTTTTATTTGTTTATTGTTTTAAATTAGAAAATGAGAGTGTGGTTTGTTCATTACCTTATGGATGTTGTTTGTTCATCACCTTATGGATGTTGTTTGTTCATTACCTTATGGATGTTGTTTGTTCATCACCTTATGGATGTTGTTTGTTCATCACCTTATGGATGTTGTTTGTTCATTACCTTATGGATGTTGTTTGTTCATCACCTTATGGATGTTGTTTGTTCATTACCTTATGGATGTTGTTTGTTCATTACCTTATGGATGTTGTTTGTTCATTACCTTATGGATGTTGTTTGTTCATCACCTTATGGATGTTGTTTGTTCATCACCTTATGGATGTTGTTTGTTCATCACCTTATGGATGTTGTTTGTTCATTACCTTATGGATGTTGTTTGTTCATTACCTTATGGATGTTGTTTGTTCATCACCTTATGGATGTTGTTTGTTCATTACCTTATGGATGTTGTTTGTTCATTACCTTATGGATGTTGTTTGTTCATTACCTTATGGATGTTGTTTGTTCATTACTTTATGGATGTTGTTTGTTCATTACCTTATGGATGTTGTTTGTTCATCACCTTATGGATGTTGTTTGTTCATTACCTTATGGATGTTGTTTGTTCATTACCTTATGGATGTTGTTTGTTCATTACCTTATGGATGTTGTTTGTTCATTACCTTATGGATGTTGTTTGTTCATCACCTTATGGATGTTGTTTGTTCATTACCTTATGGATGTTGTTTGTTCATTATCTTATGGATGTTGTTTGTTCATTACCTTATGGATGTTGTTTGTTCATCACCTTATGGATGTTGTTTGTTCATCACCTTATGGATGTTGTTTGTTCATTACCTTATGGATGTTGTTTGTTCATTACCTTATGGATGTTGTTTGTTCATTACCTTATGGATGTTGTTTGTTCATTACCTTATGGATGTTGTTTGTTCATTACCCTATGGATGTTGTTTGTTCATTACCTTATGGATGTTGTTTGTTCATCACCTTATGGATGTTGTTCATCACCTTATGGATGTTGTTTGTTCATCACCTTATGGATGTTGTTTGTTCATTACCTTATGGATTGTCAAAATGTTTCAGAGTCATGAAAATTACATGTCATTTTCTATATTCCAGTTTCTATGGTGATATAATGTAAAGTTATGTCATGTCACGGTATTTTTTATTTTTGTAATATTCAAAGGATTCAGGCTTTGTATTTAAATCTAAAATTCAATTTATTCCCTATGTCTTGTTGTTTTTTATTTATTTGATATTTTTTATTATTCACTGTCAAAACATAAATATTTCTACAAGTGTGAAACATTAATTATTTATATTCCTACATATATGGCACTGAATAGAAAGACAAAAAAAATCATCCATTAATTTCTGTATAAATTTTAATTTTTATATGAAATTGTATATCCTAATCTAGACCTTCTTTTATTACTGTATATCCTAGTTTAGACCATCTTTTATAACTGTATATCTTAATTTAAACCTTCTTTTATTACTGTATATCCTAATTTAGACCTTCTTTTATTACTGTATATCCTAATTTAGACCTTTTATTACTGTATATCCTAATTTAGACCTTTTATTACTGTATATCCTAATTTAGACCTTTTATTACTGTATATCCTAATTTAGACATTCTTTTATTACTGTATATTCTAATTTAGACCTTTTATTACTGTATATTCTAATTTAGACATTCTTTTATTACTGTATATTCTAATTTAGACCTTTTATTACTGTATATTCTAATTTAGACCTTCTTTTATTACTGTATATCCTAATTTAGACCTTTTATTACTGTATATCCTAATTTAGACCTTTTTTTTTATTTTGAGCAGTGGCCATAGTTATGTTTAAGGGTCCCAGCCTGGGTGAGAACTTTCATGTAGGTTTGACATGCTCTTCCAGCGGTGGTTCTACCCAGATGTTTGGTGGATCTGGTTGTCACCAATATAACCATTATTGTTGTCAGCATGATGTTTCACCAATCCAAATCTGTTATAACATGTATGGTATTTTATGTGAAAACCTTGCAAATTGTGACATTATTCCGATTATAAGTTATATCCCTGCTTTATAAAACACCTCATTATTCTATTCAAACAAACGAGGTAATTATATACCACTTGAAGGCTGCTCTTATAAAATGTCTCCATTCATAAAATGTATCCTGGTTTTTTATGAATGAAATTCAGGGCAAGGAAATAACCACTCGTGTTTAAAATGTTTTATAATTCAGTTTTTATATTCTTGGGTGAAGCATTAATGATCTTTTGGAAAGGGTATTATTAAAGATGGAACATGGTATAATGAATGGATGGAAGGCATTTAAAAACATAATTGGATCATTCAAGGGTAATATTAAGACACATTTGGTAAAGTATTCAATGGGTTTATAGTGCATGTTTGTTCCATACTTGGGGAATAAAATGATTGTATGGGAGGATAAATATGATCATATATTTTGAAAACAAAAAATTAAAAGAGAAAAATGGCAAGTAAAATAAGAATTGCCAGCGAACAATTTTTGTGTCATTTGAAACATCATTCAAGATATTAAGAAATAAAACTTAAAGTTTTCATCACTAGAGTAAATTCCCCTGCTGAAGTGTTTTATGTTGCAAAAAGTCTTCCATCAAATATATTTTCTTTTGATTAAATTTTATATTATGCCTTACAATTCTCAATTTATAATCATTGTTAAATTGACTGCTCTTAACTGCTAGTGGATAAAGATTTTCAAGTAGTAACTTTGACTCAAAGCATGGTAGCTTTAGGACCATTTTTCATGAAAGTTTTCTTCAAACTAGATTCAAAATGAGACCGAGGGACAGATGGGCTGTCAATGGTAGGGGTACAGTGTAGTGTATCCACTAGACCAGATAATGTGTCTTGGTGTGGTATCATACCAGTTTTTTATACATATGCAGTTACACAGTGAAGGCAGCACAATATGTGCTTCACTTAAACACTCAGGGGCACCCATGGCGTAGTGGTAGATTCGAGCCCCGTTTGGGGCGAAGGATTTAATGTGGAAAGGTCTTCCAGCTGACCTGCGGTGCACTAGTGGTTCTATGCAGACATTTGTCCAGGGTCTTTCTCTACCATAATAGCAGGATATCACTATATTTAATCATAATTAGTCGCTGTGATGTGTTTCACAAAGCAAGACTGGAATCGAAATGTAATGTGTCAATGGTAGGGGTACTGTGTAGTGTGTCAATGGTAGGGGTACTGTGTAGTGTGTCAATGGTAGGGGTACTGTGTAGTGTGTCAATGGTAGGGGTACTGTGTAGTGTGTCAATGGTAGGGGTACTGTGTAGTGTGTCAATGGTAGGGGTACTGTGTAATGTATCAATGGTAGGGGTACTGTGTAGTGTGTCAATGGTAGGGGTACTGTGTAGTGTGTCAATGGTAGGGGTACTGTGTAGTATGTCAATGGTAGGGGTACTGTGTAGTGTGTCAATGGTAGGGGTACTGTGTAGTGTGTCAATGGTAGGGGTACTGTGTAGTGTGTCAATGGTAGGGGTTCTGTGTAGTGTGTCAATGGTAGGGGTACTGTGTAATGTGTCAATGGTAGGGGTACTGTGTAGTGTGTCAATGGTAGGGGTACTGTGTAGTAGGTACTGTGTAGTGTGTCAATGGTAGGGGTACTGTGTAGTGTGTCAATGGTAGGGGTACTGTGTAGGCTGTCAATGGTAGGGGTACTGTGTAATGTGTCAATGGTAGGGGTACTGTGTAGGCTGTCAATGGTAGGGGTACTGTGTAGTGTGTCAATGATAGGGGTACTGTGTAGTGTGTCAATGGTAGGGGTACTGTGTAGTCTGTCAATGGTAGGGGTACTGTGTAGTGTGTCAATGGTAGGGGTACTGTGTAGTGTGTCAATAGTAGGGGTACTGTGTAGTGTGTCAATGGTAGGGGTACTGTGTAGTGGGTACTGTGTAGTGTGTCAATGGTAGGGGTACTGTGTAGTGTGTCAATGGTAGGGGTACTGTGTAGTGTGTCAATGGTAGGGGTACTGTGTAGTGTGTCAATGGTAGGGGTACTGTGTAGTGTGTCAATGGTAGGGGTACTGTGTAGTGTGTCAATGGTAGGGGTACTGTGTAGTGTGTCATGGTAGGGTACTGTGTATGTATCAATGGTAGGGGTACTGTGTAGGGGTACTGTGTAGTGTGTCAATGGTAGGGTACTGTGTAGGTGTCAATGGTAGGGTACTGTGTAGTGGTCATGGTAGGGGTACTGTGTAGTGTGTCAATGGTAGGGGTACTGTGTAATGTATCAATGGTAGGGGTACTGTGTAGTCTGTCAATGGTAGGGGTACTGTGTAGTGTGTCAATGGTAGGGGTACTGTGTAATGTATCAATGGTAGGGGTACTGTGTAGTGTGTCAATGGTAGGGGTACTGTGTAGTGTGTCAATGGTAGGGGTACTGTGTAGTGTGTCAATGGTAGGGTACTGTGTAGTGTCAATGGTAGGGGTACTGTGTAGTGTGTCAATGGTAGGGGTACTGTGTAGAGTATCCATGCTTATGATTATTTAAATATAATAGTAAGACCACCACTAGACCAGATAATGTGTCTGGGTGTGGTATCATACCAGATTTTCATACATATTCTGTTAGACAGTGAAGGCAGCACAATAGCTGCCTCAATTAAACACTGTCTATTTACTGTTTCCCCCAGGGCACATTAAAGTCTGGAATTCACTTATGATTTTGGAGTCTGTCAGTGACACTTGACTGTTGAACACAGGGCTCTCCCACAAAGTTATTGTGTGGGTGGAATTTGAGTCTAGTTTGTAGACAACAAAAGAACCCATTGTAAAACCATGACCTGAAATCTGACCCAAATTTGATAGGTAAAATGTAGGTAAGATGTCATAATCCTTCCTGATAAAATACTTTCTCTGCATTTCCCACCCAGCCCTAATAATCCCAGCCATGCCAAATCTTTATAAGTGAGAACCTCGCAGTTGTTATACAATTTTTCGACATTTTTTTTAAATGTTTTGATAAAATATTAGTATAAGATAAAATAATAGTGTAAGATGTATTATTTATTCCCATTTGTATTAATTGACATGAAGCAAAATTGGTTTTATTAGGAGAGAAGTAGGACTGTTAATTAAGTTGCAAAATGAGAAAATACTCTCCTGAAGCTCCAGTATTCAGGGCTTCAAGGTCATCCTCTGTGGAAAACAGCAAATGGAACTGCAGTCTCCATGCCACTGTCACGTACCCGGGTACATACAAGAACACAGTGACCTCTGCCACTGCTTACAAAATCAGGCTAGATCTCAGTTCAACAAGATTTGGATTTTATTTTATGTTCTTTTGTTATATATTTTCTCTCAATGTTCATATTATAATCATTTATTCTTTTACAATCAAAACCTAATTAATGTAAATTAAAAAAACATTTTTGATTTAAGAACACTTAAAAGGCCAGGAACATATTAACATTGACATCTTTTTCAGTGTACAAAGGCAATAGCATTTTCCAAGCAGTAGCATAACTGAGACAAGCCTGATCTTTTATGAAGCAATAGTTGTTACAGTTACTGAAGAGAAATGTGACGTAACCAGTTTAGGGGCTCTGCTTAAATACAAACACCATACTTGCAAGCAGACATTGTACTGGGTACAACCCCTTTAAAGTGGGTTCAAGCTATGACATATTAAGCCTGTTATCAGGCAAAAGTGTTGATGATCTGACAACTTACATTTTGCCTGTATGCCCATGTGACACAGTTGCATTTTGTATCAAGTGCCATGTTTATGCTTCTAGAATGTCCTGTCCATTTCAAGTTTATGTTTGAACATTCTTATACTAATCACTACTTCTCACCCCCTCACATTGTGCATTTAAGACCCTGCCGGATAAATACTTTCTTATAATGAGGTCTTCCAGCTGATCTCCAGTGAGTTGGTTGTTCAACCTAGAAAGGTTTGTAGTGACTCCAATCATCCATTAATTATAGGTGAATGGTTTGCAATGTCGGCAATAATTATATATATACAATGTCTACATGTACGACTTGTCTTCACGGCATAAGCTTTAAGTCTCTAGGTACCAATGGTGCCAGGAATGGACCTTGAGCAAGACATTTCATGTTTTAGGATTGAAATAGTCTTGTTTTTTTGTAATGTCACTAACACAATTATGGTCATATTGGCAACATCCACCTAATGATTGGCGGAGGAAGACTCCAGACGAATGTCTGGGTAGAGCCATCGGTGCACAGCAGGTTGGCTAAAAAAACCTCCTCATATGAATGTTCTTACCCCAAACAGGATTGAAATGATATGCTTGTACAGTAAAGACAGTATTGTTATCAGGTACAATTTGGTCACATATTTGTACATATATTTTTTAATATCAGTAAAAAAGACAGACTTTTTTCTTTTCATTCTGGAAAGACATTGTAGATCATATTTTCAAATATTGAAATTATTATAAAATCCAATATCGTCATTGCTCGATTAACGTGTCATGTTTTTATGGGACAACTTTCAAAGATGACAGCCTAATTATATTACAGGGTAGCAGTTCATTTACGTCTCATCACTGGTATTAGATTTCTTATCTGTCTTATTAAGTCTAGACAAACAAATTATTGGAGTCAGTCCCCTTTTCTTTAAAACCTCTTATTTTAGACACAATTCCAACTCAACTGTTAAACTTGTCAAAGCCCATTCTAACCTTATTTGCAAACTTTTTCAGCTAGGCCTTACCTTAAGAAAATGTCAAATATTTTCCACAATTGGGCTTGTGGCTTGTGGCTTGGAATGAACACCCACACACTAAGTCATTAAGTAGGTAAATTATATTTAAGAAGATTAAAACTTTCCTCAGTGATCTCCCTTCAGTACTTAATTGCCTTTTTGTGCCTTAGCATAATCTCCAGTCTTCAGGCAAGTCGTGTCACAAATTAATTTATAAAGCCTAATTCAAATAGATAAGGCCATGACATAGTTCATCATTAAGATCAATCCAATATATTTGTATCAATTAGATGATTTTAAGGGGAGGAGTGGGGATCGCATAAATATACTTAAATGGTGATGTCCAACTTTTGTTGGTTGAAGAAAATCCTAGATAAATATCTTGTTAGAAGCCTAATTAACTTACGCATTTCAGGTAAATAGCTGTATCTGCTTGAAGTAAATACAGTCTCCAGATATCTGAAATATGGTGGATGGAATGATGAACCCAACAAACACTGTTGTTCTATGTGATCTTAATCTTTAATTCTTAGCCTGCAAAGCATGGATTGATCAGGCGTAGGCAAATAGCTGTCTGATTGTGGTTCGCACTTTCTGTTGCCAAGTCTCCATTCATATGTTTTGTTACATTTGAATAATGTTGTTAACAAACAATGGGTACCTTACTGATACAGCAGGGAAAGAGTTGAAGAAGTCCTAAATTGTAATTACATTGTATGCACCTAATTGGAGCACCTTGAGTAACTGATATCAATTACCCAATTATATTAGTACTTAACATAATTAGAGATAGGTATAATTGAAAAGTATGACATTGACAGTATGATTGACATAATTGACATCCATTTTATTGTGAGTAGAAAGGAAATGATAGAAGATTTCCAAAACACATAGTGATTTAATAAATTTGCTTTCATCTGTTATACTGCTAGTGGAAATAATGCATGGGTATTCATTGGGTGGTAAATCTATACATGCAAGAACCTTATTTTTTTGTTGCTTACATTAATTGTGGGACATTTTCATAAAAAGCAAATTAAAACTAGGCAGTTCTATTTGAGGAATGAAGAGTTGGTTTTTTGATCTAAGAACTGTGTTTGGCCGTTTAAAGTATTTTGGTGACTGAAGGACTTCACGATATACTTTAAATGGCCCAACACATATCAACATTGGCCATTAATGTTGACATTTATTGTCTGTGTACAACATAGGAAAATATGACGATATACTTGCATTGGTAGATTCTGTGTATTTTTGTTAATCATTTTGTTAGTATAGTAAAATTACACGTCTCTATAAAGGCCAATTTCATAAGTATATAGTATCTGACTTCTTTATTCAGTGAGAAAACTGACCACAATAACGGGCACGCCACTAATCTGGCATAACGACCAGTTCTGCTAGAACATATTGTGTATTTCTGAGGTAAAGTCCAACCTCAGTTGCGACCATCTTGACCAAAACAAGTCACCTTTTGTATAAAATTATTCTTGACGTGAGACTGTGAATGACACATCATGGACATGTGTGATTAACACTAATTAAGTGTGATCTTTGATTCTAATCTTTGCTAAAATGACATATTTCATTATATCAATGACTTGTAAATTTAAACAGTTTATTTATTACAGTAATGATTATCATAAGTAATTAAAGGATTTATATGAGGTAAAATATTTCCATTACATAAATGGTATAATTTTGTTAAAACATTTTGAAAAGAAATGTGATTTTTGTTTGTTTTAAGTCCCTTTTCAAAGGTCAAAGACATATGAGGCAGTCTCTTTTATACTCACCCAAACTCAATATTAAGACCAACTCACTATTAAGACCAATTTGAGTCAGAATGTAAGGTGGTCTTAATAGAGGAATTTTACTGTAAATGAATTACCAATGTGTAGTTTTCATGTAGTTTTCAAGAATGTTCAAAATTGCTGACAGTGAATTTAAGTATTCAAAAGGTATCTGCTATGTAAATGAAAGTTTAGTTCCTAATGTTTGATATTTTTGGTTATCAGGATCCAGCCCAGGAAGAACATCAAAGGAATTTTCATGCAATTTTGATTGGCTATGTATAGATTCAGGATAAGGTTGGTTTTAGTTATTATTTAAGTATCTGGTTTTTCTTATGTCAAGCTTTTTAACTTATACCTGATCAAAGTTGAGACATCGAGAACCAACTGTAAGTTAATAAAGGACAGATTTATGATAAATATATGTTTACAATTAAAGGTGGTAACTGATAGTTTACTGATATCAAATGCATGTAACAATATTTTCCCACTGTTTCTGGGAATTTATGTATAATTTCTGCATAAACTCATACTTCTAAGTATAGACAATTTGAGAACATCACCTATATTGTGAAAAAAAAAATACTCTAAATGTTCCTTCCTGTCAAGTCTATAAATAAGCATGAATGTGATCTCCCTGGAACACTGGGACTACCTGGATGATGATATGATGTGATCTGAAAAGTAAGTTGTCACATGGTTTTCTTAGTTTAAAAAAGCTGTCTGCAGCATGCCTCAGTTAGGAAATTTTGGTTTGCAAGGAGTGGGGATTTATGCTTCACTGTTCACATAGATCTAGGACATCAATGAACAGCATTTTGCAGGCCTTTTCCAGGTAATAATGAGATATTTGGTTCTTTAAAAAAAAAGGTTTAAATTGTGGGACCCACCTTTTGCTCAAAGCATCAAATTTAAAAAAAAGGTAGTCAACATTTTTGTATATGTTTATATGCCTATCCACAAAGTCACCCTTTCAGTTTTATTAGCCCGTCATCCATTTGGTCAGTCCAGGTATTTATTACGTGCCTCTCCTTTTCCCCTCACACCTTTCTAATCCTATTGGAAGCAAATCTTAATTATTATTTCTACCTTAAATGTTATTACCCTAGAAGCCTTTCAATATCTCTCCCAATAATCCGTTACAGTTCATTTGACAATGCCTGTACTAAACCTTGAAATGCTCTTATAAGTCACCTACTGGGTAAATGTCAGTGTACTAGTATACCGTCTGATTGAGAAGCTGCCAAATCATTTGATATTTAAACATGTGTAGGCTATGTGGTACATGGCATGCTGTCATATACCAAAAAATAAAGTTGACAAGTAAACAGCTTTGCTGATTTGTCACTTGTCGATCCCTAGCTATAGCTGATTGAGGTAATCCCTAGGCACTTCCACAGTCCAGGTAGAAAGATTCCTATGTTGATATGATTTCAATCCATCTGTGTTTCAACTCACAGATTTAAATCAACTACTTCTCTATTTGACTCCACTATTGTTGATGGGACCTCTAACTGCTTGACCACAAGCTTGCTGGCAAATTGATGGGACGATAAACCCAATAAACAAACAAACAAACTTTTGTTAAGGATAGGATGAAGTGTCTTCCCCTATATATAAAAGCTAGACATCATTATAATACCATATTTTTTTTTGCTATTTCACTAACAAAAAAAATAGCTAGCTTGAGCAAATTCTTGCCCCATGTGGGGCTCAGGCTCACAACTTTCTATCTATGATAAATAGAGAGTGGGGACTTCAACCCTGGTCATGATATAGTGGTTTATGATTATGATACTTAGTTACTTGGTTATTTAAGCCCATTACTTGCTGGAGACACTTTTAGGGTGTGGTATGTTTTATGTTTATGCAGTGAACATTGTTTCCAGCAAGTAAAGGTACATATTTTTGGTCATAACATGTATTGATAAATGTTTGGCAGCATAAGATCCCAGCAGAAGGTGTCTCATCAGGATCTACACTTTTTGTCCATGTCTGATCATTTTTTGGCTTACCAGGTTAACAGTTTAACTTGAGCATTAAATAGATTAACCACAAAGGCAGCAGACACCAACATTAAGGTTGTACCAAGTAGCTGGGTATGCACATTGCTTCACAACACCATTTGATCATGTAATCTGGCAACATTCACGAAGTTGATACCCTTGGATTGAGTTGGATTGTACCTTGTCAACTTAACTCTATACCTGCTGTGTACAAATTGATCAGAACTACAAAGAGTGCAGATCCAGTTCAGCCAGACCTTGCTAGATGCTGTTTATTTGGGATTTTCACTTTTGTTTGTGTTTCCAGTAACTTTTGTTTAAACACTTGTAATTGTCAGATATATTGAGTAAATATGTTATGGATACTTATCAGATGTAGCCTTATAAGGGTTAATGTTCAATTAGTAGAAGAATTATGGTAACATTGTTTTAGAGTATCATAAAAACAATAGGAAGCCCTCACCAAAGGTTAGCCAATCAACACCTCAGTTACATTCCAATGTGGGCCATATCAAATGTATCTTCAGTGTTGAAGAACTCCCTAAAGTATTAAATTACCTTTGAGCTGAAAAGCTACCTTTTTGGTTTTAATATTATTTTGCCCTAAGGTTGTAAAACTATTTGCAGCATAAGATTTAATTAGCTTGTAGTCTTTTGTTTGTGATTAATGTTTGCACAGTATATTTACAAATAATACCATCAAGTATATGACATTCCATTCTATCAAAAAAGACAAATGATCATAAAAGCAGGTTCAGTGCCGATATAATGTTGCCCTACATGCACCTAAATGTACTTATGCCATTTATAATGCAGGCAATTTTAAAGTTGGTATCGGACAGTTTGGACCAGACTGTGTTTTCTTATACAACCATACAAATTATTGTTACCTGAACTTAGTGAAGATCCTGTTATGGTATTTATTGATGTCCTGCTTCTATATGAAAGTGGCGAATAACAACTAACTCCCATTACAAATATGTACTTCCTGTCTGACCGATGTTGTACTGCTATTTTTAAACTAAGAAAAGCATGTGACTGACAACTTACTTTTAAGATAATGTTATATCATATTTCGGGTAATCAGTTCTGATGTTGGTATCCATTATTATCAGAAATCCTGAACTTGCTCATTTATAGATTTAGGAGGAATGAACATTTAGAGAGATTGTTTTTTGTATTTTACTGCCTTAAAATTGATCTAGCATTTAGAATCATCCTGATTAGACAAAAGCATCAGTTAATGCAGAAGTTAGGCCCAAATTTCTCAAAACAGGGGTAAGGTTTTGTAAACTATATTTGACGTAGGCCAACTTTCGATAAAACCTGTACGTAGACATTTTCTAACAAACATGTGCTTAGTTTAAAAGGGCAGTTCCAATGGTCAGGGTAAATTGTGAAAAGGTGGGATAATATCTCAAAAGCACTACATGTTAACAAAGTCAAGGCAGCTTTATAATACCTTTATCAAACATCATTAAAATATTCTTTAAAATATTGCTGGTAAAACATAAACACAACAATATAAAGTTGCTTGTTTTTGTGGCAACAATGTGAAAGATTGAGGCCAGGATAGTTAGCGACCACAGTAAACAATAATTGGTCCATTGTTCTTAATGATACAGAAATCCTAAACTCCAATTATCCCAACATTACCTTTGATGTTGGTCAAATGCTGTGTTTTAGGGGTTTAATACCAACCATTCATTCAAGCAACCATACAAACTGTGTTATTTAATGCTCTGGAATTTGTGGCTTCTAGCTAACAAGATGGTTTTGTTTCTTGTGGGGTCTATACTTTGTTGATTAAATTTTGTGGATTCTAAGTGACATCAATAACAGAGATCATTTGGTATTCAGAGGTGAAGGAACCCCATTAACATTTTCTTTGATAATGATTGTTAGTTCAAATATCTTCAAGATAAAAAATAGCTTTACATACCTGGCAAATTGTTTTATGTCTTCAAATGACCCACAAACTGTCTTTCAGTTATCCCAAGATGATTTTCCTTTCAATAAGGTATAGTGCTGTCTCCATTGTTTATAGTATGCCATACAAACCTAACATGAGCGACCACACTTAGTCACATTACCTTGACATCATGCTGACCAGTTGTGGAAATGCAATAATAGTTCTTTGCTTTAGCTACACCAATATTTGAGATATATCAGGATTTTCATGTTGGAAAACTTATTATTGTAAAGAATGACATGAAAAGCAAACATTTTAAACATGCAACTCTCTGAGTTAAGACTTGGCATGATGTATAATCATATTGAGCAACATAAAATGACGACAGTGTTGTTGTTTTTTAGATTACCAAAAAAGTTACAATTTGTTAAAAGAATCACCTTTTTTGTCACAAAATGGCAAGCATCAGTGTGTTTGTTTGGTGTTGTTAACTCTAGATAACTATCAATTGGTAGTAACAATGCAGCTTTCTTAGCATAATTTATGACCTGCTAGCATGCACTTGTAAATTGCTTAATAATTGATGGGAATCATTTTTGGGGTCATGACCCATTTAACAAGCTTGAAATTTGTAATAGAAAGGAAACAAAATGTCTTTTTGTATTTATTCAACAGGGAGGTGTTTAAGGAGAGATGTGAGGAAAAGTGCAATCAGGTTCTCGTCTAATAAAATACTTTGTACCAACATTTTGTCCAATAAAATAAATATAAGTGCAGTGATTCTTGTTCATTTAAATGGAAGAAACCAGCCTTATAAGGGACCACCAAGAGGAAACCACCCACAGAGTATCATTACAAGAAGTAGAAGCTTGCTTGTGGTTTGATATCAAATCAAATTGACAAAATCATAGCATCATCAAACTTTTTATTGCAGGTAAAAGACAACATGACCAATGTCTTCATACAGTAACTCTTCCATGGGGGCTCCTCATTGTTAGTTACCTTACTGGGACACAAGCCCATGTGGTGAGGGACTGAGGAGTAATGAGTCAGTCACTCTTCCAGTTACTCCTCCATGGGGGCTCCTCATTATTAGTTACCTTACTGGGACACAAGCCCATGTGGTGAGGGACTGAGGAGTAATGAGTCAGTCACTCTTCCAGTTACTTTTACATGGGGGCTCCTCATTATTAGTTACCCTACTGGGACACAAACACATGTGGTGAGGGACTGAGGAGTAATGAGTCAGTCACTCTTCCAGTTACTCTTCCATGGGGGCTCCTCATTATAAGTTACCTTACTGGGACACAAGCCCATGTGGTGAGGGACTGAGGAGTAATGAGTCGGTGACTCTTCCAGTTACTCTTCCATGGGGGCTCCTCATTGTTAGTTACCTTACTGGGACACAAGCCCATGTGGTGAGGGACTGAGGAGTAATGAGTCAGTTACTCTTCCAGTTACTCTTCCATGGGGGCTCCTCATTGTTAGTTACCTTACTGGGATACAAGCCCATGTGGTGAGGGACTGAGGAGTAATGAGTCGATGACTCTTCCAGTTACTCTTCCATGGGGACTCCTCATTATTAGTTACCTTACTGGGACACAAACCCATGTGGTGAGGGACTGAGGAGTAATGAGTCAGTCACTCTTCCAGTTACTCTTCCATGGGGGCTCCTCATTATTAGTTACCTTACTGGGACACAAACACATGTGGTGAGGGACTGAGGAGTAATGAGTCAGTCACTCTTCCAGTTACTCTTCCATGGGGGCTCCTCATTATTAGTTACCTTACTGGGACACAAGCCCATGTGGTGAGGGACTGAGGAGTAATGAGTCGATGACTCTTACAGTTACTCTTCCATGGGGGCTCCTCATTATTAGTTACCTTACTGGGACACAAGCACATGTGGTGATGGACTGAGAAGTAATGAGTCAGTCACTCTTCCAGTTACTCTTCCATATGGGCTCCTCATTGTTAGTTACCTTACTGGGATACAAGCCCATGTGGTGAGGGACTGAGGAGTAATGAGTCAGTCACTCTTCCAGTTACTCTTCCATGGGGACTCCTCATTGTTAGTTACCTTACTGGGACACAAGCCCATGTGGTGAGGGGCTGAGGAGTAATGAGTCGGTGACTCTTACAGTTACTCTTCCATGGGGGCTCCTCATTGTTAGTTACCTTACTGAGACACAAACCCATGTGGTGAGGGACTGAGGAGAAATGAGTCAGTGACTCTTCCAGTTACTCTTCCATGGGGGCTCCTCATTGTTAGTTACCTTACTGGGACACAAGCCCATGTGGTGAGGGACTGAGGCGTAATGAGTCGGTGACTCTTACAGTTACTCTTCCATGGGGGCTCCTCATTGTTAGTTACCTTACTGGGACACAAACCCATGTGGTGAGGGACTGAGGAGTAATGAGTCAGTGACTCTTCCAGTTACTCTTCCATGGGGACTCCTCATTGTTAGTTACCTTACTGAGACACAAACCAATGTGGTGAGGGACTGAGGAGTAATGAGTCAGTCACTCTTCCAGTTACTCTTCCATGGTGGCTCCTCGTTATTAGTTACCTTACTGGGACACAAACCCATGTGGTGAGGGACTGAGGAGTAATGAGTCAGTCACTCTTCCAGTTACTCTTCCATGGGGACTCCTCATTGTTAGTTACCTTACTGGGACACAAACCCATGTGGTGAGGGACTGAGGAGTAATGAGTCAGTGACTCTTCCAGTTACTCTTCCATGGGGACTCCTCATTGTTAGTTACCTTACTGGGACACAAACCCATGTGGTGAGGGACTGAGGAGTAATGAGTCAGTCACTCTTCCAGTTATTCTTCCATGGGTGCTCCTCATTGTTAGTTACCTTACTGGGACACAAGCGCATGTGATGAGGGGCTAAGGAGTTGTGACTTTACCAGCTTTTCTTCCAAGGGAGGGTCTACTCATTATAGTACCTACTGAAATTCACTGAAGCTCCCTAGTACTAACTTCTAGCCTGCTGTACCATTTTTGTTCTTGACTTAATAATGTTTTGCTTATAACTACATGCAGCAGCAACATACTGCTAGATACTGCAGGGAATAGTGTAGATCCTCATCTGTACTATTTGCCTAAGCCAGGTGAATCCTTGATTAGCAGGCTAAGACCTTATAGATGTTTGATATATTCCAGGATCAGATTGCCCACCTGTACGCCTCTGCCAACACACTTCACTGGGCCATGGCAATTTACCTTTGCTACAACACTCACACACAAGTCTGACACCTGTAATATTTAACTCCAGGATTAGATCTGTGGGCAGGAATTCAGATATGGCTATAAGGTTGAAAAACTTTGAGCTGAAGTATCTTTTTTTTAGGGTTTAGAAGCTACAGGAATCCTAAGTGAGGGTTCTAGCTTATAGCTTAACTTTGATGCAAACTCTGAGCTTGATGTCTGCATTAACCTGGCAGTACATATTTTGTCACTGTGGTACTGCATAAACTCAGCAGTATTCATTTAACGTTTATGTGCTGCTGTATAAACTCAACAGTATACATTTTGCTTTTAAAATTGATCTCGCATTTTAAATCATCCTGATTAGACAAAAGCATCAGTTAATGCAGAAGTTAGGCCCAAATTTCTCAAAACAGGGGTAAGGTTTTGTAAACTATATTTGACGTATGACGATAAAACCTGTACGTAGACATTTTCTAGCAAACTTGTACTTACTTTATAAGGGCAGTTCCAATGTTCAGGGTAAATTGTGAAACTGTGGGATAATATCTCAAAAGCACTACATGTTAACAAAGTCAAGGCAGCTTTATAAATACCTTTATTAAACAGCATTAAAATATTCTTTAAAATATTGCTGGTAAAACATAAACACCACAATATAAAGTTGCTTGTTTGTGTGGCAACAATGAGAACAATTGAGGCCAGGATAGTTAGCGACCACAGTAAACAATAATTGGTCCATTGTTCTAAATGATACAGAAATCCTAAACTCCAATTATCCCAACATTACCTTTGATGTTGGTCAAATGCTGTGTTTTAGGGGTTTAATACCAACCATTCATTCAAGCAACCATACAAACTGTGTTATTTAATGCTCTGGAATTTGTGGCTTCTAGCTAACAAGATGGTTTTGTTCCTTGTGGGGTCTATACTTTGTTGATTAAATTTTGTGGATTCTAAGTGACATCAATAACAGAGATCATTTGGTATTCAGAGGTGAAGGAACCCCATTAACATTTTCTTTGATAATGATTGTTAGTTCAAATATCTTCAAGATAAAAAATAGCTTTACATACCTGGCAAATTGTTTTATGTCTTCAAATGACCCACAAACTGTCTTTCAGTTATCCCAAGATGATTTTCCTTTCAATAAGGTATAGTGCTGTCTCCATTGTTTATAGTATGCCATACAAACCTAACATGAGCGACCACACTTAGTCACATTACCTTGACATCATGCTGACCAGTTGTGGAAATGCAATAATAGTTCTTTGCTTTAGCTACACCAATATTTGAGATATATCAGGATTTTCATGTTGGAAAACTTATTATTGTAAAGAATGACATGAAAAGCAAACATTTTAAACATGCAACTCTCTGAGTTAAGACGTGGCAAGATGTATAATTATATTGAGCAACATTAAAAGATGATAGTGTTGTTGTTTTTTAGATTACCAAAAAAGTAACAATTTGTTAAAAGAATCACCTTTTTTGTCACAAAATGGCAAGCATCAGTGTGTTTGTTTGGTGTTGTTAACTCTAGATAACTATCAATTGGTAGTAACAATGCAGCTTTCTTAGCATAATTTATGACCTGCTAGCATGCACTTGTAAATTGCTTAATAATTGATGGGAATCATTTTTGGGGTCATGACCCATTTAACAAGCTTGAAATTTGTAATAGAAAGGAAACAAAATGTCTTTTTGTATTTATTCAACAGGGAGGTGTTTAAGGAGAGATGTGAGGAAAAGTGCAATCAGGTTCTCGTCTAATAAAATACTTTGTACCCACATTTTGTATAATAAAATAAATGTGCAGTGATTCTTGTTCATTTAAATGGAAGAAACCAGCCTTATAGGGGACCACCAAGAGAAAACCACCCACAGAATATCATTACAAGAAGTAGAAGCTTGCTTGTGGTTTGATATCAAATCAAATTGACAAAATCATAGCATTATCCAACTTTTTATTGCAGGTAAAAGGCAACATGACCAATGTCTTCATACAGTAACTCTTTCTCCATGGGGGCTCCTCATTATTAGTTACCTTACTGGGACACAAGCGCATGTGATGAGGGACTGAGGAGTAATGAGTCAGTCACTCTTCCAGTTACTCTTCCATGGGGGCTCCTCATTGTTAGTTACCTTACTGAGACACAAACCCATGTGGTGAGGGGCTAAGGAGTAATGAGTCGGTGACTCTTACAGTCACTCCTCCATGGGGGCTCCTCATTATTAGTTACCTTACTGGGATACAAGCCCATGTGGTGAGGGACTGAGGAGTAATGAGTCAGTGTCTCTTCCAGTAACTCTTCCATGGGGGCTCCTCATTATTAGTTACCTTACTGGGACACAAACCCATGTGGTGAGGGACTGAGGAGTAATGAGTCGGTGACTCTTACAGTTACTCTTCCATGGGGGCTCCTCATTATTAGTTACCTTACTGGGACACAAGCCCATGTGGTGAGGGACTGAGGAGTAATGAGTCAGTCACTCTTCCAGTTACTCTTCCATGGGGGCTCCTCATTATTAGTTACCTTACTGGGACACAAGCCCATGTGGTGAGGGACTGAGGAGTAATGAGTCAGTCACTCTTCCAGTTACTCTTCCATGGGGGCTTCTCATTATTAGTTACCTTACTGGGACACAAACCCATGTGGTGAGGGGCTGAGGAGTAATGAGTCAGTCACTCTTCCAGTTACTCTTCCATGGGGGCTCCTCATTGTTAGTTACCTTACTGAGACACAAACCCATGTGGTGAGGGGCTAAGGAGTAATGAGTCGGTGACTCTTACAGTCACTCTTCCATGGGGGCTCCTCATTATTAGTTACCTTACTGGGACACAAGCCCATGTGGTGAGGGACTGAGGAGTAATGAGTCAGTCACTCTTCCAGTTACTCTTCCATGGGGGCTCCTCATTGTTAGCTACCTTACTGGGACACAAACCAATGTGGTGAGGGGCTGAGGAGTAATGAGTCAGTCACTCTTCCAGTTACTCTTCCATGGGGGCTCCTCATTGTTAGCTACCTTACTGGGACACAAACCCATGTGGTGAGGGGCTGAGGAGTAATGAGTCAGTCACTCTTCCAGTTACTCTTCCATGGGGACTCCTCATTATTAGTTACCTTACTGGGACACAAACCCATGTGGTGAGGGGCTGAGGAGTAATGAGTCAGTCACTCTTCCAGTTACTCTTCCATGGGGGCTCCTCATTGTTAGCTACCTTACTGGGACACAAGCCCATGTGGTGAGGGACTGAGGAGTAATGAGTCAGTCACTCTTCCAGTTACTCTTCCATGGTGGCTCCTCGTTATTAGTTACCTTACTGGGACACAGACCCATGTGGTGAGGGACTGAGGAGTAATGAGTCAGTCACTCTTCCAGTTACTCTTCCATGGTGGCTCCTCATTGTTAGTTACCTTACTGGGACACAAACCCATGTGGTGAGGGACTGAGGAGTAATGAGTCAGTCACTCTTCCAGTTACTCTTCCATGGTGGCTCCTCATTGTTAGTTACCTTACTGGGACACAGACCCATGTGGTGAGGGACTGAGGAGTAATGAGTCAGTCACTCTTCCAGTTACTCTTCCATGGGGACTCCTCATTGTTAGTTACCTTACTGGGACACAAACCCATGTGGTGAGGGACTGAGGAGTAATGAGTCAGTCACTCTTCCAGTTATTCTTCCATGGGGGCTCCTCATTGTTAGTTACCTTACTGGGACACAAGCGCATGTGATGAGGGGCTAAGGAGTTGTGACTTTACCAGCTTTTCTTCCAAGGGAGGGTCTACTCATTATAGTACCTACTGAAATTCACTGAAGCTCCCTAGTACTAACTTCTAGCCTGCTGTACCATTTTTGTTCTTGACTTAATAATGTTTTGCTTATAACTACATGCAGCAGCAACATACTGCTAGATACTGCAGTGAATAGTGTAGATCCTCATCTGTACTATTTGCCTAAGCCAGGTGAATCCTTGATTAGCAGGCTAAGACCTTATAGATGTTTGATATATTCCAGGATCAGATTGCCCACCTGTACGCCTCTGCCAACACACTTCACTGGGCCATGGCAATTTACCTTTGCTACAACACTCACACACAAGTCTGACACCTGTAATATTTAACTCCAGGTTTAGATCTGTGGGCAGGAATTCAGATATGGCTATAAGGTTGAAAAACTTTGAGCTGAAGTATCTTTTTTTTAGGGTTTAGAAGCTACAGGAATCCTAAGTGAGGGTTCTAGCTTATAGCTTAACTTTGATGCAAACTCTGAGCTTGATGTCTGCATTAACCTGGCAGTACATATTTTGTCACTGTGGTACTGCATAAACTCAGCAGTATTCATTTAACGTTTATGTGCTGCTGTATAAACTCAACAGTATACATTTTGCTTTTATGTGGTGCTGTATAAACTCGACAATAAAATTTTCTCCAATATTTTGTGTCTGTATAAAATCAGCAGTATACATTTTGCCACTATGTTATGTCTGAATAAACTCAGCAGTATACATATTGTCATTATGTGGTGTCCACATAAACTCAGCAGTATACATATTGTCATTATGTGGTGTCCACATAAACTCAGCAGTATACATATAGTCATTATGTGGTGTCTGCATAAACTCAGCAGTATACATATTGTCATTATGTGGTGTCCTCATAAACTAAGCAGTATACATATTGTCATTATGTGGTGTCCGCATAAACTCAGCAGTATACATATTGTCATTATGTGGTGTCTGCATAAACTCAGCAGTATACATATTGTCATTATGTGGTGTCTGCATAAACTCAGCTGTATACATATTGTCATTATGTGGTGTCCGCATAAACTCAGCAGTATACATATTGTCATTATGTGGTGTCCACATAAACTCAGCAGTATACATATTGTCATTATGTGGTGTCCACATAAACTCAGCAGTATACATATTGTCATTATGTGGTGTCCACATAAACTCAGCAGTATACATATTGTCATTATGTGGTGTCCACATAAACTCAGCAGTATACATATTGTCATTTTGTGGTGTCCACATAAACTCAGCAGTATACATATTGTCATTATGTGGTGTCCACATAAACTCAGCAGTATACATATTGTCATTATGTGGTGTCCTCATAAACTCAGCAGTATACATATTGTCATTATGTGGTGTCCGCATAAACTCAGCAGTATACATATTGTCATTATGTGGTGTCCACATAAACTCAGCAGTATACATATTGTCATTATGTGGTGTCCACATAAACACAGCAATAAAAGTTTCAACAATATTTTGTGGCAGCATATAGTCAGCAGTAAACATTTTGTCATTAGGTTAAGTCTGAATAAACTCAACAGTACACATTTTGCCAATATTTTGTGACTGCACAAACTCAAAAGTAAAAGTTTCACCAGTAATTTTATGTCTGTATAGACTCAACAGTACGTTTTGTACATTGTGCCATGATTTCTTGCCAGAGTTGTAAAATTGGATTTTAAAATTGTCTTTCATTGTGAAGAATTGAACTTAAAGTATTGTAATTGCTTGGCATGATTGTTTAACTGTATGTTCACTGATTGAAGGGCACAAAAACAGTTTAAGAGTCATGTGGAGGTATTATTTGGGCTCACAGGGATATATATTCTACCCATCAGACAGAACTGACTTCAGTGAAAGTGATTTATAATGTATTTTGAGTTTTATACAGTGGATTATGTGACCAAGGTCTTTGTGTTTTTTAGTGTAATTATCTGAATTTGAAATTAATATAGATAGTACATAATATTCTTTAATTAAATTTAAAGGTTTATGTGGAGTATTTAGATTTTTGATGAAAATTACTTTTATTAATGAAAATTGTTTCTGGATTGTGTGTGTCTCATTTAGTGAAATTTATGACATGAAAGAGCATTTTGGTTGAAAATTACTGTCAGAAATTGAGTGCTGAGTGTGTTGTGCACTTTACAAGGTTTGTAAAAGAATCTTATCGGTTGTCTGTGTGCATTTTTATGGATTTTGTTAAATATTTTATACTAATCATGAAAAAGCATTCTAACAGAGAGAAGACATGTGGACCATTTGCTTTAAGCAAAGACTTTGATATGTTATCATACCTTTACATAAGTATTTCTTTTATAAATCTGAGAGTTTATGAAGGCAGGATTGGCAGTGGTCTTTTACACAAAGATTTGTTGGTGCTATGTATCATATGATAAAAAAAATAATAGAATATAATTATATTTTTTTTAAAGTATATGTTTACTGTTTTGATAACACAAATTTCAAAATTATGACATATTAGTTTCTTCACTGTTAATCATTGCCTTTTAAATTTCAATGATACTAAATAAATTCCAACAAGATTTTTATAAAGTTTACATTTATTTACCTTTAAATGAATGAGAATCGAAATTGGTTTTTAAGTTGATTTTCTGCTTATAAAATATATACATCATAATTATGTTTTATTTGTTTGTTTTTGACATACATCACAGCAACAAATTATGATCAGTATAGCAATGTCCAAATATTTTGGCAGAGGAAGAACAAATATCTGGGTAGAACCACAGACTGGTACTCTGTAACTCAGCTAGAGAGGAGTTACAAGTCAACAGCTCTACCCTGAAATCATTGTATTATACATCTTTGAAAAACAGTGTACACCAAAGTGTAGACTTGTTTTAGTTATAATCAAGTGATCATGTCTAGTTCCATTTTATTATTGGATTATTTGAGCTGACATATCTGTGTTATATTTGCCCCACTGGTAGAATAGGAAAAACAATATTGACTCAGTTCACATTGTCAGGTATATTTCAAACTTGGCTGGGACTTATTTTTAAGTGGGTGTCACCTTGTTAGGCAGATATCTTATCCTGTATAGTGTTGAGAAAACTGATGTCTTACTTGAACAGTTTGGATATCAAGTGGATATTTGGAACATCCTACTATGAAAACATCAATTCAGAAGTTGTTACAAAATAGAGCTCAAGTATGGGTTATGCAGTTGAGTTTAAACAGGTGTGAACAATTTTCTATAAGTACATGATCATGGTTTTGAAGATTAATGTCAATACAATGTGACATGTGATTTACTCTGTTAAAGTTGTTTAAACTATATATTTATATTAAAGTATTATGGTGTTTCTTGATTGAAAAACACAGATATTTTTTTATTTAAATTAATATTTTCTTTCACAAACTATACTATTGCTACACCAAACAAAAAATGGCTAAAGTTAAAATTTAAGTCACTTTTTTTTAGTTTCACTCTTTTATAAATTGATCAGGGCATGTTGTCACATCGAAGGTAGCACTTTATCTTCTTTAACAAATCCTGCCCCCATGCAAGTATATTCAGACTGGAACTGAAATCCTAGCGTAAACAAACATGAAGTAGAGTAGACATGCAAAGTAAATTATGATTGCAGTGCCTATGGATATTCTTCAGTTAATGTTTCATACCAGTATACTGTATGCTTAATACATGTATGGTGTGCAAACAAAA
This sequence comes from Sinonovacula constricta, assembly GCA_007844125.1. Taxonomy (NCBI): domain Eukaryota; kingdom Metazoa; phylum Mollusca; class Bivalvia; order Cardiida; family Solecurtidae; genus Sinonovacula; species Sinonovacula constricta. The sequence goes on from CM017573.1 coordinate 3,526,986, forward strand.
CACATATAGACATATAGGGCTAGAATATCCACTAAGTTAAAGCAATATCCATATAGCTCTGTACACATTTTATGTTTGGTAGATTACAAAGTTCAAAGTACCATATCTTGAGATTGTTATTGGCATGCCATTACAAAGCTTCGATGATTTTTGTTCTCGAAAGCTTGTTATACTTTTTTCTGATTCTTACAAAACATGCGTTAAATTAACTTCAGGTAATTTAGTTGTGCAAATGTTGACGTTACATTTGTATTTGCACCTTATTGTGTTACAAATGTTTATTTTGCATCATTTTATGATTTCATAAAAAATAGGAATTCTTAACTAGTGTAGCTTTGAAGTTGAAAGAGGATTAAAAAAACAACTTTATAATCAGGTGGTTTTTTTTATGTCAAGTTTAATAAGTGCTTCTGATGAACACCGCCACTAGAAAACAGTTGGCGTCCCAACAAACAAAGCCCCTTGATAGATAATGGTGCATATGTAGATGTGATGACATTATGAGCAAGACTCGGGATAGAACATTATTAAGACTAAACAAAATTGTAATATAAACTAACAATAATAACAACTATTGGCCATTGGAAGAGATTGTAGAAAAGCTTTTTACTTAACAAAATGGAGATGTGAACAGATGTGAATATTTTAGAAGATGCATCTTTATTTTATTTTGCTCTGCGTGTTGGAATGTACAGGATGAATAGTTCTGCAATGATGGATTATTGTTTCTGGTAGATTATATCCTTAACTAGAGGAGCATCATGGAACAAGTTATGGTGAGTGTTATTATTATTATTAATTTGTATAAAATTGATACATGTAAATGATATTTCATGATCCACAATATCCTGAAATTATTCTATATATTTTGCATTTCTGAAAACAGTTTATTTTTTAAGCAGCATTTTTATTTCAAAGAAGTATTGTACAACATCAGAGATGCTGATTTGGATAAGTAGTTTGAAAGGTAATCCATTATAATTCCTAATTGTTAGAGCTGATTATCAGGCAGCATGTAACTACATATTAGAGTTCGTCTTTCAGATGATGGGACTTGATACTTATTGAAACACATACTTACCTGTGGACTTGATACTTATTGATAAATGTACTTACCTCAGGTAGATTGAACATCCTTAGCAAGGAGCTGTCCTCTGGACTTGATACTTATTGATACAAGTACTTACCTCAGGTAGATTGAACATCCTTATCAAGGAGCTGTCCTCTGGACTTGATACTTATTGATACAAGTACTTGCCTCAGGTAGATTGAACATCCTTAGCAAGGAGCTGTCCTCTGGACTTGATACTTATTGATAAATGCACTTACCTCAGGTAGATTGAACATCCTTAGCAAGGAGCTGTCCTCTGGACTTGATACTTATTGATACATATACTTACCTCAGGTAGATTGAACATCCTTATCAAAGAGCTGTCCTCTGGACTTGATACTTATTGATGCAAGTACTTACCTCAGGCAGATTGAACATCCTTATCAAGGAGCTGTCCTCTGGACTTGATACTTATTGATACAAGTACTTACCTCAGGCAGATTGAACATCCTTATCAAGGAGCTGTCCTCTGGACTTGATACTTATTGATACAAGTACTTACCTCAGGCAGATTGAACATCCTTATCAAGGAGCTGTCCTCTGGACTTGATACTTATTGATACAAGTACTTACCTCGGATATATTGAACATCCTTATCAAGGAGCTGTCCTCTGGACTTGATACTTATTGATACAAGTACTTACCTCAGGTACATTGAATGTTCCTATCAAGCAGCTCTGCTCTAATGGCTGCCAGTATCTAAGCTTCCAATGTGCCCACTTTCAACTTTTAAGTCTCTTAGCCCAAGCATTCTAGTCTCAGCAATATGAACTATATGAGAAGGTCTTTTATCTGATTTACATCTATCTGAACAAACAAAACAAAGCTGAAGCACTTACATTAACACCTGGCTGTAATATGTCTGGAACTACTTTTTATGCCTCATTACACCCAGATTGGACACATGTTAAGATACATTCAGCATTCTGGAAATACCTGGACTGGTTTTATCCCGTACCCTTGGGATTTTCTTGGACTTGGACAATAATAGGCTATGTGGTTTTATAGAAAGCATACCAGCTGTTTCCTTTTGGGTCATCATTTAATGGCCTGGAATTGGTTATCATATGTTGTTTTCTTAGCTTGACATTGTTTAAAGAAGTGGTCTGTTGTATGCATCTATTTCTTGTCCAGTGTCTTTTGAAACTGGTCACTATGGACTGTTTTTGAGAAAAGACATTGAGGCATTAACGAGCATTAAATGGAACAACATCTTCCCTAAAATTATTCCTTTTATTAATGGTTGTTGAGACAATCTTGTAAGTACCGTTATGTCAAAATGTTTCAATCTTGAGATACAGGGATTATAAATAAAAAACATAGAAACACGTTTAGCAAAAAGTCTAGCTGTTTTCCTTTGAGGACAATGCTGAATAATCATTGTATGGTAAATAGTTTATATGGTAAAAAGTTGTAATTGTAAGACATCCTTATATTTTGTGTGACTTTATTGTAGCAGGTTCATAAAAGACATATCAAAGTTACATTGTAGGACAGACCTTCATCAAATGTAGCTCAAATGATCTTTCCTGCTCTTTGTCAACCTACATATTCACAACACCTGTTACATTCAACTGGAATGTGACTTGCTTTGTGTTACACATTCTTGAGCCATTATTCTATGTTTTTGTCCAAGATGTCCTGTATAGGCCCTGCTTCATAAAATGGCTGCTCACCATGTCATTGGCACTGCTTTGGAGAGCGAGGCTTCTTGTGGAATATATCTGTGGATGTGGACAATAATGCAACAGGCAGTAAAAAATAATTCATAGAAGTTTGTAAAATTTTCTTCATCAAATATCACCAGTATATACCATTTTTACCAGTGTAACTTGCAACTATAAAAAATATGTAAATAACAGGTATTTGAATTTGTTGAGGCAAGGTCTGGTTTCAAGAAAAGAATATAGAATGCCCAAGTTACAAAAGTAACATTGCAGCTTGCAATAACAAAGATGTAGCAGACAACCAGGGAGAAAGCAAAGTAGCAGATAGTATTGTTCCTAGCATATTAATCTTCTTGCTTTAAGCTTAAATGTTTGATGGTTCTCAAACTGAAGCATATCATTGGTAATTCCAAGTTGTGCAACAAATCTGTACAAAATAAAACTGGGTTACCATCCTTCCTAACAGTGTGCTTTAATAATGCTTATGGCCTAGTAGGTAAATTCTCTGCCCTGCAAGTCATCTGACTCTATGGTCCCATGAGTCCTATTCCTGGTTACCTGTGGGTTCTGTTCCTGGTTACCTGTGGGTTCTGTTCCTGGTTACCTGTGGGTTCTGTTCCTGGTTACCTGTGGGTTCTGTTCCTGGCTGCAAGTGGGTTCTGTTCCTGGTTACCTGTGGGTTCTGTTCCTGGTTACCTGTGGGTTCTGTTCCTGGCTGCAAGTGGGTTCTGTTCCTTGTTACCTGTGGGTTCTATTCCTGGTTACCTGTGGGTTCTGTTCCTGGTTACCTGTGGGTTCTGTTCCTGGCTGCAAGTGGGTTCTGTTCCTTGTTACCTGTGGGTTCTATTCCTGGTTACCTGTGGGTTCTGTTCCTGGCTGCCTGTGGGTTCTTTTCTTGGCTACCAGTGGGTTCTGTTCCTTGTTACCTGTGGGTTCTACTCCTGGTTACCTGTGGGTTCTGTTCTTGGCTGCCTGTGGGTTCTGTTCCTGGTTACTTGTGGATTCTATTCCTGGTTACCTGTGGGTTATATTCCTGGCTGCCTGTGGGTTCTGTTCCTTGTTACCTGTGGGTTTTATTCCTGGCTGCCTATGGGTTCTGTTCCTGGTTACTTGTGGATTCTATTCCTGGTTACCTGTGGGTTCTGTTTCTGGCTGCCAGTGGGTTCTGTTCCTTTCTACCTGTGGATTCTATTCCTGGCTGTCTAGGTACTATACCTGGCTGCCTGTTGGTTCTGTTCCTGGTTACCTGTGGGTTCTGTTCCTGGTTACCTATGGGTTCTGTTCCTGGCTGCCAGTGGGTTCTGTTCCTTTCTACCTGTGGGTTCTATTCCCGGCTGTCTGGGTTCTATACCTGGCTGTCTGTGGGTTCTGTTCCTTGTTACCTGTGGGTTCTGTTCCTTGTTGTGGCGAAAATGTGGGTAGGTCCCCCAGCTGATCTGTGTTACACCGGTGGATGCCTTCATTTATTTATCATAGGTGCGCATCTTAATAACGACCATAATATCTCTGCAATATATTAAACACAACAACAATACAATCTAGATTTAGAGTTATTTATTATCATTTTTATTATGATCATTTCAAATGTCTGGATCATGCAAATCACAGTTTTAACATTTTATGTGTTCTGGGCATGTTATCTAAGTGCAGAAAAGATCATATTTGCCTTGTATAATTGAATTACATAAAAGTTGGTCACACATAGTCAGAAGACTATTTAACAACATACAGTCAACCTAAGTATTATTTACAACATCTGTTACAAGGGAAAAGGAATGTGACATGCATTGTGCTGTTCATTCTTGAGATGTTTCCTGATATTTTTTCCAAACATTTGTCAATATCTTACAACTGTTACTGGTCACATCTGAACGCGTTGGTACTTTTGTACACTAGATAATTAGATAATATTAGGTTAATTGGCTTTTAAAATGATTAGTCCACAAAGACAAGGGTTGTGGTCCATCAAGGGGCTGTTAAGACTTTTGTATATATTATTGCAAACTCAAAATATTATAATAATAAGTCTTTACGAAACAAGAATGTTTTAAAGTAATACATTTCTTAATAATGAACAATTTTCAACCTAAAAAAACATCAATAAGAAAAAGAACATATTTTTTATATTTGGAAACTTAATTTTGTCCCTAGCGCTAGACATTTTTCTTACACTTATTGTTTGTATTGCTGGCAAAGTCATTTAGAAGTTGCAATAACAAACACTGTATTATTATTTCAGATCCATGGTTTTGTATTCAGCTAAGCACAAATTGTGTAGATCCAAATTAAATGAAGCTGGCTGCACTATTTGGTGCTGGGCTAGCCATATGCCTTATCTCTGCATGTAGGTGTTGAAAAAACTGCTCTGATTTCTATTCCAGTCAATAAATACAGCTTTAAAGGTTAAACTGTATACTTTTGCCTCTGTTTTACAGGATGTATTGGAGCGTAAGATTGAGGAGTTGAGTCGTCAGTTAACAGATGAGAGGCAGCTGGTTCGCCAGACCAAGATATCCTTGACACGGTCTCAGAAAGAGCTGGCCAGGGTTCGTGCCCACAACAAACCTGTGAGTAGTTTTTAACTGTGATCAACCACTGTTTCTTTCGGATGACTTGGGGCCTCTTGCAGCATAGCTGTCTAACTTAAATTTTGATCTGATGAGAAATACTGAAGCAAGACCAGCAAGAAAGACTAATTGAGAGACTCCTATTGGTAAAAATTACCTATTCTCTTATAAACAAGAAATGAGCCTCTTTACCAAAAAGCTATTCATGCATGAATTGGTGTATTGTGAATAAATCCGGAAAAAATTCTTTCCTGCAATATTGGCATATGACAAATAAGGATAAGCGTTATAGTGCCAGCGAATTTAGTCTGAATTATGGCATTCCTGCTTTGCACTCAGTAGAATTAAAAAATGTTAGGTTAGGAAAAAAATGAGAACGATCGATCTTTTCTATTCATTTAAGCCTTAACAGTGCCACATATTATTTATTTATATTTTTAAAATGAACATACCAGGGTTTATGCTCATATATTACCAATAAGTAGAATACATTTTTGTTAATTTTTCACATACATGTTTCTTATCTTAGGTTGGTACAGATGTTTTACCATATGTGGCTATTTTGCCCTAGTAGTTCTAGTGGTGGTGTTGGTGGGAGGTCCAAAGTTTCCAGTGCCTTTGTGTGGGTTATATGCTGAATTGTGGCTATTTTATTATTGTCAGCCTGAGGTACTTCCATATCAAGGCGAATAACTGTGTATGACTTCTTTCAAAGTCTTGAATGATTTAACCCCCTTAAATATTTTTGTCTTCTTATTGTTGTTGGTCATTCTTTTGAGCTTGTATAAAAGGTGGTATTCAACAGTTTGGACCAAAACAGTTTTTCTCAAATAATCAAATAAATCATTATAACCTGAATAGGTCTTAAAATATGCTGCTTATTGATGCCCAAGATCAGTGTGAACAGTGAAACATAAATCCCCATTCCTCATTGCAGACAGGCATTTTGTATCTGAGCCACACTGCAGAGTTAGCTATTTTCAACTTGTGATTTAAGTCAGAACGATACATTTTCAGCAAAAATTTTCCATTAGTCCTTATTTGCCAAAGTTGCTTTTAAGCCATATTTGACTTGTGACATTATAATGTGCGGTTTTACCATTTGATATTCTGGGTAAACTTCCTTCCACTTTTGAAGGTCTCGCCATTCTCAGGTGATTATTTTTTTTTTAAAGGAATTCTTTAATTAAAGTAAACATATTTTTGTTCTTCTCCATAAGATAAACTCAATGTGAAGATTTAACTGCAGCTACATAATAACAATTTCCATTCTTTAAGAAGAAGCAAGAGAAAGAAATTGACAAAAAGACTCATGTGGCCATTAACAATTAATGCTACATTATAAGCATTCCTTTAGTGTCATCATTATTGTGTTTGTAAGTCCACACTTTTTAATATCCCTTTACACAGAACCGCTGGTAGTTGCTATCTGAATTCTGGTTATACCCAATAAGTGGATGGTCAAAGAGGGATTTAGATTCAAGGAATTATTTGTCAATAAAATATATAGAGAAATGGGTTAAAAGTAGTTTCACAGTTAATTATCATAAATCTCTCGTATCCATTTATTTCATTCATCAAAGCTTATGTCGAGGAAAAACATCCATTATCTGTCTGCAGATTATTTAAAGACAAAATCTTTTTTTCCACTGTAGCTTGCATGCTTGTCTCATTTCCATATAATAAATGGCCCAAGGCAAAAACTGTTGTTTTTTAACTGTCCAGTTTGACAGGCAGGTAGCTTGATTACAGGTAATCTGATCAGCTGACTAATTACAGGTATGACCATTTGCATATCTGACTTGAATAATTATCTCATTTGCATAATGCTGCCAATGAGTCAAACCATGCAGGTACATCAAGACAAAAGGAAACAAATCTGTGTTTGTTCTGCCTATGCAGACCCCACTTTCTTCACAATCCATGGTCCCTTTTCATTCTCTGTACCTGCATTAATTCAACAGTGTGATATGTCAATAATTTTAACATTGCATTTAACACAGTTTTGCAGCAAATAATTAATTAAAGTATCACCAGGTACAGGACACAACAAAAGGGTTCCTGTCGGCTGTTTGCATTGAAAGGAAATGCTTTTTTTCAGTAGCGTGCATTTTGTGGGATCTTATTTCAGGCAGCACATGCATTTATGAATGTCCATAAAATAGGGGATAATTTGAAATCTAAAATTGTAGCACAAAGGTGTGAAATATCCAGGTTTTAGGCAGGTGTGAACAAATCAATTACATGTGGTAGTGCTCTAACAAAGCATATCAGAATTGGGATGTTTCATTAATAATATAAAATAATACTGATTGCTTTTGTGGTGTATATTGCATAATTATTTATTTGAATAGGTGTCAGCAGGAGAGTAAAGGGAGTTCAATTAAAGGTAGTTTTTATGGAAGATAGTAAGTTGCACAATTCTATTCCATCAGGCTTCATGTCAACTCTTAAATATATTAAAGTCTAGAAATGAATACCTATGGGATATGATAAATTTGTTACCTTTTGGCACATCTGTTCCTGGTTTTCTGTCAAAGTAGCAAAAAAAACTACACCTAAACCCAACAAATATTGCTAAAATGTGGTTTCTGTAATTAACACCTTGTATAGAAATATAACAAGTCATAATTAATTGATACCATCTCAAATAAATATAGGAGACTGGATGCATAATTGGTAGATATACCCACCTGGACAGGCTAAAATTGTTAAAAATGGTTGTGTCATGTCTCCCTTGTTAACACTCAAGCAAATATAAGGGTAGTTCCATAACTGGTCCGCCCAGTGTCAGAATAAGGTGACTAGGTGTTTATTATCCCAGGTGTTCATGGCATGTTATACACAGTGAAGGCAGCAATATATCTGCTTCAAGTGGACACCGTTTCCAGATAACTGAAATACTATTAATGGGATCATAAACATAACACAGCAATGAAGGAGAAATAACAGGACTATATCTTGGAGAAATAAATAGAGCATGTGCAATGACTTGCTGTCCGCTGGCCAGTGATTAACACTGTCTGGTTATGTCATATTGACTGCATACCAGTCTAGGTGACAGATGGAGACCCCGCTGGGTTAATCCCTTCTTTATAGTTTGTTACTCCAGACATGGAGAGTTAGTCTGATCTGTTGTTTTATAGTATGTTACTACTCTGGACATGGAGAGTTAGTCTGATCTGCTGCTGTATAGTCTGTTACTACTCTGGACATGGAGAGTTAGTCTGATCTGCTGCTGTATAGTTTGTTACTCCAGACATGGAGAGTTAGTCTGATCTGCTGCTTTATAGTTGTTACTATTCCAGACATGGAGAGTTAGTCTGATCTGTTGCTTTATAGACTGTTACTCCAGACATGGAGAGTTAGTCTGATCTGCTGCTGTATAGTCTGTTACTACTCTGGACATGGAGAGTTAGTCTGATCTGGTGCTGTATAGTTTGTTACTCCAGACATGGAGAGTTAGTCTGATCTGTTGTTTTATAGTATGTTACTCCAGACATGGAGAGTAAGTCTGATCTGTTGTTTTATAGTATGTTACTCCAGACATGGAGAGTTAGTCTGATCTGTTGTTTTATAGTCTGTTACTCTAGACATGGAGAGCTAGTATGATCTGCTGCTTTATAGTCTGTTACTCTAGACATGGAGAGTTAGTCTGATCTGTTGTTTTATAGTCTGTTACTCTAGACATGGAGAGCTAGTATGATCTGCTGCTTTATAGTCTGTTACTCTAGACATGGAGAGCTAGTATGATCTGCTGCTTTATAGTCTGTTACTCTAGACATGGAGAGTTAGTCTGATCTGTTGTTTTATAGTCTGTTACTCTAGACATGGAGAGTAAGTCTGATCTGTTGTTTTATAGTATGTTACTCCAGACATGGAGAGTAAGTCTGATCTGTTGTTTTATAGTATGTTACTCCAGACATGGAGAGTTAGTCTGATCTGTTGTTTTATAGTCTGTTACTCTAGACATGGAGAGTTAGTATGATCTGCTGCTTTATAGTCTGTTACTCTAGACATGGAGAGTTAGTATGATCCGCTGCTTTATAGTCTGTTACTCTAGACATGGAGAGTTAGTCTGATCTGCTGCTTTATAGTCTGTTACTACTCTGGACATGGAGAGTTAGTCTGATCTGCTGCTTTATAGTCTGTTACTCTAGACATGGAGAGTTAGTCTGATCTGCTGCTTTATAGTCTGTTACTCCAGACATGGAGAGTTAGTCTGATCTGCTGTAGCAATATAACTCATGAATCTCAACCATACTATATATAATTGATTCTAATTTTAATTGTCATAATGAAACAAATCAAATGAATGTAGCAATATGAAGCTAAGGCAATAATTTTCGGGAAATGTCTGCACAAAAATGCTTCATTTTGTCTTTAAAATTGTGTAATAATTACCTAGTAACCAATTTATTGCAACATGTGTTACCACTGCAGCATGGTGCAGCATAACAATCTTATAACATTGTGTTGTTGCATCGTAGTAGAGAAGTCAAGACAAGAGCAGTAGGCCATTGTGAAGATGTTGATCAACATTGTGACTTGTGACTTGAGTTGTACTGGTAGTTCTACCCAGACATGCCTGGGGTGCTCTGTTCTCCAATACTAATCAAGCGTAAGGTGCTTATTGTTATACTTAATCTTTATCTGCAGATAGAGCTGCAAGAAATAATATTTGTAAACAACAAATGTTACAATACATTATTCATCTGTAAATAAGTAGCTCCTGTTCACGCAGTTTTGTGTGCAGTGTTTTATGATGTAAAATGATGAAGAATATCTAGCATAAATCTTTCACAGCTGTTAAGAAAGAACCAAACGTGAACAAGTTTTATGGATAATCAATGTAGTTTAATCAAACACATCTCGTAACTTATCAAGCAACAGAAATGTGTCTAATATTGTTCCCGCTGTGAAAGTGGCAGCAAAAGAAAATCTTAGCATGACCAATTTAATTCTGAAATCACTATTTTTTTATAAAACCCCCAAAAGTTGTCAGTGGGTTTCAATTATAACCATTCTTCTAATGGTTGAAAATTGTTAGAAATATTTTCACCTATAACTATGTTTCCAGCATAAAATTTAACAATTGGGTCCTGCAAACTTGTGATGCAGTCCCAAGGCATCTCCTCAGCAGTGTCAGCCCACGATTGTCGGCAGTGTCAGCCCACGATTGTCGGCAGTGTCAGCCCATGATTGTCGGCAGTGTCAGCCCACGATTGTCGGTGGCAAGCTGCCAACTGGCCAATTGTCAACTGAAGATGTCACAATTACTGTAAATTCTAAATCTGAACAATGCCATGATGGTAACTGATTAATGCCACTTTTAATATGTTACTCATTTATTCATATCTTAACCCTGGTTGTGTTGACACTCATCAGAGTCGTCTTGTGACAATATTAGGATACAATATGCTGCTAGAGGGATGTTGATGTTTTGACATTAGGTAGAGGACCTGTACCTGTAATATAAGGTATTTTCAAGTATCTTGCATTATTTCTCACATGCATCAATAAGTACATGGAAACCGTGATGTACTGAAATTCAAACTGTGAGCAATTATTATATTAGCCTAAGGATGGTTGGTGATTATGGCCTTGGGACTCTTTAGTGCTATTTTCTCCTAAGTGGTAATTTTCTTTCAGAATTAAGAAAAAGATAAACTTTTTTCCCATTGGAAATATGACTGATTAATTCCAATAAAATTTATAGAAGATGCCTAGTTGGGTGCATCAGGTGAAGGTTTCCTCTAAACTTCTTCTGACTGAAATCGAATCCTTTACAAAAAGATGACAGGTGCTATAACTTGAGAGATACTTAATGGGTGTCTCAAAGATGGTTGGCAATATTTCAAGAAGAAATATAATTCTTTCATCTCAGCATGCGTTCGACTGACATTTAAACCTTTACAAAAAACTGACCATTGTAAAGGTTTGAGAGATACTCTGGGGATGACGCAAAGATGGTCAAAGCTATTGAAAATATTTCTTGAAGAAATCATATTCTTTCATCTTAGCTTGAGCTTAACTGACATTTAAACCTATACAAAAACGATAACAGTTGTAAAAGCTTGTATGACACTTGGACGACGCTCAACGATGCCTTGACAGCGTTCAACGCTAGACGACCTTGTGCCATTGGCACCAAGTGATGTCACAGTAATGGGTACCCTCTCCCATAGCAGATCCTTAGCCTGGGAAGTTAACAAAAGCTCCCAGTTGGACAGAGTGTTAGAGTAATAGAGATTGTCACCGGGCTGTAATGTATAGTAGGGAATTACTGGACAATAGGAGGAAGAAGAGAAGGTACTGGTGATACACGGGGGAGAACAGAAACCAAGACATGGTTAGAGCAAGATGAGGGATGCAACCTCTTGCTTAATGCATTAGTTAGGGGTTACCAGAGACTTAAATAAAGGTGGCAAGTCAAATTGGGTAAAGCCATACGACACTTATTTGTCAGCAAGATTTGATGATAGTGCTGATTGTCATGAGCAATATATGGTGAAGTGAGAATTATGGAAATTATTGACATGGCACATAAGATTGGCTCGCCTTAAATTAAATTCTGGAATACTTGATTGTTCAATGAACAAGAACTAAGTTTAAAAAAAAAATCGGAAGTTTAACAATGTTGCTTGCCATATTTTACAAAACAAAACTAAGAATTTTTATTATTGTGCTGGTTGTACGCTGGCTTGTCAAGACGAAACTAAAGCTGCCAGCAGAAATAGCATGGCGGCAACACTGTAATACATTGTACCACTAGTTGACCTAGAATAACACATTTTCTCTTGTTGAATGCTCTGTTCACAGCATTTTGTTTATATATTTTTACATGTGACTTTGATTCTGTGCATCAACATTTTTTTAAACTCAGCTTACAAGGGAAGTTATATGACAATATTGGGATATATCTTGACCGGATTTTGCTGTTTTCCAAGCTCTATTGTTAAGTCTCCATGATTTTGCAAATTCCAAATGATTGTAGACAAGTACAGGTATTTTAAAATGAGCTTTCAGTACAACACATTTTCCCTTTTATCAGCTATTAATTTTTGTTTTTAATTATACAAATGATCATAATAAAAAATCTGTATGCAGACAAATTAAAATTTAAGAAACAAATGCATAGGATATATGACTTAATTAGGCTTTCAGATAAAAGCACAATAGCTTGTAGATAAATAGAGATGCTAGAGAAAAGTTTGTGCTTGTAAACAGGTGTAGAAATGATATTATTCAATGACACAAGAGACTGTCAGCTGTTACGGGTGAAATAAATCTACATACAGAAAATAGACCTCCCATCCTAATGAGTATATTTTTAATAGAGATTTAATAATAAAGGCTCCATGCATCAGGGTGTGGCCATTAAACTTGTTGAGAGAAAAAAAAGCCAACTGTTTTAATGTTAACTTCACTTTTACAAGGTCCTCAATTACAGTTAATATTTTATCTTTATTCTTAAGTATCACATAAGTTACGCTGTTGTAGCTTTAAGTACTATGGATATTTCATGTGTTTTTTCTTTAAGTAACCTCAATAGTTTTATTTATTTTTGTTTAAGGCCAGATGTATTTCTTGTTTTTCTCACCTTCATGTTTAATTGATAATCTATGTTTTTTTGTCATTTATGTACACAATGTTCATTCAAGTTATGATGATAAAAACACAATACATCTCTGATTTGTTAAATAAACACTCATAAAAAGCAGGAAAAAGTGATCAAGCTAATTGTTTTTTTTATCATTGTTTGCTTAAAAGCATAGCTTTAATTGACATAATCACAGCAAAAAATGTAAACCAATTATTTCTTCTTGCTATCATCTATTGATTAATGTGAATTGAATTAGTTTATGCTGAATATGAATTGATTGATATTGAGTGAGTGTGCCTGTATTTTTAATCATTTGTTCTTACTTTATCTTTTCACTTAATCTCAGCATCTGCAACTGCTACGTTCATCACTTTGCTTCCAGCCAGCAGTCATTGGAGTAATTATAAGGGGACACTGTCACATGGTTGGGAGTTCACTTGGGGATTTCTGCCGATGGTTATTGATTTTCAGGGGACAGAAATGGGATTAGTGGGACATGCTTGCTGCAGGGCACAAAAATGGAAAATTATTGATCCGAGGGGAGGGGAAGAACCCAAAGCACGCATGCCACGCGCGGAGCGACTTTTCATGGGGAATGCACCATTTGACATGTGTTGAGTAGAAGATTGCTTCATTTCTTGTTAGGGTACAGTAACTGTATGGTGATGGGATTTTCGATTCTCAGCTATGGATTGATGGTACCAAACATGTGCTAAATTCACTTGAATAACATGACAGTCATAACAAATGTTGTTGTATGGATTGAACTGTTAAAGTTTTAATGGATGTTGTACAAAATCCATTATTACAGAAACAAACAAGTGTTTTGAGGAATGCAATGATTAACTTGTGTTGTTCAATTTGAGAAAACATAGTGTAGTTGTTAAAATAAATATAACACAAAAAAGATGTTATTATAAATTAGCTTGTTACTGTGACAAAGAACATGTAAACATTTAGATAATACATATAAAGTTGGTGTTTAAGATAGTTTTAAACAACTGTACCTTTAATAGGTAGGCATTTAATGGATTTATCTGTTTAGTTTTAATCTGTAATTTGCATAAAATGCCATAACAAAAGTATGTTCAAACCAACAGTTGGTTTACAAAAGAAAAAATCAACTAACAGTGATGTTTCATTGCTTCCACAAGAAGAAAAATGTTGAAATAAGATGGAGTTCTGTTAAGATGGTATCCAAGAGGATAGTTGACAAGTGAATGGCTATTGTTTGCTAGTGTAGACCCATTATTGTGTCTGAGCTTCAGACTGTGACATGGAGTAGCCAAATCAAATCACCCTGTCAAAGTTACAAGAGGCACAAGCGCTTCAGACATAAAGAACGCAGGTGATTCTATTGGTTCTAATATCTTATAACTAAATGATTGGTTGTGAAAGAATGTGAGATTTGATTTAAAGGAGCTGTGTAATGTTTTAGAACTATAGTAAGAGTTGAGATGTCCTACAAGAGATGCGTGTGAGACAATCACTGGGTAGACAGTAATATGGTGCAATAGCAAAACAAGTGTTACAAAGGTAAATGTTAGGATTATAATTTTAGACAGTAGAAAGATGTCAGAGTTGATTCATAGAAGTGATAAAATGTTATAATCTGATGTGAAATGTTCTCTTTTGGAGACCATTGTTGTCAAGCAAACTTGTTGTTTTTAAACAAAATTATTGTTTGTAATTGTAGACAATTTTACTGCTGAGTAGAAAATTGTAAGATGAAATATAAAATAAGAGTGTTACTGGGGAGATGTTATGATTGTATTTTCAGATAATAGAAAATCCTGAACCTTATGGTTAAAGATGTAAGGCTATGTTGTTGTTTCTGCAAGACTTTAGGGAAATAGCTTACTTGTACTAAATGTGACTTTCTTGCAAGAAAGATAGGAAATAAAAACTTTTGACAAAATTCAGTTCTACATGAAGCATAAAATGTTGTATGCATCATGTTAAAACTGCACATCAGTGCTAATATTAGAATCACTAAGAAGAACAGTATGAGGGCTGCTGAACACCAGAGGTCACTCACTGTGTTTATAACAGATGACTTTAAAGGCAACATGTCAATCGCAGTAACGGTCCATTGTATCCATAGGGATAATGAGTGTTTGTAACAGGCAGTACAAATAGGGAATGGTCACTAATTCCTAGATATGCCACATACAGGTGCATCCACAGCCAAAGTTTATTCTAGGAACAGTTGACTTTTGATAATGGCTTAGGTATATTTTTAATCTTGAACTTGCATTTGTGTTTGAAAAGTTGACATTGTTGTGCATTTTTGTTGGAAAAGTTGATGTTTTAGTGTATTTTTGTTTGAAAAGTTGACATTTTAGTGTATTTGTGTTTGAAAAGTTGACATTGTGGTGCAATTTTGTTTGAAAAGTTGACATTGTGGTGCATTTTTGTTTTAAAACGACAAAACGTAAAAATCGAACAATATATGACATGTTGTAAATGCTTGCTAAAGTCCACGGCAGATGGAATATCTTTACAATATATGACTTGGAAGTGTACTTGCCTGTTGAAGCTATGAAAATGAAGAGATTATGTAAAGCATCAAGTTAGGCAAGACTGCTAATCTTGTATTCTAAGAATTGCTGGGCGATTAATTGCTTGTGAATGGATTTTGTGACACAGGTATGTCTTGCTTTGAATTTATTTTCTTGAAGGTTTTTAATTGTAGAATATATATGAAGTTTATTTATTATGGAACATATTCATAATGTTAATTTGTTAATTAATTTTTCATTGTCAGATAAATTATGCATATATCAAAATGTTACTTCATGACTTTTAACTGCAAAGTGTTTAATGTTTATTATTACTTGTCCTTTGTGTTGAAGTATATATTTACTGAATAGCCACACACAGAAAAATATATAAGATATATTTGTTAAAACTTTAATATATGAATGTCCCACAACAGTAAGAAATGGCTATAAAACCATAAAATAGTTTTTGTAGATAATAAAATGTTTTTTGTCAAATTTCAGGTAATTTTTAATGTAACAATATTTAGACAAGCTTGCAGAAAATGTTTGGTTAGATTTTTTTTTATAGAAATATAATTTTAAAATTTTATTTGTCTGCACATACTGATTGAATAGTTGATATACTAGTATGATTCAGAGGTCAGAAACAAAACATGAATCATGTGACATTATTGAGATCTGGCGGATCAATTATTATAGCATGTTCATGTTAACAGGTTGTGGCAGGATGTCTCTGCGCTTGATCAGGGAATTGGATGACATTGGATGCTGCATTAAATAAACATCCTGTCAGACAAATCCATTATTGAAGGTATAAATTAAAATTGTCACATTTGTATAGAAAGGATGATCCTCTAATACTTATCATGAATTGATCCAGTAAAAGGCATGGACCTTTTACAATGTTGGTGAATAATAAAGAGAATTTCCCAAAATAAAAAGAAATAAAATGCAGCAGTTCCAAAAATGCAGCAGTTCCAGTTAGTGCATCTGGCACCTACAAATCAAGTTTAGAAACAGATAGTTGAAAATGAAGAGAATTTACCTTAAATAAAAACAAACAAATGAAATACAATGTTCCTGGTTAGTGCATCTAAATAGGTTTTAGGTAAACAAACTGCTAGTGGTCAATAATAAAATGACAGTTCTAATAGATCAATACTAGGCAACTGAACGTAATAAAATGGGAAAGGATTTTATTTTGTACAGTTTACACAGTCATTATCACTTAACCCTTTTATTCATAGTAAATGTATAGGGTTTTAAAAATTCACTGATTTTGTTAATTTCCTTTGAAACAGTTTTAAATAATTTTAAACTGTTGCATGTTTTGGCATATAATAACATTACCTAGATTAAACTAGTCTACAAATGAAGCCTTAGTTGTGTTGATGCAGCTGAAGATGAAAGGAATAATTGTGAATGCTTTACAAAGGTGTAAAATGGCATATGTATGAGCCAAAGGGTTAAAGGTTTTCTTATAAACTTTTAAAACAAGAAAGAGAAAGGAAAGGGACAAAGAAAATATATTAGGGGTTGGGGAGAGGAATACAAGGTGCACAAGTATCATATATTGCCAGCCTACAGAAACAGTCTGTTAAGAATGAGCATTTGTTTATGCAACACTAGCATGTAACTTTAGCTTCAGTTCTCTGTCACACAAACCTGCACATAGACACACTCAGGGACAGATAAGGAATTATTGTCAGTTCTCTGTCAAACAAGCCTGCACAAAGACACACTCAGGGACAGATAAGGAATTATGGTCAGTTCTCTGTCACACAAGCCTGCACATAGACACACTCAGGGACAGATAAGAAATTATGGTCAGTTCTCTGTCATACAAGTGCACACATAGACACACTCAGGGACAGATAAGGAATTATGGTCAGTTCTCTGTCACACAAGCGCGCACATAGACACACTCAAGGACAGATAAGGAATTATAGTCAGTTCTCTGTCACACAAGCCTGCACATAGACACACTCAGGGACAGATAAGGAATTATGGTCAGTTCTCTGTCACACAAGCCTGCACATAGACACTCTCAGGGACAGATAAGGGATTATGGTCAGTTCTCTGTCACACAAGCCTGCACATAGACACACTCAGGGACAGATAATGAATTATGGTCAGTTCTCTGTCACACAAGCCTGCACATAGACACACTCAGGGACAGATAATGAATTATGGTCAGTTCTCTGTCACACAAGCCTGCACATAGACACACTCAGGGACAGATAATGAATTATAGTCAGTTCTCTGTCACACAAGCCTGCACATAGACACACTCAGGGACAGATATGGAATTATAGTCAGTTCTCTGTCACACAAGCCTGCACATAGACACACTCAGGGACAGATAATGAATTATAGTCAGTTCTCTGTCACACAAGCCTGCACATAGACACACTCAGGGACAGATAATGAATTATAGTCAGTTCTCTGTCACACAAGCCTGCACATAGACACTCTCAGGGACAGATAAGGAATTATAGTCAGTTTTCTGTCACACCGGCCCACACATAGACACACTCAGGGACAGATGAGGAATTATAGTCAGTTCTCTGTCACACAAGCCTGCACATAGACACTCTCAGGGACAGATAAGGAATTATAGTCAGTCTTCTGTCACACCGGCCCGCACATAGACACACTCAGGGGCAGATAAGGAATTATAGTCAGTTCTCTGTCACACAAGCCTGCACATAGACACTCTCAGGGACAGATAAGAAATTATAGTCAGTTCTCTGTCACAAAAGCCTGCACATAGACACACTCAGGGACAGATAAGAAATTATAGTCAGTTCTCTGTCACACAAGCCTGCACATAGACACTCTCAGGGACAGATAAGGAATTATGGTCAGTTCTCTGTCACAAAAGCCTGCACATAGACACTCTCAGTGACAGATAAGGAATTATGGTCAGTTCTCTGTCACACAAGCCTGCACATAGACACACTCAGGGACAGATAATGAATTATAGTCAGTTCTCTGTCACACAAGCCTGCACATAGACACACTCAGGGACAGATAAGGAATTATAGTCAGTTGTCTGTCACACAAGCCTGCACAGAGACACACTAAGGGACAGATAAGGAATTATAGTCAGTTTTCTGTCACACAAGCCTGCACATAGACACTCTCAGGGACAGATAAGGAATTATAGTCAGTTCTCTGTCACACAAGCCTGCACATAGACACACTCAGGGACAGATAAGGAATTATAGTCAGTTCTTTGTCACACCGTCCCGCACATAGACACTCTCAGGGACAGATAAGGAATTATGGTCAGTTCTCTGTCACACAAGCCTGCACATAGACACTCTCAGGGACAGATAAGGAATTATAGTCAGTTTTCTGTCACACAAGCCTGCACATAGACACACTCAGGGACAGATAAGGAATTATGGTCAGTTCTCTGTCACAAAAGCATGCACATAGACACTCTCAGTGACAGATAAGGAATTATGGTCAGTTCTCTGTCACACAAGCCTGCACATAGACACACTCAGGGACAGATACAGAATTATAGTCAGTTCTCTGTCACACAAGCCTGCACATAGACACACTCAGGGACAGATGAGGAATTATAGTCAGTTCTCTGTCACAAAAGCATGCACATAGACACTCTCAGTGACAGATAAGGAATTATGGTCAGTTCTCTGTCACACAAGCATGCACATAGACACTCTCAGTGACAGATAAGGAATTATGGTCAGTTCTCTGTCACAAAAGCATGCACATAGACACTCTCAGTGACAGATAAGGAATTATAGTCAGTTCTCTGTCACACAAGCCTGCGCATAGACACACTCAGGGACAGATATGGAATTATAGTCAGTTCTCTGTCACACAAGCCTGTACATAGACACACTCAGGGACAGATAAGGAATTATAGTCAGTTCTCTGTCACACAAGCCTGCACATAGACACACTCAGGGACAGATAAGGAATTATAGTCAGTTCTCTGTCACACAAGCCTGCACATAGACACACTCAGGGACAGATAAGGGATTATGGTCTTGCACATGGAAACTGCACAGACAACTTACCAAACAGAACCCCCTCCCCCTAAATAAACAAAAAAACAAACAAACAACAATAACATAATCAGTAGCAATCTAGGTTGATTTTAATATTTTAAGTTTAATTGTTGTATTTATTTTCTACTTGTTATACTTAAAGTATTAACCAGTATAAAATTATTAATTGAATATTTGTTATTAAATCATTATTATAATATCATTTTAATAATGACTGATTTATAACCTGTACGTTTAGATAGCCACCTCACATACATATGATCAACAATGGGATGTTTACCTTAGGGTTTTGTTACCTGTATACCACCTGCGGATTGAATGATTACCTGTAGTAATGATTTATTGAACCTACTAAATACAGTCAGATCACATATTTATCAAACCTAGGAAGAAGGTGTAGATCTAGATCAGACAGCTCCCCTGCTCTGGGACCTGTCTTATGAGCATCTACACTTCTTACCTAAAATGATGAGGATCTGTTCAGTTTATCTCAGCCTAATCTGGATCTACATTGATTGTATAAACCAGGATCAGGATCTACATTGTTTGTCTCAGCCTGATCAGGATCTACACTGTTTGTCTCAGCCTGACCAGGATCTACACTGTTTGTCTCAGCATGATCAGGTTCTACATTGTTTGTCTCAGCCTGATAAGGATCTACACTGTTTGTCTCAGCCTGATCAGGATCTACACTATCTGTCTCAACCTGATCAGGATCTACACTGTTTGTCTCAGCCTGATCAGGATCTACACTGTTTGTCTCAGCATGAACAGGATCTACACTGTTTGTCTCAGCCTGATCAGGATCTACACTGTTTGTCTCAGCATGATCAGGATCTACACTGTTTGTCTCAGCCTGATCAGGATCTACACTGTTTGTCTCAGCATGATCAGGATCTACACTGTTTGTCTCAGCCTGATCAGGATCTACACTGTTTGTCTCAGCCTGATCAGGATCTACACTGTTTGTCTCAGCATGATCAGGATCTACACTGTTTGTCTCAGCTTGATCAGGATCAGCCTGATAAGGATCTACACTGTTTGTCTCGGCATGATCAGGATCTACACTGTTTGTCTCAGCATGATCAGGATCTACACTGTTTGTCTCAGCCTGATCAGGATCAGCCTGATAAGGATCTACACTGTTTGTCTCAGCCTGATCAGGATCTACACTGTTTGTCTCAGCCTGATCAGGATCTACACTGTTTGTCTCAGCCTGATCAGGATCTACACTGTTTGTCCCAGCCTGATCAGGATCTAAACTGTTTGTCTCAGCCTGATCAGGATCTACACTATCTGTCTCAACCTGATCAGGATCAGCCTGATTAAGGTCTACACTGTTTGTCTCAGCCTGATCAGGATCTACACTGTTTGTCTTAGCCTGATCAGGATCTACACTATCTGTCTCAACCTGATCAGGATCTACACTGTTTGTCTCAGACTGATCAGGATCTACACTGTTTATCTCAGATTGATCAGGATTAACACTGTTTGTCTCAGCCTGACCATGATCTACACTGTTTGTCTCAGCCTGATCAGGATCTACACTATCTATCTCAGCCTGATCAGGATCAGCCTGACCATGATCTACACTGTTTGTCTCAGCCTGATCAGGATCTACACTGTTTGTCCCAGCCTGACCATGATCTTCACTGTTTGTCTCAGCCTGATCAAGATCTACACTATCTGTCTCAGACTGATCAATTAGTACTTAGCAAGGCTGGGGATATCAGCATCTTTATGTGACACTCAAGGTGACACTGATGGTCTGATCCAGTATTAGACATTGTTTAACTATTCATGATTCTCCTTAATAAAAAAAATAATGTGATAAACATAAAAATAATCTTGAGTATTGTGATTATCAGTAAGCAGGGAATAAAGAAATAAAGCTATAAATGTTTAATTTTTTGCTTTAATTAGTCCAATTAGCAGTGAGTACAGG
This sequence comes from Sinonovacula constricta, assembly GCA_007844125.1. Lineage (NCBI taxonomy): Eukaryota > Metazoa > Mollusca > Bivalvia > Cardiida > Solecurtidae > Sinonovacula > Sinonovacula constricta. The sequence goes on from CM017573.1 coordinate 3,548,432, forward strand.
GAAAAACGTTACAAAATTTAAACCTATTGTGCTTTTCTGTTTACATGTAAGCTAGAAATAAGCACAAATGTTTGATTTTATGACTGTATGGTAGCAAGAAGTAAAGGGAAAATTGTTTATCATAGCTAAAAAAAAGTTAACAGCAAATTGAACAGAAAGTGATTTAACATTCAAGGCTTTTCTTGTTAGACCAGAATAAAAAAGGATCAGTGTTTGATAGTTAGCAAAAACGAATGCAGTGTTTTACACTAGAACTTGGTACCAAACTCAGGGCCAGCTGTGCATGCCTTCATCAGGCTCAGGCTAGTAGGTAGAAGTCCAGGTCTGTCAGCTTCTGCTGGGAGCTATCAGATCAGGATTAGTACTATTTTTTGCTCAGTTTTTATAGTAGTAAAATATCTTGGAAACAGGAAGACACCATTTCTTTTGTTGATCAAACATTAAAGGTAACTATGTTGAACTTACATCATTATATACATTCCAAATCTTGAATATTGTAATTTGAAATTCAAAGATCCCTGGCAGACTTTACTGACAATTATATTTAAGCTATATTCATTACTGCATTTTTTGTGTGTGTTCCAGTTTAGTTTTTTTTTGGCACACTAAATTATAAAAATAATTTGTATAAAATTAACTTCATAAAAACAGAAAATAGAATAATTTTATTTAGAGGAAGTGGCAGATGTGTGTTCCATTAATTAATCAATTACTAGAAAAAAAAACTAAGTTGAAAGAAATGTTATGTAAGAAAGAAAATGTAAGTCCTTGGTGATTATGAACATTAAGTAGGTTTTTACCAAGGAATGCTTCAAACTTTAAACGTTCTTTGGAAACTTTATTTTGTCAATTAAAAACGGATAAAAAACTTTTCTTAAAATATTTCTTCTTTAACTGTACATTTTGTGACAGCTTAATACAAAGACAGTAAAGAAGAATCAAATTAAACTAAACGAAAAAATAATCCTATTTCCTGTGTGAAAAATGTAGTTAATTGATTTTTTCGCCTGGACAGATAAAAAAGTAAAAAGTAAAAAATCAAGCCAGAATTCCCATATTATCATTTCCAAAACAGTAATTAGAAAAAGTAATTTATTGCTGCTTGACTTAATTTTGTCATTAAGTTCTTTTTTCTCAACAATTGTTTGAGGTAAAAATGATTTCCATTGACTCATAATTACACGATGGAATATTGAGTTTTAGCCATGATTACTTTTTTTTATCTGTAAGCTCCATCATTGTTAACCAGTTGTTTGATCTGTGAACATTTGTCATTAGTGGCTAAACAATTCTCACGACTCTATTACATTTATTTCTATTTGCCTTTCTTCTGCTTACCCCTCATTGTGCATCTGTTCATTGGCAATATTACAGGTAAAAAAAACTCTAGCATATTGTTACACTAAAAATATTATTGGCGACCAGCTGGAGCGCGAAGCCTATATATGGAATGCTCACTGCAATTTGCACATGGAGAAAATATTGTTTTGTGAACTTACTAAACCTGATAAAATACAGGTCCAAATTCAGTATACAGCATTCTATTTTGTTTACTTATTTAATTTAATATTTATTTATTTTTGTGTGTCTGTAACTTTCAAAGTAACTTTGAAAATAAACAATAAGATACTGAGAAAGAAACAACATACTACGTTCGAGAAAAATACTATCTGAACAGTACTTAATTTGTGTAATGTGAAGCTGCTGCACATGATTGTGCACTTTCTGCTTGTACGTTTTAGTTTTATAATTAATTATAATAAAATGGTAACTTTTTTTCTACATATGTTACATACAAAAACCTATGAAATGGTATCGGATTTTTGTTGTTGTTGTTTTAAACCATTCTATGACCTTATGAATGTAAGTTATACATAATGTTTCTCTGGATTTATAGTATACTGAGAACTTTCAAATAAAAGCCATAACTTTTCAAATGAAATGTTGTTTCTAGCTCACTTATTGCTTTAATCTATTTACCTCTTTCACTTTTTGCGTCGCCTTTGATGCTTTGCATCAACGACTTTCCTTATTCTAGTCATTCTAGTGCAAATCAAGTTAATATTGATAGATTGATAGAGAAAGGCTCCATGCAGATGACCAGTAGTGCGTCCATGGTATAGTGGTATAGATGCTGACTTGTAACTCCTTGTTGCTTTGTTTCTCATTGCGTTGAGTCCAGTTCAAGGTGAAGGACTTTATGTGTTGAAGCTGACCTGTGGTGTACCGGTGGTTCTACCCAGACATTAATCTGGGATCTTCCTCCACCAATTGTTAGTTGGACTTCACAATAATCACACTAATTGTGTCGGTGGTATGTAACAAACAATAACTATAAATAATTAAAGAATTAACCATTTTCTTTATGCATAAGCCATTTTATGGTTTTGCAAAGCTTACAAAAATGTGAATGCAATCTTCAACAGAATCTGCACAACTAAGGGTATATTATTTTGTAGACTGGTTTTTCCTACAGTCCATTAGAAGAAAAATATACCAAAAACTGTTTTAAATAAAATCAATTAAATTGCTAGATTTTAAAAATAATATTCAGGTTATGAATGAAATAGTTTAAATATTATTTACACTGACATGTTTATTTTTTCACAAGATGAAACATTTTTGTGTTGATTCACAATTCATTACAATGTTAGAACTGTAAACTGTTCACAAGATTTCAAAATGTGCTTCAATGCTAAGTTACGATAATGTTCACCGGAAATGTTCACAGCTTTTTTGTCAAACCAACAATGGCATTTACACCCTAAAGCTATATTGTGTCAATATGTAATTAAAATGATTTGTTGCACAAGGGCTGTAATAGTAATACTTAATTATTTTAACCGGAAACATTCACAGTTTTTTTTTTATGCGTATTTAACATTTATCATGCAGTTTTTTTTTATGGATCTCCAATTAAAGATTAATTGTCCTAGCAATGCCATCTGGTGCCTTATTTCAAGTGACTGAATGGGACATGACTCTATATACACAGCCATTAAAGACATGCTCATTCATTTTATCAATGTTTGACTTTTTTGCGCGTTGATTTTTTTCCCCCCACTTGTTAATGTTAAGTGTTTATTGAGTCAGTGTAAATGCATCATTGATTTAACTCTAAATCCTGCTTAGCATGAATTGGAATGGTTTAGGCAAAATCTTATTTTTTATAAAGACCCTGTTCAGCTCCCATTCTAATAACGATTTACACCATTTTCTGCTTAGTCTCTTGCAATACATGTTGCTCCCTGGTCCTGTAATTAATCAAAATGATCTGAGAATTATAAAACAATATATAACTATTCCAAGCAGGAGAAGGGTTCAGCATAGAAATGGAAAATATAGATCATTATTGCAGCAAGTTTTTGCTCATATTTTGTAGTAAAGGGTCCTTACAGCTTGTACATTTTCCTTTCCAAAATGTTGCTTGCTTTGCTTGCACTGTGCTGAAAACACATTGATTTCCTTTGTTTTATTAACTATTTGTTGAACTTCTATTGATCCGTTAAGAAAGAGCCCAGCCAACTGTCTCCTAGTAGAGGGTTGTTTGTTCATGCAGGACGTTCATATGGGATGACCATGGAAGAAGACTGTTTAAATTATGTTCCAGAGTAAAGATAGTATAAGTACAATCAGAAAGCCTTGGACAATTCATAAAATATTTCTCCAATGTAGCTGGATAGGTAAACCACCACTGCCATTTCTGTTGACCATCATGACTTAACTGTATTCAGCAACAAAAAATTGAGTTCTTTCTGAAGCTTGGCATACATCTTCTACATCTTTGCACTCGATAACCTGATTGTTGTAGTTTAAATTATCTCCACACCATCAATCTTGCAGACAATGTCCATATGAAGCAGATATGCTACAATGCTGCCTTCACTTTGCATAGCATGGCGTAAAACAGTGTTCTCTGAGACCTTTTTCAGAAAAAAAGTACCCAATATGCTGCAGTTGACCGTGTAGCTGCAGTTATAAAAAGATTGCTGGCATTAATTGGAATTTACAGCTGTGAATTCTTGTTTCACAGAAGAAATGGTGTATGCTGAGGTTAGTAGTGCAGTTGGCAAATGCAAACAGATGTAACAGACAACAATGGAGAAAGCAACATGGCTATTAAGTGTTATCTCTGCCTACTTTCCGACATGGTCTAGTTCAGAATAATCCAAAGTGGTCAAACCAATTCAGCCCACTTCCGATGTGTGAACTGGTGTTTTTGCAACTGGTTGATTGGGCATTTAATTTTGATAAGGTGATATTTAATTTAGATGTGATTAAAGAAGTAAATACCATTATAAGAAAACAGACTAATAAATAGTTACATTTACTTCTAACACCATGCTCTCTGTGGTGACATCCATACTGTTTTTTGTTTAAGAGTGGTTCTACTCTCCCACATTCTCAGGCTGGGTTGCCTACACAAAAACAGCAACATCACACAAAAAATCAGTGTAGCTTTTCAAATATACAAGAAATGTAACAGTTTATTCAGTAGACAGTTGACTGTAGGTGCAAAAAAGTAAAAGGGCAGACCCAGTTGTTAGAGAGCAACAGAATATGTCTTGTGAATTTGTCAGAATAATTTCGAATGATATGTGAATTTGTTCCTTAGTTCCCATGACATTCATCTGACATGCATCTGCTAGGTTTTTCACTTTCAATTAAAGTTGTGACACCATTCTACATTTGCACATGCCCTATGGAAACTTTTCCTCACAATTGTTCTCGTAAATGTCAGATTTTTTGCCTTCTTCTAAAAGTTAAGTTTGCGTAGTTAGTTGATTTTCAGCCAGGTTTTCTACGAAAATTCTGGTTATTAGATTGGGGTATGGTGGACTTGCAGGCGGACGGGCGTGTGGGCGGGCGGTGTCAAACACGGTTTCCAGTCATTAACTTCAGTTTGGATAAACCAATCTTATTGAAACTTTGTATATAGCTAGCTTGCATGAAGACCTAGCTTTGGATTAGATTAGGGGCCAGTTGGGATTGGATTAGGGGCCAATCGGGTGTGTGGTCAATAACTTTAGTATGGATAAGCTAATATCACTGAAACTTTGGTTATATCAAGCTTGCATATGAAGACCTAGCTGAGGATTGGTTTTGGGGCCAGTTGGATCAAGGTCAAAGTCATTGTTACTTAATATAGACAAACAGTTTCAGGTCAATATTTTCAGTTCTAATAAACCAATCTTACTTGGATCTAGCAATCTTGCATGAAGACAAAGCTTGGGATTGGATTTCAAGCCAATCAAGTCAAGGTCAAGGTCACTAGCTTGGAATTGAATAAGGGGGCCAGTCTGATTAAGATCAAGGTCACTGTTACTATAAATATAAAAACAGTTTCCGGTCATTAACTTCAATTCAAATAAACCAATCTGCTGAAACTTTGGATCTAGCAAGCTTGCATGAAGACCTAGATTGGGCATGGATTTGGGGTTTGCCCGGTCAAGGTCATTGTCACTGTTACTTCAAAATAATTGTTAAAATCATTGAAAACCTGGTTTCGTGGCATGACCACATTTCTTGTTTAAATGATAGTTTGGGGATTCATATCGGAGGTAATGACAGAACTATTGTAATTTCAAAATTGTTCGAAACATTTTGTTCATTGGTTTTTGGTTCTCAACAAAAAATATTGTGAATCTGTTGCTTTAGACATTTTATTTTTTATTTTGTCCTTATTTGCTGCATGATATATTTTTTTACAATATAGTTAAATAATATTCAATCTGCTGATATATATCCTTGATGAGTTTTCCAATTAAATATCTATGATAATTTTAAAATCACCAATTTCTGGGACCTTTCTCACTTCTCAGCAATACATCCACCCATGGGGTGAGGAATTATAAGTGGTCACTCAAACGAAATGGCTCTTAGTAACATTGCTGTAGATAAAACAGGCATCATGTTTATGCACCCAGTTCCTAAGTACTTTGGAGCTCTATTGGTGGTCAGTCCATGTTATTTCTCCCTACCAATGGTCGGAGTTGCATGAAACTGTAAGGGAATGGTAATTATGAAGACTAGTTGCCCCTAACCTTGGCATATCATGAGTGGCTTGATCTTAGCAAGAGTTATGGCCCCTTGTTATGATTGCAGTAACTGTAGTATTGTTTTTTTTTATCATCTTGGATAATGATTCATTTTTTTTTTCAGCTTTGAGATAATAACATTTTCTTCCATAACTTGAAATCTTCATATCAGTTAGGACATGCTTCGATTATGTAATAATGTCATGAATCATTTTGTAACTATGGTAACAAAAGATGTGACAACTAATAGTATGCTCATCACCGCACACTAAAAGCTGCTTTATTTTTGATAATATGGTAACTTTATTTTTAAATAATGGTTTTGCCATACTTCTATAATGCTTTCATGCTATCAATATTAACAAACACAAATCAACAAGAAAAAAGAAGCTATAGAGTTATAAACATCACTGCTATAATAAAATAAAACTATGACAACTTTCAGGGCCTTGCTTGCATGATAATGTGAGTTAAAGTATGTGCTGTATGGAGCTTGTTGCTATGTTAAAACCTAGGGTTGTGAATCAATAACAATTCTGAATGGTACAGATGGAGCCAAGGGGTCATACAACGCTTTGGAAAGTTTTGTTGCTTTTTAATACTCGGTCCGGAAATTAGATTGGGAAAAATTAATCTGTTGTCAGAAACTTTTAAAATATTCAAGAAAAGAAATGTTCAGACTAAAAGAGTTTATATTTCAATCAAGCAGTTTACATTTCCTTTCTGTTGAAAATGTATTATGTTAAGAATTGTAGAGTTTTGACAGGTGATGGATTATGGCAAAAATGTGGATATTTAAAAAAAGGTTAACAAATTGCCCCATGTTAAATGTAAAGATAAATTTTCTGAGTCAGAAGGGTCATTTAATGGTATGGTTCATCTGGCTGTCTGTAAGAAATTTCTTGTGTGGACAACTCCTCCTTTATCATGCATAGGAATATCTTAATACTGGCAGGAATTATAGCTATTGAAGTGAAGTGGTGCATCAAAGTGAGATAACTTAGCATATTTTGTTTTAGAGTAATTTCCCTTTGATTTTATTCTAAGCAATTTTTTGTGAAGACAACCTCTCCATTCTTATTCATCAGAATTTCTTCATACTTACATGGATGATTGATATTAAATATGTTTTTGGGCATTTAAAGCTGATTGCTCAGATTGCATGGTTTGTTATGGAGTTAGTGCCCTTTTTGTGTGCACATTTTTGTGCAGAAAACTCCATTATTATGCCTCAGAGTTTCTTTGTATTTGCTTGTATAATTGATATCACTATTGTGTTGTTCATCAAAGTGAGATAACTTGGAGTGCAATCTTTGTTCTGGATTAATTCCCTTTCTTATTTTTCTTTGGAAATGTCTCCTTTATTATTTATTGGGATTTATTAAACCATGCAAGGATGAATGCTGTTGATGTGTAGTTGTGTATAAAGGCCAGATAACTACAATTGCTTTATCAGCTACACCTTTTTTTTGCCCTCAATTATTTCCTTTGCAAGTTCTTGAGATGACAACTCCTTTAGTATTCCCTAGAATTTCTTTATCCTTTCATAGAAGATTGTTTTTGGTGTGTAGTTGTAAGTAAAGCTGAAACAACTTGGATTGCATTGTTCATTCTGCAGTCCTGACCTTCTTGGCGAAGGACTTAATGTGGGAAGGTCTTTCAGCTGACTTTCGGTGCACCGGTGGTTCTACCCAGACATTTGTCTGTGGTCTTCCTTTATCAAAATAGCTGGATGTCTCTTTAATGATCATAACTGGTTGCTGCAGTGTGTTTAAAATATCAAAACATTCTTCAATTTTTGTCCATTGTTATTTTCTTGGTCGATTCTTGTATGTATTACTCCTTCATTTATCAGCAGATATTCTGCATAGATAAATCTCGGTATTCTATATTTGTTTGGAGCATAACTCAAAGCTATTAACTTAAAACTTCATAAGTGGATAGATCTCATTGCAATGGAGTGTAAGGCACAAGAACCATCACACTGCACTTCATGATGTTGGAATAATGTCCTTTGTTTAATTTTCTTGTCCAGAGTATAACTCCAACACTATCAAAACTATTGACTTTAAATTTCATTGGTGGTCAGATCTCATTTAGACAGAGTTCAATGCACAAGAACCAGCACTCTGCACTTCATGTTTTTCAAGTTATTGCTCTTTGTTTAATTTTTGTTTCCAGAGCATAACTCCTACACTATCAAAGCTGTTGACTTGAAACTTGATACTTAGATCAGTCTTATTGCGAGGAAGTGCATTGCTCAGGAACTGTAACTCTGTACTTTGATTTTGGAGTTATACCCCATAGTTTAATTTTCTTGTCTGGAGCATAACTCCTTTGTTATCATAGCTATTGATTTGAACTTTCACATGTGGGTAGATCTCACTGAGACGATGTGCATTACACAAGAACCGTCACTATACACTTCATGATTTTGGAGTTATTCCCCTTAGTTCAATTTTTGTACTTGGTGTTTGTCTGGACTATACTTCTACAGTATCAAAGCTATTGACTTGAAACTTCATAGGTGGGTAGATGTTATTAAAATGGAGTGTTGTGCACAAGAACTGTAATTCTGTTCTTCTTATTTTTGAGTAATGGCCCTTTCTATACAAATGCCATTACTCTCATGTAAATTTGTGTATATTTGATGTTATTCCCCTTTTTCCTTTTTTTCAATTACCCAGATTGCAGTCCACAATCATGCCAGAGTGCATTGCACAACAGTGCACAGCAGTTTGGCAGATTAAAGATTTTTTTTATGTTAATCTACTTTAATTTCAGTTTTTCCTGCAATAGCCCAGATTGCAGTCTAAAACTTTGCCATACTGCATTGTACAAGAGTGCACAGCAGTTGGTTTTAAATTCCTCCATTGACGGGCATATTTTGCACTGCCTTGCATTGCTCTTGTTTTATCATGGAAATATAAAGCAGCATCATTTTCTGTAATGTTAAAGATTAATATACCATCTTTTTTATCATCCAAATAACTATTTTATATTTTTCAAAAATATTTAAAGATCATTTTTGTAAAGATATAGGTGTTCAAATTATGATAAAAAGGAACAGCTAATCTGGTTTTAGTTTTGATGTGGAGTTGACTTTCTTGTTATATTTCCAAACTATTGACTTAAAAGCGATGATAAACCTCCATCCACATGAAGCTGCATTATAATGAATCCCTCTGGGTAAAAAAAAACATGAACTCAGCAGGACATATCTTAGGGATCTAATGATACCTGGTCTTGGGTCTTTGTTATGTTTTGTTTTGATGGTTGAATCCAAGTTGTTATTGTTCTCATAACAGTTTCTGTTAAGTGCTTGGCTGACACTCACAGCAATGCTCCAGATAAGACAGTAAATCAGATTTTAGTTATAAACAATATATCCCATAATTCTTAACCAAATCCTACTCATTAATGTTATCATTTATAAGAAGATTCGAATAAGGAAGTTTCATATGATTATGGGAATGGTATTTGCTGGCATTTTTCTGTGCAGCAAAATTTCTATCATTATAGCACAGGGGCACTTATGAGTTACCTAGGAATTGAACCCGACTGGTCCATTATACTGACACTGACAAGTCAGGCATACAACTTTAAAGTCTTTGGTTTGACTCAGCCGGGGTTTGAACTGCAACCTCAAATCCACAAGCCTATGCTCTACCACTTGAGCTATTGCAGCTGGTCTCATATAATTATGATTTAACATAAAGAATTAAGGAATAGAAATATTCGTCTCACCTGGGAATAAGAAGTAGAAGTAGAGTGTATCTGTTAAAAGGTGTTTTTCATTATAACCAAATCCATCAAAGAGATGGGAAGGATTTTATACCTGTGGTGCCAGGGAATTAGTGGTGAATTAGCTTAGAAAAGTTTTTAATGAAAACAAGAGAGGAGGTTAACATTAATCATAGGGATCAGATATTAGGTTTGAATTAGGGCTCTGGTTAGGATGAATTGAAGGGCCGTTTTTTTTGTGTGAAACCTAAGCAGGATAAAACCTTTTGAAAGAGGTTTTGTAACATATGGTGGGTTCAAGATTTTGTTCTATACCATTACGGTTTATGATGAAAAATATATTAAAAAGTGTTCTTTAATTTGTGCTGATAACGTTTTATTTCAAATGATCGTAGAGAACTTTTAGCCTCTTTTTAAACTTGAAATGTGTTATTAAATTAAGATGCTAGTATTAAATTGTGCCCATTATAAACCAGTTTAAATTAACTTTTTGTTTTTAACTATTTGACAAAACTAAACATTAAAACTATTTTATAATCATGTGAAATGTTGAACTCATTAGATTAGTTTAAAGATCTGCAAAATTATGAAATAAAGATCAGCCCAGAATAAGCTATGTATATATATTTAAAAAATCTGAACGTTAAGTTTCATAAAATTTATTAAAGAACATATGCAACTTAGGGTGTAACAATATATTGTACAACGCAATACCAAGGTACTCTATTCACTGTTCAGTTCACAGTTCACTTCTCAAGTGTTATGGTATGAGCTGTGCAATTTGGCGTGGTAAAAAATCCTACATTGTGCTCTTGAGTTCACATGATTTGGCATCCAAATCAAATAAAGATCCCCTCCGCTGAATCTTATGTTGAAGTTTTGGGCACATTTTGGGTAACAAACAAAAGGTCAGGTTTTTATCTAACATTCCAGACATAACAACCTGGCGCCATTCTTTCTTAGATTTTTCATGCAGGCACTAACTACTTGCTGACTGTGTTGACACTTAACATTGTTTTTAAACTTTATTTTGTTTTCATGAAAGTGAACCAAACTGTTATATTTTTTTATTTGTGATAGACATTCAGAATTGACAATGGAGAAAAATATTTGAAGAAATATTTCATTGCATTTTACTTTTTAGACCTAAGTTCTAAGTTATTCTACCAGTCAAATCATTTAATACGTAGATAACATTTAAGTCATAGATTCTGATTAAGCACTTATAGACTTGTAAGTTCTTAATTTCAATAAATAGCTATATAATAGCTGTAACATATTGTTTAACAAAAGTCATGATGTAATAATGTACCTATAAGCAAAAGAGTGTTCCCAGTACCAATGATATGTATCGTATCATGTGGTGTATTTTGCGATACGTATTGTATCGTGTGGGTAGCGTATCATTACACCTGTCATGCTACCCCTACCCTCATGACAAAAAAGGAGAAAAAAGCATCAAAGACATGCTTCCAAGTATTTTTGATTCATAAATACAGACTGTGACAGACTGGCTACAATGCAATAAGTTTTGTCTGTATAAACAATGCAATAATTGGCTGGTCATAGATTAATGCTACACTATAGTTCAAAGTAATTTTTATGTATGAATATATATAAAATTATATTTATTAGACTAATTCCCAGTCTATTAATCCACATAAAATGGATCATTTATGAGACTGGTACAAAAAAACAACACCTCTGTGGGGTTAGTGAATGAGTCAGTAGCTTACAGCAATATCTGCTCCTGAAGTATTAAACTTCCAGAGAACTAATGTAATATTAATTATCTACGAGCCAACGAGTGTCGTAAAAATATTTGCATGGATGCTTTTCATCAAAATTTGACTGTTTCATGCAGCCTCTGAGATTAGGAAGCAAGTGATGGGGCGTTTTACTAAATAGCTCTGACAATCTAAACATCATCATTCTCCACAGAAGAGGGGTAAAAATGACTAACTTATTGCTAAGCTCAACTTTTAAAAGTGAACATCCAAATCAGCCAGCTTGTGAGAGAAGTGTTTCGGACGCTCTGCTTGGCTGTGCTTGCTGATAATAACTTAATACACATTTATTAGACCAAGGTGAAAACAGTAGGTTTAGTGTATTCTGTTCCCTATGGGATTTGTACTATTTGCAGCAAAGTGTCTTGCATATGGAAATTATCACAATGTCCTATAAGAATTTCAAACAAATATTAACAAGTGAACTGGCACTTGATAAAATATAAACATGTTCATTAAAATGTTTAATATGGGCTAATGTTATGTATAAGTGACAAAAAGGAGACATTACATAAACCATTTTATTCAAAGTACATATATATGACATAGAATATTTACCCAATTTTTAGCAACAGTTCAGAGTATTTTTAACACATGTATATTTCATCATTTAATGGTAAATTCATGGTCAAAACAGTTAACAAATAAACCCTAAGTAGTGCAGATTCTACTTAAGATAAGACTGATAATTGTGATTGCTTCACAAAGTCGTAAAATGGCACATGCATTAGTGAAAAAGTTAATAGAGATAAAACAACAGTTACTGCCTTTTACCATCACTTGGCGAAAGGACTGATTGAGGATTTTAAATGTGGTTTATGGAGCTCTTACCTTGCAGTTTCTGTGTTGTTGTTTTTTTTTCAGAGACAAACATTGTAAATAAAAAATAAATATCACCTGATGGTGAAACAACTACTAGTCAACACCTTAGAATAAATGAAATAAACAAGGATATTATTTACCAACAATACAGCAGTAAATGCAATAAACTGTTAAAAATTTGTGTAATATGTACAGAAGAATATCAACAGCTTCCCTGTCACCAAAAATGTTGATTTTTCCTAAATTTAGATTAATTTTTCTTACAAATGTGGTCCATTTTCTTCAAAATATCCATCAGTAAGTTTGTATGCTTTTGACATTGTATTGTTCTTTCTGAAAAAAATTGCAATCCATTTCTGATATTGTTGGTAGCCAATCATTGCTACTTGACCTTTTCGGGATTTAACCGTAGATAAATTTCATTTCCAAGTCTAGTTTCTTGCAAATAAAGCATCATGCAAACATAATGAAAATCACCGAGGAATTCCAAGTGAATTTTATATTGTGCATTGCATTGATCTAGAAATGCTATTTGCATCAATAACCACTTTTAAAAATGTCTACACATACTGCATTTGTAACCGGGGCAACATTTTGAAAATCAAAATACTGAATTCAGAAATTTTGCTTAAAGCCAATACTATTACCATGCGTACTTATCAATTTAAAGGTTTTTAAGTGGATTTTGTGACTTTGCTGAAGTATTCCAGTGTTTTCAGTATTTAGATGTTGTCATTTAACAATGAAAAACAGAAGAGACGTTGTCCAAGAATCAGTTACGGTACTATCATCCGCTTAAATGTAAAATTACACCAATTTCTTGTTAAAATCTCACACAATAGTAAGTACTGTTGTAAGAGACTAACAAAAACAAACAAAAACAGGCCCATCCTAAAATCACATCATTACACAGTGTGCATCACATGTTGGCACATGTATATAGTCAGAAAACATGGCATGCCAAAGTGAAAATAACAATTTATCAACATCTGTTTTACATGATTTGCCTGAAAGAATTCCGTCATCATCGAAGGACACAGTATCATTGAAAGAAGTCCCCGATATTGAGGCCATTTTTGATATTATTAAGGGTCATAAGAAAAGAAAGATGTCATATTTAGTATATGACATGTCATGGAATTGCACTGTTATTACCATAGTTCTAGTCATTGTTTTCTGAATCCATTTAAGTTTTTCATGTTTTTTTCAATATCACCTTCCCTAAGGTTTTATTTTGACTTCTGTTCAAAGGAAAATTGAAGTACAGAAGACAATGGTTAACTGCTTATTTAAAAAAGAAAATAATTACAATTTTTATTTGGTTGTCATTGGACAAATTCTTATGGTTATAAATATAATATAGTCTAAAAATATATTTGTGTTGTGTTATTTTTGCCTAAAAAAATAATTGTCTTTAGCAATACATATACAAATATGACATAATATCATCCAAGCAAATATGACAAAAATATAATCCAAGCAATAATTAATGTCCTGTTTTTAAGTTTTTACAAGGTTTTCACTTTTCATGCCCTTAACCATCATTCAGATTGAGATTTACCAAATCAAAAGCAACAGGTGGTAAATAAAACAAAAAATCTTTGTCCCTATGCATTTGATACATATCTAACCGAAGCGTTATTTCTTCACACGTTCTGTAAGAAATAAAGGAAAACTATTGAAGGTCAAGAATTATAGTAAAATATAAATATTTATAAAAAATATAAATTATATAAAAAAAAGGTGACCAATGAAGCTGACCCAAGACTTTGCTTTTTCATGAATGTAGCATGCTAAGGGTTACACCTACTTGACGCTGGACTTCCATCCAAGTGTGATTGAGACAGGAAGATCAAATAACGCTGGTGAAACAATATCCAATTAAGTAGCAAATGAAGTTGAACTCCTGACAGTGAGTAAATCGCATGATTGGAGCTCATTAATGGAGCACTTGTCGACAATTAATCGTATCAGGTATCCGTTAAGCATCCAGGTTCATGTGTTGGAGCAATTTAATGATCTGGGAGATCATTGCAGTGTATTTACTATCAACTGGCATGAACTGAGAAAGTCCCTATCAGGTAAACATCACTGATTCAGAGGGTGGTATCAAGACTTGTATTTCCGAAGCTTAATCATTTATTATCCCTGCAAACACTATATTACAGATACATTAGAATCAACTCAGGGTAAAGATTTGAAGCAGTATCAGCAAAATATGGTTTAGTTAAGAATAATGGGATATATAACTTAGTCACTGGTTTCACATGTGAGTATGTCAACATCTGCAAGATTGCAATATTTTTACTGGTGAAAAATTGAAATCTCCCCATATGGTTACAATTAGATGTGTATATGGTCAAACCTATACATGTATTTCAAATTTTTTTTTTAATTGATCTTCTTAACCATGTATTGCTGATACTTATTTTACAACAGACAGTCAAAACAAACAGATTTGGATTAAGGCCAGTACTTTCAATTCAATCAGGTTTGGTACTCATTATAGTTGTCTCAGTGCCATGATTTTCATCTTTACCAATTGTCTGTGTACCTGCTTTCCACTTACTCTGTGCATTGGATGAATCTTCTTCGTTTAACAACACTGTACATTAAAAAAACATTTATTTGTTTAATTTCATTTGTACATCGCTGCTTCACAAAATGAACTGATACTGTTTCCTGTTGCATGAGTGATGAGACTTTTTACACAAATACTACAGAGAAAAAAATTATGCATCAAGAATTCCTGGCAGCAAAGGGGATATCGTTTCATGAGCAAGCATCACGAAGACATGGATTAATTGATCTGGGTTGTTTAGATGTTTGAGACTATGTACAATCAGTGTTGGGCTAGATTAGTTGTCTGAGGTGTTACGAAATATGAATGACAGGGAAACATTTAGTTAAAAAAAAAAATGTTTATTCATGTACTGTATTAATCACTATGAACTATTTGTATTTCTGCATTTTTGAGGCCACTCAATGGATTCAAACAACAGGAAAAAAGTTACAACACTACAACAATGTCTTAACTCTTTAAGTTTGATAACCACAAGTTGTCAGTATTTTCCTGCAAATATATTCACAGAAGAATACTGAGACAGTGAGAGAAATACAAAACACCACTGTAACTGCTATAAGTACTTCAAGTTATGCTAAAAAAGGTGTATGCTGTTTTAAGATGCACACAGACCTTACAAAGCTAGACCAATAAGGAATACTTATTTTGTGCATTTGTTGCATGTCTTTTACAAAGATCAATGTGTTCTTGATTGGGAACCATAATCATAGGCTCAGCAAAATAGACTTGTTTTCCATATGTGAAGATTTCACTTTAGCATTTCATAAAAAATAGATGCTGTGCTGGAGCAGGTCACCAATGAAGTAGGATTTCTATAAATAAGATCTTCAGATCAGTAGAGTATTTCTTGATTGGTAGCAGCAAAATATATTCCTTTAATTCTCATGACTAGATGTATGAATGGTCTTCTTTAAAAATGGTGCTGGTCATGTGCCTTTGAATAAGAACCAAGAATATCTAGATAGAACTAGTTTTCTTAGATATCTTTTAACCCAGATTTTTCAAAATCACAACTTCTGATACTGGAAGTAGGTACGAGGGTATACAACTTGTAACAGTTTCAAATATCTTACTTGCTGCATTTAAATATTTCTAGAATGTGAAATCTGACCAATAGGATCCCTGCGAATGATTTTAAATTATGTGAACTTCCACTTTTATAACCTCCAGTCCTGTTGTGAAGTTTGAACCCCCCCCCCTAACAATGACATGAAAATATTAATTTTTTTATATAGATTTTTTTTTTTACATTCATGATTATCATATGCCTTCAACATCAGTTCAAACATCTGAAGAGGCCACTTGGGATGAATTTTTGTTCTTGGCTAATTTCTCATTGCCAATTGTATGTCATGGAAGTGTGGCACTGGATGTTGCCATCAATAATAAGAAAGACTGAATGACTCTCAGAGGTACACTTAACATGGAAGTAATGATAAAACACTAGTCCATCTTCTAACAGTGTTGGGTTCCAGTGGCTGATTAGTTTAGATTGGGCCTAAATTGTGCCCCCCCTCTCCCCCCGCCACACACACAATCCCTGATCATATATAATAAATATCTTATGCATGTAATTAGAATTCACATTAAGTTACTACTGAAATAAAACTTATCAAAATGCATGTCCAACATTACAGCAATAATGTTAAATTATTCATCCACATACCTTACATTTAAAAACAAAGCATGCCCCCCTCCAACATAAAATTCTAGATCTGCCCCTGGGTTTTATACACTTTTCTTAAGTGTCTCACTGCACCGTGCTGTACCTTAACTGGCTGCTTTCTTGATGTTTTAAACGTTTACTTAGTTATTAGACAATAACTATATGCAAAACATGTGGAAGATAGCAAAACATACATTTAGATGTAAATATTGCACTTCCTGGCAAAAAGCTCCCAATTAAGATATACACTTTAATTTATTCATTGTAGCTGGTTTATAATTTACCTTGGTCAAACAGAGCAATACATTTTTTGGGTGGATTGTGTCTTCTTTTCTTTTATTGTCAGTTCATGTCCTTAGGGGGTCATACATTTAGTGCAGTGTGTCATTTTTTGGAGCCATTCTTAGCCTTTAGGAACAGTTAGCATGTAAACGGGCACATTGTTCTCACAATAATCATGTACGTTCCACAAACTTGTTAAATATATGCAATAAATATGTAAGTCATAACTAATTTCTTGTGATGTTTCTTTGTGTGTATTATTTTTAGGGGCAAATTCTCTCTTTTTTTTCTATTAGAAAGGAAAGACAGATTCTACATTTACTTATGACTCATTATAATTTTAAGTTGGGTCAACGAATACCAGTAAGTTAAGTTTTGATTAAAGTAAAGTAAATCTTAAAAACACTCATAACTTAACTTTCTTCTCAACAGTCTGTATAATAGGCACTTGCTATCATAAGTATTACTGGGATTGTCAGCTATTTTTGATCGTTAATTGGAATCAACATACATTGTATTCAGTCATTCTTAAAAAGAACTATGCATTAGTTTTTAGGTTTTCTGTAAAATTGCTTGCATTGAGACAATTTAAATGTGTGCCAGCAACATAGGGTTTCAGTGACAAATGGAGTTCTTAACAAGAGAAAAACTGTCCTAAATGTAAATCTCTGTTCCAAGACTTAACTCTCTGACCCTGCTAAGCTGGGTTTGATCAGGCTTAGGTAAATAGTGTAGATCTAGATCAGCCAACACCTGCAGGATCTGTATTTCTGGCTGCCAAGTCCATCAGTACATCTTGTTATCTAAGTCTGAGTAAACATGTATACTGGGTTAGGAACAAATGAAGCATGATGAGGATCGATGTACAATTGGCATTCATTCTGTCAAGTGTAACAGGGAATCTTGGTCTATTGTGGGCTGTAAATTGGAATCCACTTGCCAGAGCTAAGGACACCCATTTGTCTTTGTGTCCATCATTTGTAATACTTCTCCATCGTTCTTGTAACTAATGCAAAATTTCTTGTCAAACAAATGCATTGATACAGTGCCCATTATTGGACAGTATGTTCCTCAGGTCATAGGGACTTTAATCCACACAAAAATGGGCACCATTGCTTAATGTTAAGAGTTGCTGTTGTTTGGGTTCAGAGAAAGCTGAATTTCAGAAGCACAAAGAATTGATGTATGACCTTGAATACAAGCAGTCTGTCTTCATGCCTGGGAAGAAACAGATATGTATGTCAAAGGAGACTAGAAGCATCAATTGTATACAAGCATGCTTCAAATATTAACATTAAAATTAAAAACTATTTAAACTAAAAATCCAAGTGTTTATTGTGTAATACAGGTATACATAAAATGCAGATTTATTGATTAGCAATGTTGCACAGGAATATCAGTCAGTGACTAGAGGAAAGGGTCTAAAAAGGGAGCAGGTGTTCCACTTACTATGCATTGTTTACTAGGCCGAGATATTTGTGATATCCCACACAGGGCCTCACTGCCTTCTGCAGCTCTGTTCCAGGTTATATTTGACAGGTCAGTTGTATCTACTCAGCATCTTGGTCTAAATTTACCGCACAAGTTCGGAAAAGAATAGCACTTTTGGGATATTTAGTGTTAGATCACAAGGTTGTAGTGGTGACAAAATAAGTACAACATAACTAGGAATTTAGAATTCAGTATATTTTGGTCGCATCTAGTTGCATTTAAAAGCATTCATTTTATGCCTAATTTAAGTTAATTTAAGTTTATGCAATCATATAGAAAGCATTGTATGTTTTTAGTAAAATAATTTCTATTATTGGATGTTAGTGACACTGTTTAACTTTTGTTCCAATGTATAATCTACATTTTTTTTAGAAGATGTGGTTTTTTTTTGAAGCTGAAGACTTTGCATGCTTGCCAATGTATTGTACATTTGATTTACCACCAAACAATTTTGATCATTATTTGCATGCTTTGAATCTCTTACATGGTTAAATGTACATGGCCCAAGCAGCGCTTTTGAGCACTTTGATTTATACCTGTGTCATTGATGATGAAATCTAAGAGACAATACTCTTACTTGTAATAGAAAAGATGCTTTCACTGGTCCTTCTCAATCAGTTACTTATGATCTTTCATGACCAATAATGATATCGAAAAAGTCCTGTAGATAATCAAAACGTTTTTGCATGCCTTTTACCTGAGAGGCCATTGTTTAGAGGTTAATGTTCAAGGTTTGAGGTTTGAGGGACTGGCATGAGTTCCTTGATTAAACTCTTTATTGTGCATTGCTCCAGATTGTTGCTACATTAGAACTGACTTTGCTCAAGAAGTAGGCAGTCAAACTATGGACAAATAAATGTAAAACTTTACTTGGTCAAAATAACCATCACCTAACAAAAAACACTACAACAAACCTTTCATCTGTCTGCTAATGCCCTCTGTAGAACATGGTTTTACAGCAGATGTCTGAGCCCTTTTGCTTCAATTAGTCAAATTTCTGTCTTGGTTCAAATTCTTCCACCACAGAAATCGAGATATCAAAACCTTGTTGCCAATTGTGATTTTTTTTCCTATGATTTTATAAAAACTATGAAATTCCTGGGAGGCAAGGAAGAACCCTCAACAGACTCCTACAAAAATGTCTGCTTCAATCAGGGCAAAAACAAAGCAGATGTCCCAGAGGCATTGTGGGTAATGGTAGTAGACTGGTTAGCAGAATTGTGTGAACAGAAATCATTCCTTTACAAGATACCATAAATTAAATTATAAACCCATCACCCTGAGTGGTCAAATCATCAAGGCATCAAGGGGAACTATGGAACTATAATTAACATGAACGGCTATGATGTTGCTGATGTGTTGATTCTTGGTTGTTGTTGTTGGTTTGTTATTGTTTCTTTTGTTGTTTAATACATGTTCTTATGAGAACATTTTTAAGGTTGACAGATATATAACTTTACAATAGATTGTGTGTCTTTTAAATATTTATGGAACAAGAAAACAGTAAAATGGACATAAGGCTATAATGTTTAAAGTGCTAATTTCATTTTTTGTTAGAAAACAAAGGTAATTTTAGAGGCACTGACAAAGAAAATTGTTTGCCTAAATGTAGTGTGATAACCTGCCAGGTGTTTACAGTGTGTTGTCACAATCCTTCTACTAGTTGACTTAAAATTGTAAGTGACATGTGAAAAGCCCAAATACAAGCAGGTTACGGGTTAGGGGGATGTTTATTGAGATCCAGTGTATTATGGTTCACTAATTGATCGGGTTCAAACTTTTAATTGAATGGACCAAATTATGGCATAGACCCTATTTAGTATGAATGAATTGATTTGAACTCCTACTGACAGCATCAAATAGAACTTGTCTGTTATTATGTTGATTGCTCATTTGTTTTGGCTTTTGTTTGTTCTTTTGTTGTTTGTATGGATTGGTTTTCTGTATAATCTCTTACTTTAGTTGAAATTAAAATAATTTTAAACATGACTTTAATTGTTAGTCATTACAAGTCCTAAAAACAATTGTTCTAATGGTTCATTCATTTCAAATCTAGAGCATGATTGGGAATACTGCTAAAATAAACATGGAAAACAGAGTTAGTTGTCTCATGGTCGTTTATAAATAAAATAGCTAACTATGCAGCATTACTCAAATAGAAAAAAAAAAACATGTTTGTTATGATGAGTGGGATGTAATATGTAACTTTAACATAAATGTTTAACATCAATAAACATTTTATATGATCTTTCAGGTAATAATTATTGTTATTGTTGATTGGTTGCTGCTGTTGCTGCAAATGATAGTATGTTATGACAAATTCATGTGCATAAGTCTCAGGCTTTTATTTGGTAAGAAAATGTTATAAAGCTTCAAACCTCATAGTGCAGATCGAGAATCCCTACTGCTCCAAGTGGTATTAATTAAAAAAACACATCATCATAATATAGCACCCAATTATAATGAACTGAACTATTCCTCACCTTAATTTTTTTCCTAACCTGTAAAAAGTGTGTTCTTGTATTTTCTATCCTGCAGACATAATGTATTTTGACATTCTGCTTGGCTTTTACACTTCCCTGTTACCTGTTAGTGTACCTGGCTAATTAATTGACCCTGATGTTGCATTCATCATCAAAGAGGAACAGAATCATTGGGGGTGTTTCTTAATTAACACTAATTACTGTAAGAATTAAGCGAGTCATTGAAGAGAGGGGTTGCACTTGGAGAACCAGTTGATAGAGATTAGATGTAGGCTTAGTGGGTATGAAATCATACCTGTTGTCAGCTGAAATTCTTGAGCATCAAAATATACCTGCATCAATGTTGTAAGTTGTTCAAAGTGAGTGAAAAGTCAAAAGATATGCTTGCCTAAAAAAACAATAAGTTATACGAGTCTGTAAAACTGTCAGTGTGCTTTAAACGTGTTTGTATTACTCTCTCTTCACAATGAATGTGAGAGCATACCATCTAAAAGTATTATATAGTAGTATGGTATATAATTGGTGTAATGATAAGTGCAGCAAACAATTAGAACCGGTGCCAATAATACCAGTGATTTACAGTTACTGTATGATATAGCTCAATATTACTTGAATGATTTAAATAACCATTTAAGCAAATCTCAATTATAGCCTGAATGATTCCTGTTTACCTTTGTGGGCAAATCTTGGTAATACTAGAGCAATTCCTAATTGCTTTTTTGTCTTCAGCATTCTTACAAAAATCTTCAAATATTATCATGTTTGCAATGTGCTTTTCTTTATCACAACTCCACTATTTCCCAAACCTGTCTTCCCAAGCCAGTCATACCAACTCACTTTCTCTGTGAATGATCCATGCTAAATATAATAAAGATTGGCGCCTCCTAGCACCAAAGTGTCTACAAATCATACTCAGAGATTGTCAGGAAGATGCAAGAAATCATCCTTTGACACTGACTGCATAGTCTCAGTAAATATTGACCTTTCAACATGATAACTGCTTACAAGATTAACACTATCTCTCTCAGCCTTAAGAGAGCCATGGTTATTTATAAACAAAACATTATTTATTATTTCTTCTCTGGCACTACATCATCCCAAAGGGAGAACTTATTTTGCAGGTATGCCACCCACTAGGCTTCTATATGCTTGGGTACCCAAATTCACCGAAACTCCTTTTAAAACTGGGGGTACACTTTAGCGCATTCATGATGTAGGAAATTTAAATGTAAACCTGCAATATTAGATGAGAAGAAATAAAGAATTAACAGTAAGAAGTACTATAATACACACCAGTATGTGTATCAATTAGAGTTTATTTTGTTGTTGTCTTTCACGTACTAATCTCTCATTACTTGACTGATGGAGCAGGTTGCTTATGGATTTCTAACTGTTAGAAATGTTTGAGGGAGGAGGAAACACTGACACAAACAACCCAATAAGAAATTTCCTTTCATTTACCTTTCATTTTACCTCATTTACTCAAAATCATTTTTCGAGAACCAGCCGTCGAACAGTTAAGAGTCACCGACTTGTAACTCCTCAGTCCATTGCAGAGTAGGTTCGAGTACAAGTCGGGGTAAAAACTATCATGCTGCGAGGTTCTCCACCTGACCTGTGTTGTGCGGGTGGCTTCACCCAGACATTTATCTGGGGTATTCCTCCACCAATAGTTAGCTGAACTTTCACAATATGACCATATTTGAGCCATTGCAATGCTTAACCCTAATCAAAACAGTCAAAACATACTTACTTGTCCTGGCACAGTAGGCAAAGTTCAAATTACAGTGCAGAAAAGCCTCAATCCTAGGCTGAGACATCCAGACGAGCAAATGGTTGTCTCTCTTGCTTGCTCTTTATTGTCTGCTTTCTTGCTGTTAACTTATATGGGTAGATCTATGACTGACTTTTTAGCAATAGTTTGAAATGTATTGCATCAAGCAACGATAGTTGTTCTAGCAAACTCCAACTACATGTATTCTTAATAGAGAAAGACCTCAGTGATGGAAGAAGACCTCAGATGAAAACGTCAAAGTAAAACCTCCGGCACTCCATAGTTCAGTTGGAAGACCTACTCACTTCTTTTGTTACTTTTTCCATACCAGTATTGACATTTAAGGTTTATATAATTTTTATGTGGGAAGGGCAGTGAATCAAAACATCCTGTAATTTTAAGGGCAGCACTAACTTCGCTTCATTTGTGCTACATCAACAAGCAAATAAAAGGTTTGTTTGGTTTGTTGTTAAAGCCTGAAATTCCCTAAAACACAAAACAAACACAAAAGTAAGAAACCATTTTTTTCAATATCAAACATTCTTAATTTTAAAAAAAATACTTTTGTAGCATGAACATTGCCATTTAGTGAGTGAACTGGAGCATGATTTACCATATTTGTTCATGTTTGAACCAATTAGGTGATGTTATTGATATGGCAGAGTGAAAGCTCAATTTTCCTCCAGTGAAAAATGGAGTGTACGTACTAAAGTCAATATTCTAGAGAGTACTTCGTGACTCAGTTTGTTGACCAATTGTAGTGTTAAATAATCTCATTGGTAGCTTTTGACATCGTCACTTACTTCATCCTCATCCTCATCATCCTCATCATCCTCATCATCCTCATCACCATCATCACCATCACAACCACCACCACCATCATCATCATTATCATCATAATCATCATCACCATCATCATCATCATCATCACCATCACCACCATCATCATCATTATCATCATAATCATCATCATTATCATCATCATCATCACCATCATCATCATCACCATCATCATCAATCATCTTCATCATCATAATCATCATCATCACCATCATCATCACCATCATCATCACCATCATCATCAATCATCTTCATCATCATCATCATCATCACCATCATCATCATCAGAAGAAGAAGAAGGAGAAGAAGAAGAAGAAGAAGAAGAAGAAACAGTAATACTAATCCTCATTATGCTTCTCCTTGTCATTATCATCATTTTCAGCATCATAGACATCATTCTTGTCCAATATCTACTTCTCTGCATTATTATTGACATTATGGAAGTTGCATCCATCAAAATACACTCAATTAAAACAATGTTATAATTGATCACCATACAGTGTATGAAACATACTTGTGTATAATGTGATAGATAGAATGTCCACTGGCAATCTTTATGTTTCCAGGGCCCATGGTTTAAAACTTTAAGCTCAAGCCAGCTTCAAGTATCTGTTTGGTCAGATTTCAAAATCCATTCAACTCTAACCAATCACATATTTAGGTGATGACTTAGAATTAAGCTCAAAATTTTATAATGATTTAGTTAAGTTAGATTGAAATGTTTTGACAATATAGCACAAGTTTCTTACCTTAAAGCTCCCACTTACAATTTCCTAATTCAGAAATTAGGTTCTTAACTCTTCTATCATCAAAATAGTTACAAAAGCATCAATAAAACTAAGAACTAAGGAAAACACTTTTTTTTACCAGAAATTGGAAATAAATTGATGTATGGGTTATCCCCCAGACTTCCGTCAATGCTGTGGCATGAGTCAACATTTTGTTACCTTATGCTCTCAGTAGTTTCATTGCATTAATAATTTCCTATTTGATCAGAGAGCAGTCATTGATTTCATGAAAATGGAGAAGTTGTGTATAAACTGTATTAAAACTCCTTCCAAATTCCTCCGACAGCATCAATTCATCAGAACAACGTCTCCTAAATCTTAACTCTGTAATAAAGTCAATAATAGCAATAAAAGCACAATTACGAAAAAAAGGAAAGCATTTTGTCTGAGGAGATTTCTTTGCTGATTTCAACCCGCATTCTAATGTAGGAGTGAACTGTGTCTCATTTAATTCCCTGTTTGATTATTTCTTAGCTTAAACTGCACAGAACTCTTGTTTTCGATCAAATCTTTGTCATCAGAGGCTTGATCCTTACAGTCGCAATGCTCATGGTTATACAGACACTTGTAAACATTATTTTGAATAGTGTTGTATTTTTAAATTTCTTTTAAAAAACAACAACATATGAATAGAGAGAAAACAACACTTTGACTTGTGTATATTACTTGTGTATAAGGTTCTTGCTGTGTTTTAGAATATTTATACCATGGTTCATTTATAGTGTCTTATCCAGTACTAGGTTTCTTTATTTTTTAATACACCATAGCAAACATAATGAGGACCATAATTGTGATGTCTTGCTATTATATGACAACACAGAGAACCTAGAGAAATGTGTCAGCAGTACCACTGGTGCACTTCTCATCAGCTAGAAGATGTAATCACATGGAAGGACTAGGTTGCACTCAGCTGATTGATCTATTGGCTTATTGTTGTGATATATCTGCAATAAATGCAGTTAGACTGGGCAAACCTACATCATCTCTTTTTTTGTTCAAAATCACCCTAAAACCATTAAAATATTTTCAAAATTTGGAAAGATTTCTTCTGTTATTCATGCATGTTTATTTTCTCTTTTCATATGCTGTGGCCAATCGTGTCTGTAGGTAAGTGTGAATTTCAGTTATTTTCAATATTTCATGTATGTTCATATTATGGGAATTTTTTTCCTTATTTTTTTTTTAAGTAAGTGTAAATTGTTTTGGTAAGTGTTATTCAACACGGAACAGCAGTTCAACACTTAGGTTAGCGATTTGATGCAATTATGGACTTCTTGTTTAATATACAATGCCAGTAGTTATTATTATAATAACTCATCCCACCAAACATATCTCCAAATTGTTTATACATACTCTATTGTTTCATCTCCAGACATGAATTACAATGGCAAACCATTTTAATTTTAGTTGTCCCATACTGACAGTTATGTAATGCTAATGCCCTGCCTAACAAAATTATGTGTGCCAAACTTGTGCCAAAGTATTCCCAATTGTTTTAACCTTAACCATGATTTTGTGTTAGCAAATCCTTCTGAATACTTCTTGTTGTCATATAGACAGCAATAATATGGGGATCTGGTGGCGTAATTTGCATTAATTGGCAGACCTCAGTTGGCTCGATGGTGTACAATGAGACGAGACAGAGATATCGAGTGATAATCAATGAGACAATTGCATGTTCAAATGTCTTTATAGTAGACAAAAGATACCAACAAGGTTCTTCTACTTTAATCTATTGTTTTCCATTGTCTACCACATCAGCTTGGATGTTATTTAACCCTGAAGGACTGTGGTTTAGTTAAGGGTTTACATATTCTTTATTACTTGAAATGCATTCCTTGCTAGGTTACTTTTTTTGTAACACAGAGAAGTGCACATAGTCTTCTGTATACAATTTTGTAGCTGGAAAAAAACAGCTAATAGATTATTTTAAACCTGTCATGGAAATGAGCCCAAGGACCGTACCACTTTTTGAAGTATGCCCTTTTGGTTGATTTTCCATGTCATGAGCAGAACTTGGCTACAGTGTGACAGAGTTGCTTCAATCATACTTGTAATATACTTATGTAGTTTATGATTAAAGGGGGTAACCAACAGTTTACCTATTTCAAATTGATGTAACAAAATTTTTACCACAATTACGGGAAATTCTGCATCAACTCATACTTTCATCGAAGTAAAGATCGTGAAAAAATAACTCTAAATGTTCATTCCTTCTATGTCGATCAATAAGAACAATAATGATCTATGCAAGAAATAGATACTTGTGTCAGTGTGGCTCATATAGAAAATACCTCTTTACTATACAGTAAAACCTCTCGAAGCGGCACCTCTAAGCAGCGGCTACCTCTAAGCAGCGGCAGTTAAATTTCCCCCCAGTAGTATTCAGCACAATAATGATCTATGCAAGAAATAGATACTGATGTCAGTGTGGCTCATATAGAAAATACCTGTTTACTATAATTAGTGGGGATAAACATGTATTCTTCACTGTTCACACAAATCATCATTGAACAGCATTTTGCAGGACCTTTTCAGCTAACAATGACTTATTTGGTTGTTTGAGGAAAAAAAATGCTCCAAACTGTCAAATACTACCTTTAACGAAAGTGTAGAGCATGAGATCAGTAGCATGTAATGTTTAAAAAAGACAGTCTGGTTTTAACATAGTTTCTTCATGTTCACCTCAAACAGAATCTGATGAGATGCTGGGTAAAAGGGTCTATGTGTGTGTGGAAATGAATATGTGTCTGTGTTTTTTGTTGTTTTATGATGGTATTAAAATAATTTTAATTTATGCAAAAATTTCAGCATTAACAATCTGCAATAATCTCTGACCTGTGCTGATATTTAAACATTTTTATGACAAAATGTGAAACATGAACCCATTGACCTGACATTGTATCATAAACTTTTTAAAACAATTTTGACCTGTGAACAGTGCCTCTGTTCTGTTTTCTTTTAACAGGCACCAAGCTGGAGACTTTATATTATAAAAACAGAACAAATTCTTCATTTACTGGATGGTCTGGTCTGCATTTTTTTTCATTAAATAGCCATTATCTTACCGTTTTGTTTACAAAACCAGTCTAGCTGATGCCTCTTGTCTAGTTTGCATATTTTTAGTTAAATATTTTACCCTTCTTTATTCCTCAAATATATCAAGTAAGGGAAGAAGTCTATAAAACAACAGCAAAATAAAAGATAAAAGAAGATGTAAAAAATGGAAAATCTGTAAATTTTCTGTAACAAGAGGCCCATGGTGGCACTGAAGCACGCACATGAGAACACTCTCTTTCAGTATGCTTTAAAATCTAATCACAAGATTAATTGTACAAAACCATGCATTTTGCATCTTTTAATCAATAAAGTTAATAAAGTTACATGTTAAGCAAATTCGTGCATGCATTATTATATCAAGATTTCTATGCAGACAAAGATTCTGACTGGTTAAGTTCTATGAAGAATTGGCCCCCCAAAACTCATTCAGGGTGTTCACAGGGTTTACAAGCTTTTTTTGACCAAGGTCTACTTTTTGACCCCACCTGACCAGTAACTAACCCATTCAAGATGCATGCATACAAACATACTTACCAAGTTTGGTGAAAACTGGACCTTAAATGTGGCCTCTCTTATAACCAGGTACAGAACTGCAGTCTGTGACAGTGGGGCCCTCCCTACACAGTATATTGTAAACATCTTGGCCTTGTAGTAAACACATAGTCATGGAATACTTATTTGAATTACATTTTGCTCCCTTATAGTGCCACTTTCCTCTAATCACCAAGTGATATTTCTGCCAGACATTGATCATTCATTAATCTACATGTCATGCATTTATGCAAGACATATTATAATCACTTGAAGATCTTAGTAAATGGATGACATTATTAAAGTTAACATTTGATGTATATTAGTCCTTTTTGCCATATATATTTGTTTCTTTACTCGCACTGCTTTTTGCCCAGGCATGCAGACTAACTGCGAATAGTAAAGTTTATGCAGGGTCAATCCTTTGTGATTCAGCTTTCTTGTAACTCTTGAATGCTGTTAAAAGTGACAACATCAAATATTAGGGACAAGAATGAAAGTGCTTTAAGCACTGTGGTATTTACTGCACTTAAGAGCAGATGTGAAGGTCACTATGCTCCTTTTTCTGGTTACATTATTTTTTGTTGTTGCAATGCACAGATACAATTATGATCATAATGGTGAAATCCAGCTAATTATTGATGGAGGAAGACCCCAGACATTATATATATCTGGGTAAATCCACTGACACACTGCAGATCAGATGGAAGACCTCCTCACATGAGAAGTCCTCACACTGACAGGACTCGGAACCACATGGTGAAGGGCAGAGAAGTCAGGGACTTAAACCACCCATCCCTTTTTGGTTATATCACAGGAATCATGTTCTTCTGGATGCTCTTTTTCTATGTGCTCTGAAAGTTTATTTATAAATTTGAAGTTCAATCAGTATTATTTCTTGATTATATTTGCATCTGGTTTTAACAGTGTGGACATACCAACTTAAACATTTAAAATTTAACTCCTGCACAATTTAAACCATGTGAATTTTGTTACACATTCTATCATGAAAATATAAAGAACTCCTTTTTATCCTGTGAGAGACGGGATAAGTCTTAAATTGTTACGTTGGCTGCTTTCATTGTAAAAACAGTAACTACTAATACAGTGAATACAAACAATGTGTTTTGATGGGACTGATGATGATGATAATGACCATGAAATGAAACAACAACTTGGTTGATGCTAATAATGCCACTTTCACTTTTGCTGATGATAATAAGAATTATGAAGTACCAAATGCTGCTAATCTATGCTAATGAAAGCTGACAGAAAGACCAACAGGTTTTGAAAATAAAAGATATATATTTTACGTTGTTTACTGTTGATGATAATGCTGATGATGGTGATTATAAAGATGATTATATGTTGACAGATTCTCTGACAAGATTCAGATATATATAATAAGGATCTCTCTGGTCTGCTGGTAGCAATGCTTCAATAACAACCACACACTGACAGGAGGCATCTGGAGATATGGGAATTTACCATCATAAAACTAAACACCTTTGGAATGAGTTTCTCTTTTTAAAGTTTATATCAATGGACTAGTTATGATCGTTTTCCTCATCTAATACCGCTGGTACCATCATCATGGGGTTTGACAGTCACATGACAGTTTGATCAAAGCTTTCCATTGCTCTTTGTTCTGTGCATCTAGTCTTACCAGGCCAGTGGCATGTCTTCTAAGATGATATGATCCAATCCCTTTCATGTTCCCCTCAGGACATCGGGCACCTGGCCGCTCCAGTGCCTAGACTGTGTTAGACCTTGTGCTTATCGGGTCTTCGCTGGGAATGTCTGAACCCTTGAAACTGGTTTTGTCATGTCTTGGCCGGATGCCCAGGATTGACACCACTGACCTGGGACTAATCTCAGCATTGGTCCCTAATGTCATTGCAGTCTTGTTAGGACAGCTTCCTTCACCATCCATATCAGAGATGTGTTTGTTAGACACTCCTGGTTTATAATGTGAACATGGATTCTGCAGTTAAATTCAGCATTGTCATTATTCTGGTGACAATAGATTTCTGCTGAAAGTGTAAATCTTTTGACAGTCTGGTACATATTAGGCTATCAAAGCCTACAAAATATCTCTGAACTTTGAAGTTAATAAAGATGGAAATTTATGTTAAAAGATTAAAAAATTCTAAAAATTTAACAAATTTAGCATTAAGCCATAAAGAAATAACTAATTAAAATATATGTAAATAAATAGCTGAGGCGTTAAACTGAATTGAACTCTAACATTATAAAAGTCTCAAAAGTTTAGTGAGTTTATACTTGTTTTATTTTATTTTGTTCATCAAATCTCTTTATAGCTTGTGCTTATTAGAACTGTATAATCTGTATTATAATACCTATGAGATGTATGGGATGTATGTTGCTATGCCTACACAAGTTCATTCTCAACCTTACATCCCTTCATACACAGTAAAACATTCACCATTCATGGTTCAACAATTAGTTTTATGTTCCCATTCTTCCATTGTCATAATTAATACATCAATTATGTTTTACATTGTATTGACATCTTGACCTCATTTCCATCTGATAGTGACCCACTTATAGGTTAATAGACCTGCCAGTTTGAAAGTTGTATCTTGAGGCAAATATAACTGGACTATATTGGACATTGGGACATTCAGTGGTTATAATTGTTTAGGTTTAAATTATCACAACAACAAATGGAATTGTATTTACATTGAGACTTGGTTTTTAAAAGATTTTTATGTTAATAATTCTTAGCTAGCTAGCTAAATTTGTTGATGACTAATTATATTGTAATTATAATTGCATACCAATTATTAGACATCAACTTCCATCAACATGAAAAAACATACTAAGACATATTGTTAGAGATGTAGCTGCTTATAGTGAAGATCCTGATCAGACAGCTGTAGAACTACACAATTAACCTAAGGCTGACCTGTACAAGCTATGCAGTCTAAAAGGTAAGTACATTTTACATGTCACTTGATCACAAGTTCACACAATATAAACTTAAATTTATTTCACTGAACAAAGAACTTAACTACCCGGCCACAACATTACCATTGATGCCCATTTTCATTAAAAGTATTTCTTTATTACATTGGAGTGACATCAAGCTTTCATTGATAAGAAATAACGACAAGCACAATGCATGCCCTGTCATCTGGAAGACCAGCACTACCACATTATGAATTTGTCCTGATCTTGACTCGAACCAGCATGGTGAACAGTCAAGGATATAAGTTACAGAAGTGAAAGTACTTCACAACATTTTAATCTAGGTTGATGTGACATATATTGGCTACCACCACTTAGGTGGCCTGGAGTGTGGATTCATATTAAATCAACTGACCGCAGAATATTCAGGACAACTGTAATGAAATTCACTGACCTATTTTATCACCATTTAAGACCTCCTTTTAACTGCTGAGTCGTTTATCTTTTTGTTAAACATTGTCATCAGGTACTCCTAGCCATATTAAGAGGGGAAGGGGAAATCTGAGTTGTCTACAGATCACCTAAGGTTACCTGGCATATTGAACAGATACTAAATGGCAATTGAAGCTCACTTGAGAGAATGCTGATATTTTGAAAAAAAAATCAGTTTTGAAAGAGGGTAACGACGTCTTATTAAAATGGTTAATTGGCAGTTGAAACGTAATTTTCTAACAAAAACTTATAATATATACAAAATACAGCCAAAACAAATAAAAGCACAGTTTAAAGTTAAACTCAGCAATAAAAGCCTTGTTAACATTTGA
Organism: Sinonovacula constricta; assembly: GCA_007844125.1. Lineage (NCBI taxonomy): Eukaryota > Metazoa > Mollusca > Bivalvia > Cardiida > Solecurtidae > Sinonovacula > Sinonovacula constricta. The sequence goes on from CM017573.1 coordinate 3,580,077, forward strand.
GATAGCAACCAGACATTACAGAGACGTTACCTCATTGATAGACCATTGAAAGAACATACAGATACAAATAAATATATGCTCATGACACAACATCATGGTAGTACTATACCTTTCTTTACATTCAGTACCTTGAGTGATATATTTCCATATTGGTAGTAAAGGACAGTTGACAAGGCTCTGTCCCTTTCTACCTTGTATGGACTCTTTTGCATACAGCTTGTAGGCTCAGTTCTACCTTGTATGGGTTGTATGTTCCCCCGCAGGTCCCTGAAACCTGCTGTAAACCGACACGTCGTAAACTTCACCAGCGTGTGGCTTAATAGCTAAAGACGGCAGTATCTCACATGTATGTAACATATACCTGCTGTAAACATTGTGTGTCCCAATCCCTCTTATGTTATACAGTCATGTTTACATAGTTCTGTGAGGACAATTTTTATGGTTATATCCATATGGATAAGGATGTCTTCGTAGGAGGATGTGCTGTCATTTTATAAGGCACTAATTGGAATTTAATTTGATTTAATTTGGAGGATTTAAAGGCTTGTTGCCAGAAACAGAGGAGTCACATTGTCTTGTTGCGTGTTGAGATCTGTGGCCTTAAACATGATAATAAGGGGATCAGTCATGTGACAATTGTTTGATGAGAATTAAATAATTCTGCATTGTGATCTTGAGGACTAATTAATGTGCATGTGCACTGGTTGTTGTATTCTAATTGGATTAATGCACAGAACAGAAGCTAATTAGGAATGCAGAGGAACATGCAGAGGATGTTCCGTTCTGGCAAGGTAAATAGATACAATTCTTTTCCAAAGTATATATTGGACTTATTTTTTCGAAGTTATTCAATGATATTTTGTTATATTTAAATTGTGATGATGCATTGTAAATGTAATTTTTATTATTTGGGATATAATGGCTCAAGCAATTGCTTACAGTGGTATTTGCAATATTGTAGAACCCTATCATTTTATATTTGCCTTAGCTGGATAATTTGTGTACAAATAAATAATTAATCTTTATTGTGTGGGGTTGATAATATATGACAAAAGACATAACTCATGGTGTCAAGCAGTCTTTTGTTGAGGAAAATGCCAGACAATATATCTGGGTAGAACCATTGGCACACTGTGGGTCAGGTGGTAAACCTCCTTACATACAAAGTTACTGACCAAATGGCACTTGAACTCGGGTAGTGTTGTGCTGAGGAATTTTAAGTTACCAGTAATTTAGCATTGTGATCAGTTAAACTGATGTATTTTTTTATGTACTGTTGATTATCTTTTTCATAATATAATCTACTGCTTTAGTGATGCAGTAAAATTGTTAAAAAGTATTATTTGGGAGTTCATTTGAAAAAAATTGGTTGATATTTCTTTCACTAAAGTTAAATCATTGATGTGGACAAAAATGGATGGTAGAAATGTAGCATTAATCTGGAGGGTTTCGTAATTATGTTCTAGCCTACTCAAGGCACCATGATGAAATTCAGCATTCAGGCATTTCTTTTATTGTTTTCAGTTTTTACTTAGCAAGAATGAGCATTTTATTCAAAATATTAGATTTTCTTTTAATAATTGTACAATAAAAGGCTTATCTTTTCCATTTTGGGGACAGTTAAAGATAATGACACACTGGGGGAGAGGACCTTTAATGTTGACTAAGTTTGGATAAAAAAACAATTAAAAAAAAAATTTTTTTTTGACAGTGACACTTTTAAAATGATTATGACAAAATGGTCACTAACAGGCTCCTCAAGTAATAATTGTTATTGTGAGTAAAGGTGCTAAATTGTGGACAGAGACTGTCTCACAATGGAGGGAACCTTGCCTTAGGTTTTAGTCTCCTGTGATAGCTTTAAAGGTGGTATCCAACAGTTTGCCTTCATCTGACATATGTAATAATATCTGACCTGTTTTATATTTTTTGTGCATAATGTCTGTAGAAAAAAAAAATCATGCTTAAGTCTAAGCTTTGACGGTTTTTAACTGTATCTCAACTTTACAGCAGTAAAAATCGTTAATAAACACTTAAAATGTTCACTCTTTTCAAATCTGTAAATAAGAGCGATTTGGATTCTTGCTAAAAATAGACATCGACGTCACAGCGTATTATGATGATGAGCTAAAACATAAGTGGTCACATGGTTTACTTAGCTTTAAAAAAAAAAGCTAACTGTGCAGCATGGCTCAGATAGAAAAGACATGTTTGTAATGATGATTGTGGTGATATGGTTCACTTTTCAGACAGGTGTAGGACATCAATAAACAGCATTTTGCTAGATCTCTTCAAGTAACAATAGTTTATTAAGACGTTTAATGAAAATATTTTTGTTTCACAATGTCGGACACCACTTTTAAGACATGTTTATATTTTGAAGATAGATAAGTAAGCACAAGAAAGTGAGTGTGTTGAATGATTTGCTGTTATCAATTATATTTTTCATTCTCTCTTAAGTGGATAATGCATCTTTATGTGGTAATATGTAAAAAATAATTAATCAAATATGGAAAGTTGTTTCTAAATAATGAATAATTATGTCATTTTAAACTTTCTGCCAAATAATGTACGTGTTCCCTTTCTCAATGAAAGTCCACATGTTAAAATACAGTGGGCTTTTGTAACAGAATGCATTATTTAGTGTGTTAAATGAAAATGTAAATGTATTTTTCTTTAAAGACTTTAAAAGTAAACACAAAACATAACTTAAAATACAACAGTCCTAGAACTTTTGGCAAAGACAATATGTCATAATGTCTCATACTCTTGTCGAGGTGTCTCTGTTAAGGCAGTGCTTATTCTGCTTCAAACAGAATTCTGTGAAAAACTTTAGCATTGTTGATGAGAATTTATTTTATATCAGTTATCAATTTTATATTAACCATTTTGTTCAGTACTTCAGTTATTACTCCATATTTTCATGTAATCTTTTCATTTCATGATTTTACCCCGTGATTTTTTTGTCCATACTTAGGCATTGAAATGTTTATGTGCAGCATAAGACTGATTGTTTCTTGAATTATTCATGGTTACGAACATTATCACTGTGTTAAGATTTGCAATTAAGGCTTTATCCCCAATGCTCGAGACTAGATTAATAATTTTCTTTCATTTTCTTCAACTTCATTTTATCATTTTAATGGTGTTGGGAAGTCTCACATCTTATTAGTACTGCAGAAAATGTTAAGGTCCTTTAGGAGGTTTGTGGTCTGTCATACATAACAATGGCTGTATTATAGTTCAAATACAGTGGGGTATATATTGGCACAGTTGTTTTCTTGGTATCATTCCTTGTTTTGCCAAACTCTGTAGTGGTGGAACTATCATAGTAACATTTTTATAGGGAGTGATAACTCCATGGCTCCTTACTGTTATATTTTTATTCTGGTTACATTCTTTTGCTCTGTATAAGTCAATAATGTCAATAATGTCTTCCATTTAAAAAGAAAAGGTGACTGTGCCAGTCTATTTTGAATACTAAGGTGCTATTTCCAGTGGTTTTCATGGGATTTAATTTTTATTCTTTAATTAAAATAACTATCTGTAAGGTTTAAATGCAATGGTCATTTGTATGATTAGTATACGGTGCACTTGGTAGGCAAATATATACTAGCATGTATCATACTTGGACATTTTGAACTGTGGTTAGGATGTGGTGCACAGGTGGCTTGTTACACCCTTACCAAGGGTGCCGATGGCCAGGTGCCTTGTTACACCCAAGGGTGCCCATGGCCAGGTGCCTTGATACACCCAAGGGTGCCCATGGCCAGGTGCCTTGATACACCCAAGGGTGCCCATGGCCAGGTGCCTTGATACACCCAAGGGTGCCCACGGCCAGGTGCCTTGATACACCCAAGGGTGCCCACGGCCAGGTGCCTTGATACACCCAAGGGTGCCCATGGCCAGGTGCCTTGTTACACCCATGGCTGCCCATGGGTGGTTCTAAGATTCTCTAACATTTAACTCAGTGTGTGGTTTCGAGTTCTGTTGGGACACAAACTTCCATGCGGGGAGGTTTTCCAGCTCACCTTTGGTGTGCTGTTGGTTCTATCCAGTATGCGATCTTCATTTACCAATAACTAGCTGGATTTCACCAATATTACCATAATTGGGTCGGTGCGATTTAACCCAGAAACAAAACAAAGAACGCCACTACCAGTAAAGCATGTCTATTTTTCATCTTCCAGCCCAGACATGTTAGCCTGTGAGCTATTTAGCTGCCTCTGTGTCATTGGTCAGTGTCCTTTAAGCAGTTATATGGCATCTATATATTTTACAATCTCCTCCACATAGCCTTTCAATGACCCACTTTTATAACCTGAAAATTCTCTGTGTATGTAAATAATTTACTCAACAATAAAAGATTTTGTTTGATTTTCCAAATTAATTATACCCTGAACTTTTTACCTAGCTCTAGAAATAAATATTTGATAGTGGACAACAAATGGACATGGTTGTATATATTAGAGTCGCCTACCACTCTCTGAGTGACCATATAAGAGACATAAAAGTGAACATTTTACCTACCATTTTAACCAAGTTCGAACCCCTGTAATGCTACAATATTACTTACAAATACTTAACTCATGCAGTTATTAACATGTATTGGTATATACAGTAGCACATAGTACAGATTTTTATCAGACAGTTCCCAGTAAGCTGGTTAGGATCTACACTATTGGCCCAAGCTTGATCAATTTGTTCGTAGCAGGATGTGGGCTAAGATTGGAGTGCAAGATAAGTGGATAAAATCTAATCTGCAGCCTTAAAAGAGTTCTGATCAAACCCTATATTTCTGATATTAAAAGTGTCACTACAATAAAATGATCATTGTATAAATTTAGGGGGGTACCTGTGGCCAAGCGGTTAGAGTTGGCAACTTGTGTCTCTTCAGTACGTGGATTCAGGTCCCATTCGGGTAAGAACTGGCACTTTGAGAGTTTTTCCAGCAAACCTGCAATGCAACGTGGTTTTACCCAGACATTGTTTTAGGGTCGTCCTTTTCCAATAATGAGCTGGACCTCACCAATAAAATGACAACAGTTGTGGTGGTATGATGTAAAAAACACCAAACACAAATTTGTAGGTTAGCTTTGTAGACTTTAAATATACATGTATTAGACGATAGAAATTTCCTGACATGATGTAACATGTTAATATCTTGAAAAGAATATCAGCTTGCCCTATTGTATGAATGATATAACTCGCTGTTATTTTTTGTAGACTTTAAATATATTTGTAGATAGAATTTTCCTTGTATCACTGTCCCCTTTATTTATTTCCTTAACTGGTCTGCTTAGATATGAAAATAGTGCAACACAGTTATGCAGTTTCATGTCTGATTGGGCAGAAATTAGATTCCGTAAAAGTTTGGCAACATTTCTAAATTATCATATTAACAGTGAGCTTATCTGAATATTTGTCAATGTCATTGTGCTTGGTTATCTTATTTTATCTTTTTATATCCCTTGTCTTTAAAGAGATTTGTCAAACAGGTCTTGTATGACTCAGATTGCACTGATGTATTGTCAGATAAGCTGCTATTTGCTATCCCATCTTCTCACTTGGCACACTAGTATACCAAAGTTATGGTGTTATCTTAGTCTAAACTATGAGCTATCTTTCCAACCTTACTTGAAATAGATAGGGTTTGTTTGTCCATGTCATATTTGTAATATCATGTCTTGTCATCATGATTTGAATATCAAAGTCGTAAAACTGCCAATATCTTGTCACATGGACTCTTTTTTTGTGTGATTTTTGGGGATCATCTTTCAAAAATATTTTACTCACCCACCTTAGGATTTACTTATTACTTAGTAATAATGCTGCGTCCACTGTAGAAGCCTGTTAGGAGTCCCTGACACAATACCACAGCCAGTCACACAACCCTTACACTGGGCCAGCCATTTATAATACTACACTTGCATGTAAAACAGAAGCTACTGAAATTTACATTGAACATTTTGTAAGATTTTGTAGACTGCCTTGGTTTATAAAGTGCATTGCAGTAATGAATTATGGTTGTTATTGGACATCTAGTTTTTTTGATGAAGGAAGACCATAGAAACATGTCTGGGTAGAACCACTGGTGCATTGCAGGTCAGCTAGAAGACCTTCCCACATTAAGTTCTTCACCTCCGAATGGGCTTGAACTGACGGAATGAGAGGTTAAGCAGACTGCCTTGGCATGAACCTGGCTGGAATCACCCAGTCTAATGCACTCTGGGGGCTGATCAGTGCTGTCCTACAGTTGTGACTTATCTCTTTATCCCACTTGAAATTGATAGCGTTGTTTGTCTGTCTGTCTGATAATCATGAATGCATCATCATGCCATTTTTGATTTGAATAGCAGAATGGATAAAATACAGTTCAGTTGACACAAAGGTTGTCAGATTGGTGTCATATTGCAAGTTATCAGTGTGTTGAGCAAGATAGTGCTCAGTCTGTGCTGACTGGTAAAATTTGGTCTGTTTTTTTCTATAGTGGTCTGTGCATTGCACTTCAAAAGTCAATATGTTATATTAGTTAAATTGATTTCAATAATTATTTTTATATCTATTCACGCCAAGGTCTACTTATCAATTGTTGATTTTTGATGTAAACTAATGTCTGCCAATATTTTCTATCATAAAAACAAAGATCATGATTTTAGTTATGAGAATCAATTGAATTAAAATTTTATTTCCTGGAAATTGCCGAATGACAAATTTTGAGAGCATCATACAACCATAAAGTATGTAAACAATACTATCAATAATTACATGTTAATTGTATATTATCTTTTTAACGATATGAAAGTAATGTTTCCCCTGCCTATTTTTCCTAAAATGATTAAGCAAAGATAGCTGAGATATATTGATAGCTATAATAATAAACATAACAATAACATGACGACTTCCCTATCCGGTCTCCACCCAAATAATCTATAGTCTCGGTAACACAATGGGTTAGGAAATGAGCAAATGCTGAAAACATGTTTATACTCTTTTTACGACTGGTTATAGGATTGTTTGATGGTTTGTTTGATTGATGCATACAATAAAGATGGATGAGAATCTAAATGTTTACTGATGAGGAGCTGATAACTAGTATACAAGGCAATAGGAGGCTTCAAGGTCACTGACTTGGCGTGGAAGGTGTGTATCTGGTTGAACAGATAGTTTCACCAAAATAGGAGAGGAGACAAGTTTAACTTCCTCTGGGATTTGAGCTGCAGACCATACTATGCTAGTGAGCACCTCTTACAACTTAGCTATGATGGCCTCACAAAGTGAATTTACACAATCATGTACAAATCAATCAGTTCCTCAAAGCTTTTCAATGAGAATGTCTTGTTCATTAAATTTATGTCAGTATATATTAGGAGTATTATATGTTGAACCATAAATTTGTACCAGCCAGACAACATTTCAAAAACTGTATCAAACTAAATGTGACATAATCTAAAATGGTGTCCCCACAAATGGGTTTAGACATTTCATCCAGCTTTTCCAGATTTCACACCTTATTGTCCAAAATGTTTCACTCTTCAATAAAAGGAGATGAAGATAACCTCCCTTTGTTGTGACACTTGTGACTCTCCATTGAAGAAGATTGGGAAAGTCTCTCAGCACTGACATTAAGACTCACTGACAGGACGCCTGCCTTATCAATAAAGTGAATCAGGTACTTGGGTAATCTGTTTTGTAATCAAGATGGTCCATGTAATCAGTGAACATTTTATTGGGTCATCTGCCTTGACAGTCGCACAAGTGTTTCCAGTGGACAATGGTCCACTCGACCATACTGACTCTGGGGCAGGCACATTAGCTATTTATGGCTGTTTTATTACTGGACTTGGGGACTGGTCATCAAAACTTAGTCTGGGCCCTAAACCATTCAGTCGGCTTCCGCACCAAGTGGTCAGTGGTCACTCCAACCCAATCATGCCATCAAAGTGTCACCTGCCACCATGGTGATATAACCATTTCCCCATTAATAACCACTGAGAGACTTTCCTTAACTCTTAGTCTGTTATGTTTCTTAATAACCTAGATCTAATTCTAAGCTGTTTACTAACAAATTCATGCATTGTTCAAAAGTCAGCAGCAGATAGTACAGTTCTAGATCAGAGAGCTCCCAGGAGGTTGCTGGCCTATCTGAATGTACACTGTTTGCATATACCTTTACAATTGTGTGTTCAGCAGGTTAAGAATTAAAGGTAGCTTGTTAAGAGACTGGGCAACTGGTCTTCAAAACCTAGGTTGTGTGGTCAAGGCCCATAGACAGTCAGCTGCCCCCAGAGGTCAGTGTTTTTTATACTCTAAGTCTCTTATTTATTTCCCAAACCCTATATTGCTGTTTTTTATTAGAATGAGAATGAGGTTGAAATGAGAGAAGAGTTACAAAAATATAACATCACAAGAATACAGGGTCTGTTTTAGACAAAGGAGGGGTGTTTAGCATAAATCCACAACCATTCTCTTTATCTAGGACTGTGGCATAACCATCTCCATTAGAACAACACAAAGACAATGCTTTTGCTATCTGTCATTACATACATCAAGTATTCTTTTGTAATCGATTCCTATAATGTTGATATAATGACCATATATCATTAATTTCTGTTAAGTGAAAAAACACCATTTATTACACTATTACTTTTCCTTGATTTAAATTGTAACATTTTCTTCCCAAGTTTTTTCCTGGGACACTAAAAGTCAAATTTTCAATTCTAAAAATGTAATCTTTTAAATGGCTATATTTTCTTTCCATGGTTCCTGATCAAACAGATGACTAATTCTACAATCATTTTGAGGTTTTTTTTACAATTTCTTCTGTTAGTTAATTCGAAAACCTTTCTCAAGCTAAAATTTCTGCTCTCTTTCACCTTGGAATATTGACCACTTGGACACTGAAATTCTTAGGCTAACCAGCTCACAAATCCACAGCTGTTAACATTAGACTGTATAAGATCCAGAGTCTTCATTAAAATTATTTTTAAATACATCACAGCAACACAGTTATGGTTAATATAGCAATAAGACCTAAGACAAGTTTCTTTCCACAAGCAAGTGGAAGACTTTTCCACATAAAGTCTTTCACCTCAACTGGGACTTGAACCCATGCTGTGAAAGCTGATATGTCAAAAGTCTTGGCCAAAGGTGCCTGTGGAGTCAATTTATAGCTGGATGATAGGGAGAAGATGTGTAAGTGGCCCAGTTAGCTCACTCAGTTACTGTTTGTCCTATTAGCTCAGGGTCTCATGTTGAAGCACCACACTGGCTGCTCTTTTTCCATGTGTTGCAAAATGTTTTGGCCCATTCTAAGGCTAGTCAGCTGAAAGGTCTGTTTACAAGACAAATCCTTACAAATGACCAATGATCATGTGCAATCATGACACAGGTCGTAACTCAGGCCTGAGCATGACTGAGCCAACATTTACAGCTGACCACCATCATATTACACTTGGTCACTTAGCAAACACTGGTACACTGAAGTATATTTATATTGCACTATTGTAATCAACTTGGATTTATAGCAGCGGTATGACAAGAAAGGGTCTTACCCACAATAGATGTACTTATCACAAATTTGATATCCCTTTAACTAAACTTGAACAAACAGTATCAAAAGCTCTCAAGATTGTGTGAAAAATGAAGAGTGGACAAAATGTTGGAGTCATCAGTTAAAGCTTGTTTTAACCCTTTAACCTGCAATATTTATTATTATAATGTAATAATTCATGCTATGTGTAAGTTATTAGGGAAAATACATTGTTAAAGATTATGCAGCAACTAGTTCAGATCCTGACCAGGCAGTTGTAACTAGTCCAGATCCTGACCAGACAGTTGTAGGTAAAAACTAAAATGGTAACTACAAACACTCTTAGACACTCAGCAGTGACTAGTTCAAATCCTGACCAGACAGTTGTAGATAAAAACTAAAATGGTAACTACAAACACGCTTAGACACTCAGTAGCAGCTAGTCCAGATCCTGACCAGACAGTTGTAGATAAAAACTAAAATGGTAACTACAAACACGCTTAGACACTCAGCAGTGACTAGTTCAAATCCTGAACTACTCTGTCTAGGTCTGGACAATTTTATGCTTGAAAGGTAAAGAGCTAGCTGCTTCTGCTGAAAGACTGCAGATTAGAAATGGATCAGGCAAAGGCAAATGACTTAGATCTTTATCAGCCAGCCTTTCTTGGAAGCTGTCTGTTCAGGAACTGCACCATTTGCTGCAGTGTCTCTAGCAATATGTCTTGTAACCTTTATGCCTTTAGGTGTTAACAAACAACAATAGATTTTGTACTGATTATTCATAAAACTTAGTACAGCATTATAAGGGTTAAAGCCTATTACTTTGTCAATACAGGTGGGATATAGAAGTGGACTGTGGTCAGTACATAAAGCTACCAGTCACAGGAAGTGGCCATACTTGAGCCGCTCCTTGAAATCCAGATTTATGCAATTCATATTTGTATGTGTTTACCTAATTTCCGGTTTGACTTTAATTTAAATAAAGAAATTACACATTCTCAGATTTATTTGCAATTTTGTTGTATAATATTACATTTTTTAGCAGTAAGTTATATTTAATATGGTTATGGCCGAAATATTCTAGAATTTAGATATTTTAATACCATCAGGTATAGACTAAGTTGAACAATCCTCAATGGTCATTTTTTGCCTTAAAGTTTTGTACAGAACTTTGAAATACCTTAACCTAAAAAAGAAGAAGAGCAAAACCAATAAAGTTATCTATAATACATAAAACAACACCTGAGACTGTATTATCAAAATATCACATAAACCCTGGTTGACCCGAGTTGACTGTCCTAAGCAACTGTGTTGCCTGGGGGCTTGGATCTTTGGATGATGGTCAAGGTAAGGGGTTGGCTGGTCTGGCTTATGGTAATGGTTAATGGTGCAGTCTCGCCTGCACAGTTCACAGCTGCCTAGACACATGCCACAGTAAAACAGTGCTCAAAAGAAGCCAAATAAAAATCTGATTTAATGTTAAGATAGCACCATATTTCTCAACCTCTGAATCTGTTGACAAAGATTTGTTGACCATGGCACTGACCAATAGGTTTGGTTTATAAGTCTCCCCTGGTCAGTTCACACCTAGCTTGACACTTGTCTTTCAGTTTCTTACAGAAATTCTGAATTGCTTTACTAACTTTTCTGTAGCTCCGGGTATGGCACAAATCAACTAAGATACAAAAGCCAGAGTAAAGTAATTGGGTAAATTACCCAGGTATTACTTTCTATAAATCTAAACTATACTATATATTGTTAGTTCTTACTAATGTGTTCACATTGGGATTATTCTAATCAGTACCAAGTTTAAATGGTTTGTAGTTGGAATAAAGCATATAGCTTGGGTGCCAGTCATAAAGCTGGTGGTTTGGACTCTATGCCATGGTTTGTTGACCACTGGCCATGGTTTGTTGACCACTGGCAATGTTCAGTGACCTCCCTTGGTCAGTTCTCACCTAGTTAGACACATGTCACACCTAATTATTAATGGTGGGATGTCACTCCTACTGATGACTTCATTCATTCACCATGTTGGCATGCTGAAATACCCATTTTTCTTCATCATGGCCTTGTCTAGAGTAGTACTGTTGCATGACCATTACAACTTTAGGACAGCATCAAGTTTTGTTTCCCCTGGATAGGTACTGAAAAAAAAATTCTTGTAAAAAAAGAAGTCATAAATAGAACTTAGATTTTAGAATAAATTTACTGAAATGATTAAGCCTGCTTAGACTACATTAAGGAATTTCATACAAACTTGTTAGCCTTACCTGCGGGAAAATACTTTTTTGTTAGCTGACCTGCCACGTGACAGTGGTTCTACCCAGACAATTAAAGTAGGTCTTCTTCCATCAAGTATAGCTAGATGTTGCCATAATGAACATAATTGTATTGGTGCGTGGAATTGCATGTCCAAAACAAACCAACATAAAATTATGGCAAAGTTAACTAGCATGGTTTTCTGCCTAATTGATAAACAATTCTATTGGTCAATTTTAAGACCACCATCTTTGCAAATTCTTTCACCTGTTTGCTGCTGTTTAGTCTGGCCTAGTACTATTAAGTTGATCTTTTTATTACAACTTATGTTATTCTTTATAAGACTATTTATGTTCCTTTGTTGTTTAAACTTTCCATTATCATTCCCCTCAGAAATTGAAATTCTCACTTGAAAGACATAACTGTACTTTGCAAACGGAAATGAATTATTGATGGACAAATAGCTGAAGGAGTCAATTGTTATGTACACAAACTCTTATTGAAATGTAAATACAATTCTAGGATATGCACATAGTCAAAAGTTTGACAGGTGAAATGTTGTCTCTTTTCTGCCAGAAAGTGTTACCTGTATTCAATTTTATGACAGAGTTAAGGCACCATTGTATTCATAATTGATTCCTTTAATGCTTTTATTCAGCCAGTCAGTGGTGTCTATACTGCTCTGTTTCTTTCAAATATTCTTGATTTTAACATAATCATCACCAGTCAGGCAAATATTTGTAAATATTTAAACTTGTAAAAGAAATTTAAACATTTTAGTGTATAAATTTACCTTCAGTGTTGCTATCACATAATTTTATATTTTTTCTGTAAAATAAGAAATGGTGATCAATTTTATTGTAAAAATCTTCAGTTATGTGATGAGGGTCTTTATTCAAGTAATTGTTCATTTTTTACTTCAATATGGTTAGCCATATGTATGTAATTCTTACAAAAGGAATGACTTTAAACAACAAAGAATTTGTACGTATATAATGAATATGCATACATGTGAACTCTCCAGCTTTTGAAGGGAGACTCCCTCCTTTAAGAATCAAAATTACTGGTAGTAGAAAATGAGGGGTGTTTTGCACATTTTCAGAAATCTCCCTACTTGAAAACAGATATTTTCCTTCTTTGTTTATTTGAAAAAAACAAATCTCCTACTTTGCCAGTCAAAATCTCCCACTCTGGCCTCAGAAAAAAGTTAACATGTATGCATATATGCTAAAATATATTAACTTTTCATCATTGTTTATTGTATTAATATTTGATAAAGAAGACGCAAATTTATACAAGACAAATGTTCATGACAGTGTTCAGAACTGTCCCCCAACCTAAACACATAAAATGTTAAATATTTCCTTTGTTAAATCATTTTTTGTCAAATTATCTTTACACATGAAAAAGGAAGAGCAATGACTGGAAGAAAAAGAAAAGAAATGTTTAAATTCACTCCAAAAAAATATAAAATATGGCCTACAATACTTTTTTCTATCTCCAAGCTTCATTGACATTTCCATTAATTCAATACCATCCACACATATTTGCTTACCCTACTTACAGGACTCAGTCAATGAAAGAAAACTACAAGAAAGAACAGACACTGCCCTGTTTTCTTTCTAATTATCATAGGCAAGAACATACATAGCAGTGTAAACATGAATAAATATTTACCAAAAATGAAGTATTGTCAACAATATTGCCTCTCATAGAAATAATACAGCATTGTGTGTCTACTGTCTATGAACGAAAGAAATGCTTAGCTGGATCTTTAAGTTTTGATAAACAAGCTGGCAATTTTTTCTTGGGTTTGAAACTTCCATTTATCTATGCAGCTTCTTAAAAATCATTTCATTAGTATACTTTGTTTTATAGGAGCATGGAAATTCTTTGGCAGATTCATTTGTTACTTTTGTATTTTGTACTGCATGTTCTTCTACTTAGCTTTAGGGGTTGAAAATGGCATGTGCTAACTTTGCATTGGGGTATTGTGATTTAACATTGGAGGCAGCATTTTTTTAGGTTTAAAATGGGACGTTAATCTGTCTGTGGTAGGCATTAAGTTATGTAGTTAGTAGAAAAACTTTCTGAACATTTGTGAAGTATTTGTCAGCTTGAAGAATCACATGCTTTCACAAGGGTAGCAGCTGTGTGTTAGTGCATGCATTTGATGTGTACACTGTCTCCAATTAACTCCCCACCCTACATAAAATTAGGCTTGGTATGTTTTGTCAGAAGATACATGTAGTTAGCTTAATTGACAAAAACATGGACAGGTTACAAACAATTAAGCCTGGTTGTAAGATGGTTTAGCTGGACGTTGTTTTATCTTTTATCACAGTGAAGGCAGCAGTCTGTCTGGCTTAGGCTAACAGTAAATCAATGTTTAGAAGCTTAACCCAAAGATCAGTAAACAAATCTGTGAGTAGAAAGCAGTCTAATCATCTGTTGACGTGCCCTCATCCTCCTAACATGGCCACACAGTCTGTCTAACTTCCTCAGCCTTCTTGGTCACCTTTCAACCAGCTTAGAATAAATTTACCATACATAGTCCAAAAGTGAAGATAGGATCTCTTGGTTCAGGCACCTTACATGTTGCTTGTAAATATTTTTAACCTTGTAACATATGAATGAAGTTTTTATCAAATTAGTTTTGAAATTAGTTAAGTGAGAAATAGAGAATTGGTTGTTATTATTCATTCATCTTTCATTACCTTAGTTAAAACATATGAAGTTATAGACAGTTGGGAAACAAATTCTTCCAACTTATGTTATAATGGAAGAGTCACACATTTAAAATCCTTTAGTAGTATTAAATAATTAAATGTTCAGAAAGGTATATCCAGCCTGTTTAAACTATGTAATTGTGACCAAAAATGGAACTTGAAATAAACTACTTTAAACATAAGCAATTATCTAGAGTTTGTAGAAATACAGCATCCAGTGAAACATGGTCCTTGTAACCAAAACAGTGCAATAGATCAATACTCAACCTACTCAACCTACTGCTTATTACATATCCACTATATTGAACATCTATCTACTTAGGTTTACATTGTCTCAAAATTGGACTACTTTTCCGACGCAGTGACTCCCTCAGTACTTACAGATTTTGTATGACATCATGCATCTAACACTAGTTACACAAGTAAAATTATGTGCAGATAAAGTGCTGCCTTCTTTGTATTATAAAAAGTATAAATAATACTATTTTCTTTCTCCCCTGCACTCACTGCCTCTCTCCCACACTATCTATCAGTCTTTCCTTTCTCTTCTTTCTCTCTTCTTCCTCTGCACCTTTGTCTTTCTATCTATTTTTCTGTTTCTCTCTGTCCCACTCTTCATGTCTCTCATCGCTCTGTGCCTCTTTCTTTTTTCTCCCTCTACTCTCTTTGTCATTGTCTCTGTCTCTTTCTGTCTCTCTTTTGTTGTCTCTGTCTTTCTCCTATCTCTGCCATTGTCCTCTTGCTCTCTTTTCTTTTTTCTCTCTGTGTCTGTCTCTGTATTTTCTTTTCTCTCCCCTCTTTCTTTCTCCATTCTCTATTCTCTCCTACTCTCTCCATCCCTCTCTGTCTGCATCTCTGTCTCCCTCAGTGTATCTGTCTGTCTCTCCCCCTCTCTCTGTATTCTCTTTGACTCCTCTTTCTCACTCCCTTTGTCTCTCCACTCTCTCTCTCCTCCCTCCCTTTCTGACCTCATCCTCTGTGGAACTGTTATTGCTCAGTCATGGCTACACCTCCTTGTCATGCTAGATAGTTGGGATAGTTACATTGTATAATATCAGTCTGCAGTCTGAAGGAGTGTATGTTTATTCATTAACATCCCTTCCCTATGATATATGGTCACATTAAGATGTAAATCTCCCGATTTAATTATACAGGAGTTGAACATAGTCACACTGAGTTAAAATGATATGGTGGTTTTGTATGTCTTTTGTGTGATGTTGTAGTTTTTCAAAAATAATGTTAAATGTAACTTGAGCTGCAAATGTAAGTATGTAACTTAAGATATTTAAATGACATGACTTTTCATTCTACATGGATTTTGTGATACCTTTATGCTCACTGATCTTTAAAAATATATATATCAGGTGACAGAATTTAACCAAAAAAGATGACAGTATTTTGTCCCTTCCTTTTAGTATGTTTATCACATCTGTTTGTTTCTCTTATATCCATCATCACATGCATATTATCATATTTTGCTCATCTTATTATTTTACCTAATATAATTGAATGGGGCGGTATAATGATATTTTTAAGATAACAATTTTGCTAAAAATTACCACAAAATATAGAACTTTCTTAAAAAGTATGGTGAAAAAATACCATTTTGCACCATGGTCCTTTAGAAGATAGAATTTTGCTAAAGCATCCTGCAAAATATAGAATTTTGCTTCATGAAATTTACTTAGATTTTCTGCAAAACAGAATATTGCTAAAATAAACTGCAAAACATAGGATGTCTTTTTTAATAAACTGCAAAACATAGCATTTTGCTTAAATGCAATGCAAAATATAGTAAATTGCCAAAGTATACTTCAAAACATAGTAAAAATCTAAAAATATTTTCACAAATATTCCTTTGAGGCTTTCTTAATCTTTTGCTATATATATATCACCTCTCCCCTCTCTCCATCTTACCTTGTCAATATTTTCAATCACCCCCTCACCGTTTTTCCTCTATTTTCTTTTTCTCACATTACAGTTCATCCTGTGATAGTTTTTCACACTCAATTTCATACACTGCTTGTAGATCTTATCTTAGATAATTGCACCGGCAGTTTAACTGCATCTCTCCATCAGTATTCAGCGCAGCACAACTGGCAATCATTCACATGATGGGGATGATGATGATAACATAAATGATGCATCTTGTTAGTTTTCCAGATAACAAGTTGTGAAATAAACTGTTGTTTGATGCATAAAGATTTGATGAAATTTATGGCAAATCTTCTACAAAATTTAATAGATTTGAAAAGTGATACACACGATAGTCCAACAATAAGTAACATCATATAAGTGTATGGTATTTATGTTTTATGCAGAGAGTAAAGCATTGTGTTGTTGCTGATATAAAAGTATTTATTTACTCCCTTTAATATATTTTACTGTTTCCATTAAAATAAGTACAGATACTTGCCTCAGGCTTCCTCACCATAGAGAATTTTTATGTGGGGGTGGGTCTTTCAGCTGATCTGCTGTGTGTTGGTGGTTCTACCCAGATATTTGTCTGGGGTCTTCCCTTCTTATAATAGCTGGACATCACCAATATGTCTCTCATTTTGTTAGTCAATGTTTACAATGCAACATCATAAAATCCTAAAAAAACATACACCAATTGACTACAGTCACAATTTGAACTTGATTATTTCTATTTTGTTGTATATGGTTGTATATGGTTAAATACCAAAGATGTTTTCCTTTATAATAGAACATAGACTTCCTTAATAAGTTGATTAGCTAAAAATCAGTCTTTAACCAAATTTCCTTTAGGCTATAGTATTAGTCATGAAGTTTGAAATTTCAAACATGTTTATTGTGCATTACCTGTTGAGAGCTACAATCAGTTGACTTGAAATTTGACATTGATTTTATGATCAATATTTGCGCGCAATATTTGAACTGACTTGATACCTGATCTTTACTGACACCCATTTGATACTTTGTTGTGCTTGATAGTAAACATGCTGGGCTTTAGACAGTCAAAAAGCAGGATATTTCCTAAGGTAATTTTTTTACATCTTTTTTATTATATGTATTGTAGAAGAGAACATGTTTTTCTTTTGTCCACTTCAGAATTTAATAAAAAAAATCAAGGAACCAACAAAATAGAGAAAATCAGTCTTTTTTTTTGCGTGCTAAATGTCCATTTTTTTCTGTTTTTCAGTGTGCAAGTCAATGTGTACAGGTGTTTCTTTTCTTGTTTTCAACATTCTGTTCAGTTCAAAATTCTTCCCATTCATTATATTTGACAGAAATTACATATATAATTATCTGAGATATAATAAAAAGATTAAATTATTTTAATACAGAACTGTTCCTGATAGGGAACTGAACAGTTTTTACTTCAGTAACCTGCTTCTATTCTGTTTATTAACAATGTGCATCTGATTTGCTAAAGATGATATAATACAATTTGATATAAAGACTTTATTTAGACATGTTAAAGGCAGAGTATCAAATTTGAGTTCTTTGGATAATTCAGTACATGAAAATAGTAGTGGATGCATGAATTAATTGCTACTAATATAACTCCTGACTATAAAGCACAAGTTTACAGCCTTCCATTGTTAAAACTGTGTTTTTTTTATTGTTTACAATTTACCTATTTTTACAATGGCTCAGTGATGCGTCAAAAGGTCACTTGACTTTCACTTTACATTAGTTCAGTAACAATCATCACATGATGTTCCTAGTACGTTTTGCAAAAACCACACAGAATCTAAAAATAGTATTAATTAAAAGGCTACTTAGCCTTAACATTAAAACACGTGTAAAGTAGTTATTTTAATGAAACAGATTATTTTCTTTTGCCAGATGCTAACATTCAATAAGTTTAATTGTAATAACCGTTTTTTCTAAATACTATGAATATCTGTATTCAGCTTGTAAAGATAATGTTACTACTCAGTTCAAGTTTACAAGTCAAGTGTCTGAAACATATGAACAACAATTTGGTTTTTATTTGTTTTAAGCAAAACATTCACATTTTAAACATAAAAGTAAAGATCTTTAGTGCATCATTGTGTGATATCAGTGTTTTTCAAAGATCATAAAAATTAAATCCACAATAAAAACTTACACATTTAAAGTAGGGACAGTGATGGGTCCTGGGTTATATCCACAGACATTCCAGGGCTAACTTTCTTGTTGTGGAGACCATTCTATGGGCCCCAGTCTCTCTGTGAGGTGACTCCAGAGGTGTGAGGTAGGGGACTAGAGAGCCAGGGAATAGAGGGAGGGAGAGGAAGGCTATTAAAATATCTACACTCCTTATGTTTTCAAAAAGATTTTATGTGTAGAATGAAACCCTGTGAGATAGTCAGCAGGACATGTGTATGTATGTTTTTATGATGGAGCAAACTCTTTGTGTGGTGATAGGTGAATTTCTCAGCGAAACATTAGTGAAGTTTTGAAAACATTTGTATGTGTTAAAAAAAAAAGCTTTGATATAAGTAGTTGGATTTATGTATGCATGTCTTTATGATGGAGCAGACCTTTTTTTGGAGCAAGGTGTGGTAAAGATGGTGAACAGAACATATTAGTTTATTCAGTCAGGTTATTGTGGGACCCAGTGAAGCATCTAGACAGTTTTCTGCTATATGGGGCATGACAATCTTTAATAAAGTGAGCTACTGGAGAAAATAGAATAGATTTACCTATCTCATGGAGAAGTAAAGGGTTTTAACTTAGCTGATGTATTTGTAATGTGGGAGATGTATTTTGTGTAGGAATCTAGCTGTTTTGGCAGATTTTCTTTTTCTGTTGTTGTTTAAATCATATTTCTTGAAATGTGAGTTAAAAAGCTGTCAGCAATTACAGGGGTTATTATTTTCAGAGAGAGCAGTTTAAATATTTCAACAGTCCATGTTTTGTTAGTTTTGGGTGATTTAAGCTAATCAGCTTATTTCTATGGAGACTAACTGTTTTGAAGCTATTGGTGATACTAAGAAATAGCCTTGAGGATTGAAACTGGATTACTTTGCCACTCAACATGATTAAAAGAAAGGTAGGGGTGTTTCTTTTTTATGCATAACTTGTAATTACTCAATTATATTTATACAAAGATCAATGTATTGTTTGAATAGAGGTGCGAACACACTGCTGGTCAAGATGAAGAAATGAAGGGGTGCCTGTGGCATAGTAGTAGAGTTGTAGACTTATAACTTGGGTTTGAGACCTATTCGAGGCGAGGGACTTATTGTAGTTTTCCAGATGACATGCATTGTGCCATTTATTCTGTCCACACTTTTGTCGGGGGTATTCCTCCAT
The DNA here is from genome assembly GCA_007844125.1 of Sinonovacula constricta. Lineage (NCBI taxonomy): Eukaryota > Metazoa > Mollusca > Bivalvia > Cardiida > Solecurtidae > Sinonovacula > Sinonovacula constricta. The sequence goes on from CM017573.1 coordinate 3,599,868, forward strand.
CAAAGTTGCTGATCATTACTATTGTGACCATAATTGGTTACTGCAATGTATTTCAAAAACAAACCAAAAAAACAAACAAACAAAAACAAAAAGAGAAATAAAGGGAGGTGACCTGACTGTATTTATTGCTGTGACTGAGTTTCCAATGAAAACCACACACTGAGCAGATGAAAGAATATCCTTGAGACATTAGTACTGATTCTTTGTCATTGACAGTGAATATAAAGGTGTGTGATTACATATTTTGTGGTGAAATAGGATAAGGTGTTGATATAATATGAGGGGTCAGATGGACATATGTTTACAGGGAAAGAGAGAAATGGGGAGATTTACTGTATTACAGACAGCTGGGTAATTTGACAAAGAATTATGTGAATATGTCACCTGGGTCAGAGATAGTCTTGAAATTTAAATGGATTGTGGAGCAGTTTGATTTAATCCTATCATGCTAAAAAGCATTGACGCCCAGCATCTAAGGGCACCCAATTTGTTTTAAACAATACAATACATGATCTGTCAAATGACAACAACAGACATTCAAGAAATAGAAAACCTCACAATGAGTACTCTAACTTGAACTGGAAATATTTTCAAACAATTGGCCATCAAATGTAAAATTATTATGCACCATTTACCAAAAAAAACACCAAGCTGAAAAAGTCTCATACAACAAAGTTGCCAAACATTGGTTTACAATATATGGTATGAAATTGAAGCAATATAAAGTTTCTTACATATAACAACAACAGCATCCCTTTTACAAATATTTGAGGTATTCTGTACACCATGCTTTGGCTGGGATGCTATTAACACATACTTATAAGTTTGTAAATATAAGGTCAGTTAGATGACTTTTTGGCCCGGTGTCAGGATAATGTGATTGGGTGTGGTATCATGCCAGGTGTTGAATGCTATAGAAAGTGAAGGCAGCATTATAACTACTGGATTCCCAAATAAATAAAATACTGTTGGATAAACCCAAAAAACAATCTTGGAGCACATTGCTTTGAATATTTGGCCAACTAAGTTGATGAATTATTGCATGAATCAGATAACTGCTCTAAAGACTACTATGCTCCTGGAAACAATTTTCAACAAAGTCCTTGTTACAGTTAGTAAGGTCCCTTTGCTGTTAAAACATCCCTATATTAAGTCCACCCCACTTTGCAGATGACATTGCTAATAAATATTCAGTTGAGAGATTTTTATTGTCAAATTGTTGCACATTTAAAATGCTTAAATAGCATCAGTATCTTACTTCTCTTAATAGCTGGGCAGTTTTAAATAGCTGTTATATAGTTCAGTTTACTATGCTATCAAAACCACTCAGTTTTAAAGACCACTTTTTGTTAAAACAATAAAATTTTAAAGGCACCTTTTCAACAAGGTGAACAAATATAATACAAGATATTTTTATCTGACATAGAATTAGCCCTAAAACATGACAATTTCAACAGGTATCTACAATATAAGACTTCAAGTTTAATGGAGAAATATTTTTCTTCATACATTTACTCCCTCATCATATGACAGTCTTGCAGTTTATTGGAAAACAACAACAACAACAAAACAATTTGCATTCTTGAAGAAAATGAAGTTAGAAATGTAAAACTGCCTTTTCATCTTCTGGCTATGTCATCCAAAACTCCAATGTTTATTTAGTTTCAAGCTTCACCTTGCATCATAAAAAGGGACAAATTAAATCAAAATTTAAAATACAAACATTTCCATGTGAATAGAAACTGACTCAGGCCAAGTGTTTTTTTATGATGTTGAACACACACTAAAGTCAACACATGCATCTTGTCAAAAGAATCTTTAGTAGCAGTGTAACATTGCTCTCCCATTCAAAGTTTATGGAAGACTTGTTAATAATATTGGCTGCTATCTGTAGAATCTTATAAGTACTTAACAACCATGATAATACGAGGGCAAAGTTTTATAGCTTGCTGGGACGTATGGTGGGAAAAATATTCTTGATAAAAAAGATACAACTGATAGTCACACAGAACAGCCTTGGTGTCTTACTCGAAACAACGCTTTTTATACATTGGTGATTGAAAATGTGTACTTTGATTTTCATGTTTCAGGATTGTGTATTTTTTATTGATTTTAATGTCTATTATTGCATTTAGGTACTCTAAATGATAAGACATCTAATAAGTAATAAAAACAATCATCTTGTAGGAATCTCGCTTTTATTATTTTGACCTCTGACAATGTGTTTGCATTTTGCAAAAGTAAAAAAAAACGGCACAAAATAAATCCAAATATTAGAACATGTGACAGATGTATATAAGGTATTTGTTTCTGCATTGATGGCATTATTGTTGCATTACATTATAGCTATCTTACACAATAAAGAAAAAGCTCTGAAGACCCACAAAATGCACTGGTAAAATTATTTTGTTACAAAAGTTCACCAAAATGGATGTTTTTAGTAATAATGGCATCCATAATTGTATATGTAAACTGATAAAAAAGAAGTCTTATCTTAAAAAAAACTGACATTAGTCACCATCTTTTATTTGCATTTCTAATGCAAACAAAAATGACCCCTTAAGAGTTGTATTTGTACCATTTGAAGTGTACAGCTCTTTAAAGACATGTGTCCATTTTGTGCCTATTGTATGAAACCTTTCTCATAATAAACAACTCAGGCAATTTTAATTTGAGTATTTCTTCACTTATTTCTTCAAAATGAAGGCCAAAGTGAATTATTTGAGGCTACTTGGAGTTACAAAGAAAGGTAAATGAGCTAATCCTGCTTTTAGTTCTTTTGGTTGTCATAGTTACTGATCCTGTGCTGACAATATGTTGTCCATTTGGGGCTTAAAGTATGTTTAGTCTTTCATTTTAAAACCTGTCTAACATTGTTAAATTCATATACAATGACAAAAATTCTAAATTTGGAAACTTTCTACTTTGCATTCTTAATGTTCTTGTGTTGTTGTCTTGGTAACTGTTGCTTAGGAGCGTAGTTGCTAAGGGAGACAAATCTGAAATTACTCCGTTTACCAGGGTGCATTGCATCAATCTCGACTCAGTCGTGCTTTATCATGCTTTATCGTTGTCCATTGATAAAACAGAGGCAGACTTTTGAAATATTCAGGTGCAATTTATTTATCTAATGTCAACAGTTGTCTTGATAAATAATAATGGGTGAAGGGTCTGTTTGCTGTAGGACATCACTTACAGATTATAGGGCAGTTATGTCATTGTGGGCAGGCCTGCTTTTGACTGTGATTCGTGGCAGAAGATGGATGCAAAGGAATTCTTACTTTCAACTACATTAAGTTTCCCAATGATATCATTCAAGTGATACCTTAATGGGATGAATTGTTAAGTTTTATTGGTCACCTACAATATGATAGCATTTCACATTGGCATATCAAGATCCTTCATAAACATGGGAAACAAAAGTACTATATTGAAAGCTGGTTAGGCAAATAATGCCATGGCAGAGGGGTCAATCATGTAGATTTGTAACTCCTCTGACTTCTCGGCCATTCACTGCATGGGTTCGAATCTCAATTCTGATGAAGAACTTTATGTGAGAAGTCTTCCTGCTGATTGGTGGTTCTGCACAGACACTTGTCTGGGGTAGGGTCTTTCTCATTTCAAAATTACTAGATGGCGCTATAATAGCCATCATTGAGTAACTGTTTTGCATGTCTATCAACCATTTCATTACAAGTCTTAAGACTATAAATTCATTGCCAGTCCTAGAACAGGTTAAACTCTCTTCATAAATTCTTAAATGGTTTGGATGCTTTGATTTGTTTTTGTTGTTAAAATACTTTGTAGTAACCAAGTATGATCATTATAATGACATCCACCTGTTTTGGTGCAGGAATTCCCTTTACAAATGTTTTATTAGAGCCACCACAGGTCAGCTGGAAGACCGTCTCATATTAAATCCTTCGCCCCGAATGGAATTCAAACCCATGCGGTGGGAGGGTAAGTAGTCAGAGGAGATGCAAGTCAGTGACTCTAGGACTCCACCTTGGGCACTCCTTGTTTTGATGCTAAAGGTAGTCCCTGGGCAATTATTGAAATGCACTTATGATAGTTTAGTAGTCTTATGACCATAAACAGGTCCTAGTGATCCCTGTTGTATGCCTGTTTTATTCTCTTAACTCTAGCTAGCCAATTTTCGTACAGTTTATAGCATTGACCTGTACATTATGACATAAATTTAGCTCAAGCAAAGTTTGATGTATTAATGCAATGTTGTTTTTTTGTATGGTATTTTCTGAAACATGCATTCCATGTACATGTAGATGTTGGAATGAGATCTTGTATTTAGATTTTATGGAACATAAGCTCTACCACCTTATGGTCCATCTTTTGTAATATAAAACTTTCCTGAATGGTTTTGCTTTGTGTGTTATTATTTAAGTAACACGATACACTAGTTTCATATTTCTTGCAGATGTTGTATATATGTAGGTAAAATATGTCATCTCTTTTCAAAGAGCTAACCTCTTTAGCTTTCACCATATTGCATTAGTTTTAATTGAATGTATTCTGAAGAGTATAATGGGCTGTGAAGAAGTTTTCATGTTACTTTGTGCCTTTTTTGGATATTTTTTATGTACATTGTATCAACATAATTATAGTCATATTGGTGTTGTTATGACCATTTAAGACATATCTTTAGCAGGAAAAGTGCCATTATTGGGCAAGTGGGCAAGATGGCAGTGTATAGATATGCTGACCATTCATAAACTAGTTATCATTCCTACCATGCACCAGCCGCAACAGCTCAGGTGGTAGAGCGTTGACTTGCGGATCAGGAGGTCGTGGGCTCAAACCCCAACTGGGTCAAACCAAAGACCTTAAAGTTGGTAGTAATGGCTTCCCTCCTAATGCTCAGGTGGACAGGGCTAAGGGGACAGCATTATGCTGACTCATCAGTGTCAGTATAATGGACCGGCCGGGTTAAGTACCTGGGCACCTCATAAGTGCCCCTGTGCTATAATGATAGAAATGTCGCAGCACAGTATCGGCAAAAACGTCGGCCAATCCTAATCCTACCATACAGCTATTGGTGGAGGAAGACCCCAGACATGTGTGTAGGTAGGACCTCTGGGGTTCTTTAAGACAGCTTTAGTGATAGACTGAAGAGTTACATCTCTTGTCCCATCTAACCTTGTACTATAAAAATATGGATATTTTGAAGTGTAGCACAGATGTACATGCTGTTTCTCTTAAAACTATTTTATCAAGATATCTATGAAATTTACCTCCAAACCATATGTATGTAACATTCAGTCATCATGGTTCTACCAAGACAATTGGTGGGGTGTAGCCTGAACTTTAGAAGCCAGAATATCTTGATGAAGTTAAGTTCTCTCTAATGAGAAAACAATTTGGTAGCACTTAATTTGAGGTAAAAGTCATATCCATATCTACACTGTGGGTTTGACAACAGAAGAAATGATTAGAAAGAAAGCTCATGTCTTTCAGTTACTGAACAAACTGTTTTATTGGTAGCTTAGCTCCATGTGCTAGACTGTTTAACATTCTGCTAATGATGTATGGAGTTGATGACAGATGATAATGTTTGGGTGAAGAAACAGTGCTTCTAGGTGGTCGATTTGAAATAGATGTTATGACATTATTGGTCAACTTATGTATTGATATTACATGGAACAACATCTGAAACATATTTTGTACAATCACATCGACTAATCAACATTGTATGAGGGCTGTTCATATAATTCCATGTCAGGGTTTATTTTCATATACATATCCAACATGAATTATGAATTTTTTAAGAACATTCCGTACAAAAAATGTCAAAAACTCATATTTGTTTACTGAGACACATAGATTTTGCATGACCACATTAATAATTGATACGAAGCAAATTGGCATCATGTATGATGAGATGTCAATCTCGGAAGGTTATAATGTCATCATGTCATCATGCAGAAACCTTCATGCAAAAACATTGTTTACATTTATTATCTTATCAAGATGATGTGGACATGCTCATAGTTGTACTAACACCGTCTCCTGCTGCCCTGTACCTCAAGGTAGCATTTCAAGTTCCTCCCAAACACTTCATCCATGGCATAATGCCAGGTATGATTCCATCTTCTATGGTTTCTAACGATTGATGCCAATCAAAAACAATGTTTTTGAACCTTAAACAATGTGTCTTGTTTAGGAAAATCTAATTGTTGCACTTTTAAGTCACTTCACTTTTGTATATATTTTTGGATGCATTGATATTTGTCCCATTGATTTTGACGTGGATCATTTCATAAAATGTTTGTCTTATTCATGTTTGTGTGAAATGTTAACTTTAAATAAACAAGTCCCAAATAACCTCACTGATACCAAAGAGACATCATGATAGTATGTATTCTTATTTGGCTCTGAAATTATAATACCAGTAAATAAGAAACTACGATTAAAGGGTACATGTCGAAAAACTATTTTTAATCAAAATAAAAGTGCTCTGTTGAGTGTACAGAACATCACCATGTTGTAATCCTTACAACATTAATAAACTAACACGTATTTTCAATTTATCAGCACTATGCTTTGAATAATAAGTATGCAGACTTCCATAAAGCATGATCAATTTATATCATTCTAACAGGTCTATTCCAGGAATTTTATGAATGTCCCTCTTTCAAATTCATTGGCTACAAAAACTACCAAAAGGTTCAACATTCCATCTAGCTTTACTTTATCAACACTTCACTGATGCCTTGTGTCCCTAGTCTTGGAATGTCCCAATTTTAGCAGGAGCCATAATAAAAGAGCCACCATTAGTAGTATTTTATGTCAGCATCCCTGATTGATTATAGCACCCCGCCCAAACGCAGCACACATGTCATTTCTCTACCATAAACCAATCATTGATGGTCCCATCTTTTTCCCAGAAGAAATAAGAATGCTTGGAATTCTACTTAACCTCCCAATGTGATTGTAATGTATAGAAAGTACCTGTTGTATGAATTATTCCTGTGTCAGGTAGGGCTTGCTGTTTGTTTTGTTGGGAGCCAACTGACAAACTTACATCTTCTAAAAAGTGTTGTTCTATGATGCAGATATAAAGCTGCCATCACTGTGATCGTAAGATGTAACCTTCCAGTCATATATAGCCTGACACTGGGAACATGCAAGATGCTTTAATCTAAGTGGTTAGTGTTGCATGTACTTTTGTGAAACCTGCTCATTCTCTTAATTTTCATCTTAAACCATAAGGTGGACTAAAAATGCAATTTTAGTATTAATGGCTTTGGTTAATACAAGAAAAAACAACAGATGTACAATTTTAAGGAAGTGCCAAAATAATGGGGGAAAAAAGGGTTCTTTTCAAATCCATAATACCTCCACATCCTGATCCACCATGACCTGCCAATCAGCACCTGTCATTGCCAATTAAATCTGCTGTCAGTCAATTAAAAGGCTCCTGTTGACACTCATTCATATTCTTAATCAGATAAACCATTTTACTCCACCCTACAACTGTCACCACTGCTCCAATTGTCAGGGGTATGTGTTTTCTTTATCCCATAACAAAACATAAACCCTCAATCTGCTTTGTTTGTTAACATCCCAAATTATTCTTAGTTCTTGTACAGAAATTATATTCTTAGAAAAAAATTATCTTAGGATACTTTGTAGCAAATAGTGTAGATAGAGAACAGGGAAAAACACAGAGGGTGCTTGGTATGCTTAGGTTTACATAAAGTAGTTACTGTCCTACAGATGTCAGGTAAAAACAGCTAAGATTTCTATCTTAGTCAATTGTCATGCTGGGACAACTTTCACTCAACTGATCAAAAGATTACATTGTGACAGTTTAAGATGAATACAGATAAAATCTCTGTAAATGTGATTGTTCAAGTAAATACTGTTTGACAAAATGCTGAAACAAACAATTTTAAGATTAATGATACAGATTATAAACTGTCTTGTGATGTTCAGTTCAGCTATGGCTATTCAGGATTTTTGTACAGCCAAAACTTACAATTCTTTAGCTCTCATTTATACATTTACATTTGTATTTAATAGTTAATTATTTCAAAAGCCCCATATCACTACTTTTGCTTTATTGCAAATACTTGTATATGAAGACCATTTACAGGCATCTTCCTCTACAGATTTCTCCAAATGGACATATTTCTTCCAAATTTGATTTCAATCAAGGATTTATTTGCACTTGCTATGAATTGATACTAAAATAACAGATCAGATAACTTGGAACAATGTCATGATGACTTTTTACCCAGGATGGCTGTCACTGTCTTTATTCCATGTGGTATTATCAGGGCTTAGAGCAAAAGTGGTCTATGAACTCATTTCTGCAAACTCACTTAGACAATTTGCCCCTGATATGATCAAATTAAAAATTGTTATGGCTCTGTACTAGAAGTAAAAATTGTTATTATTGTAGCAGTCTTGATCTCACTTGAGAATCAATGTGACATTTTTACCCCAGCCAAATGTTGTGTAAAAATAGTACTATTAAATTAAATTTGAAAAAATCCACCCCAAAACCCAACAAACAGGTCATCAGAAAACAGCTGCAATGAAACATTTTGTGGACCTTTGACCTCAACATCACTTCAGTAACCTTGACCCCAGGGTCACAGTGACATGTCATTAGTTCACCTGACCTAATGGTCTTGCAATAATGACTGCATAATGGTCAGAGCTGTCCAGTCTGAAATGTGGGTCTAGACAGTATGGGGATTTATGGGAGAAAAAATATTCTAATAAATGTTGGCCTTGCTGGGAAAAGACAGTAGATGTAGAGCTGTAGACATGTTTGAGATTTATGTGGGACAGAGGAAAAAAGTTCAATGTTGTGATTTCATTTTTGAAAGTGGTCAGTTTGATTTACTTTACACTGCGGATAGTATCTAAGGAAAGTGACGGACTCTATACAGTCATTTTAGAGCTGGATGTTGCTATGACCTTACATACTCAGGATTTACCTAATTTAATTGTTATGTGTGAAATTCCAGGACAATAATTTGCATTTTATATTTTAAGAATACTTAGGATATTTTTATTATGTGCAAGACTTATTTATCATTGGAGTAATTATACTTTTTGAACATGTTTCTATTTACAAAATAGACAGGATAAGTTTCAAATTGTAGGCTGTGTACTTGTGAAACTACCATGAATCTGTAATGGGACTTATTCTCTTGTGAAAACTTTACTGTGGCATTAGAACAAGGATATACTTTATGGTGCTTTACTTACATCTCTGCAATTTCATCAGTGCCTTTTCTGAACAGTGTTAACTGTTTGTTACTTTTATCTCTAATATGCAGCTCGAATTTATCACAATATTTAAATCCAGATACATGAGACAATATGATTGAAACTTTAAAATACTTTCTTGGTTTGGATTAACAACAAGGTGTTATCTACAATTCTACATATTCCTCCTGTGGGTTGTTCTTTAAAAGGCATCCTTTGTACCTCTAACATTCCACGAGTCAGCACAATGAAGTTTTTGTATTTGCATGTAAGTTTCTTATTTTTTATTTGATTTATTTTAAATAAAAAATGGTCTGTCAAAAATGTTTTTTCTTCTTTTAAATACACATACCTGTTCCAAAAATGAGTGGACATGGCAATAAAAAACTGCACTGATCATTTTCTAATAGTATGTTATGATCCCTCCACTTTAAATGTAAGCCCTTGTCTGTTACTAAATCCAAATTATTCAGATGACGTCCCTTTGACATCTCACTTATGTTTGACTTTTTTATATTGAATCCTTGTTTGTACTGAGCTTTGAAAAGTTTGTTACACAAGATTTATGATAGTCATTGACTCTAAGTCTGTATAGCACATTTATTGACATACAGCAAATAGTGACGATTCAGATTAACCAGCTGCTGCTGTGAGCTGTCTGGACAGGAATAATATACCACATGCTGCTAAGTCTAATCACTACATCCTGTTACCTGCATGATGTTAATAATTTAACATTCAGAGTGATTTGTTAAAAATGAAGCATGCTGAGGATTAAGCCAAAACAAATTTCCATTATACTCATTTGTTGAGCTGAACTTTAAGTATTGTACTATTTTCTCCCATTTTGAGCTCGATTTTTTCGGAAGACACAAAGTGGAGCTATATTCTTGACCCACTCGATGGTGTTGGCATTGGTTAACCTTTTTATACTCTGAACTTCAAGATTTTGGAGTTATGCTCCTTTATTTAATTTTCTTGTCCAGAGCATAACTCCAATACTTTTAAAGCTATTGACTTGAAACTCGATGCATAGATTGGTCTTATTGAGACAAAGTGCACTGTACAGGAATCATAACTCTGTACCTAATGAGTTATGCCCCTTTATTAAATTTTCTTGTCTGGAACATTACTCCTATGTTATCAAAGCTATTAATTTGAAAATTCGTAGGTGAATAGATCTCATTTAGACTAAGTGCATTGTGTAAGAACCGTCACTGTACACTTCAGGATTTTGTAGTTACCCTTAGTTCAATTTTCGTACTTGATGTTTGTCGTGACCATACTCCTACATTATCAAAGCTATTGACTTGAAACTTCATAGGTGGAACTTCTTACTTAATGTTTGTCTTGACCATACTCCTACATTATCAAAGCTATTGACTTGAAACTTCATAGGTGGAAAGATGTTCCACATCTCGTCACTCTGCTCTTCTTTGTTTGAGAAATGCCCCTTTCTACAAAAAAGCAATTACTCTCATGTAAATTTTTGTATTTTTGATGTTATTCCCCTTTGATTTTTTCCATTTATCCAGATTGCAGTCCACAGTCATGCCAAAGTGCATTGCACAACAGTGCACCACAGTTTGGCAGAATTTTTTTTTTATGTTATTCTACTTTAAGTTTTTCTTGCAATAACGCAGAGTGCAGTCCAAAACTTTGCCATACTGCATTGCACTAGAGTACACAGCAGTTTGTTTCAAATTGCTCTATTTGGTTACTGTTGTTAATAGTAGAACCCATTTCAAGAGCAAGTAACCCTATAAAATAGTTTTGACATCCCTTTTTCATCTTAGAATTTCTTATATACTATCCAGCACTGGAAAAAGTGGAGCAGGCTGTCTCCAGGCAGCTTTTGTAAGTTTACCTTTGGCTCATTCTCTTATAATAGTTGGATGACTCATTGAAATATAAGGAAATCATTGTTCATTCCACACTCTGGAAGGGTGGTTATGTAACCAATCTTAACTTTTCTATCAGAAAACTAATTCATCAATGTCAACTTCATGATATGCTGATTCAACCAACTATTAATACCAACTTGGGTTCCCAAATAGTTGAAATCAATCATATCAGGAAGGAAAAACGATATGACTTAAATTTAAAACTATATCAAAAGAAGAGATGGCTAAAGAATACATGATTCTTTGCTGATCTGGCAGTTCTAGGACAATTTACATCAAATTAGTTTCTTTGAAATTGCCCATTACATCCTGCTGACTGATGGAAAGCAGTAAAAGAGTAAATTACATATCTATAACAATACCATCTTTATTTTTTATTATTTACTTTGCTTTGTTGATATTTTATAAATTTTAACTCATGTTTTGTTCTTTGTCTTTTCATGGGCTGTTCCTAAAACGATTTGTCAATGTTATAGGTAAGTGTTTCTTTAAAGTTCCTTGTTTTTTTTTAAGCAGTTTCAATAACATTTTCAATATTGTTGTTGTATTTCTAAATTTATTTTCACTAGGTATATGTCAAAAAATGATTCTTACATGACTAAGACATAAGCTCCATATTATTCCCCAAAGATTATGGCCTTTCTGTTGTTGGCATGATGGTAAACTCAGCAATCTTAAACTTCCCATATCATTTAAATTTCACTGTAACTAAGGTCACATATGTTAAGCTGCTTGTATAAACTACCAATTGATTCTGGAAAAAAGCATCACAATCATATGTATTCTTTGCTAAAATTTTGTGTTTTCTGTTACCCTTTTAAACATAGTGAATTTGATCCTTTTAAATCTAGTCCATATGTATTTATTATAACAGTTGTTTTCTGTGACCCTGTGACCCCTGGTTAAACATAGTGAATTTGATCCTTTTAAATCTTGTTCAAATGTATTTCTTAAAACAATTAAGTGTTTTATGTGACCCTTGGTTAAACATAGTGAATTTGATCCTTTTAAATCTTGTCCATATGTAGTTGTTATGACAGTTGTTTTCTGTGACCCTTGGTTAAACATAGTGAATTTGATCCTTTTAAATCTTGTTCAAATGTAGTTGTTGTGACAGTTGTGTTCTGTGACCCTTGGTTAAACATAGTGAATTTGATCCTTTTAAATCTTGTTCAAATGTAGTTGTTGTGACAGTTGTGTTCTGTGACCCTTGGTTAAACATAGTGAATTTGATCCTTTTAAATCTTGTTCAAATGTATTTCTTATAACAATTAAGTGTTTTATGTGACCCTTGGTTAAACATAGTGAATTTGATCCTTTTAAATCTTGCTTGCTACCTTTACTCCCTGTGTATATTTTAGCTCCTTCTATACTGTAAATTGCACCTAAATGCCATATCATGTTTCCAACAGGAAATGTGTACCTGATTATCAAGTCATGACTCCACAGTTATAAGATGCACTTCCTTTAGCATCCTACCTTTTTTCAGCGTATTGCATGTCTTATCTTTCTCAGGCTTGATACCCTTTTCTCCTCTTCATTGCAATTTCCAGTTTCTGTATACCTCCTATTATTTGTCTATTATTTGCAATCTTTGTTTCCTACATTTGCATTTCATCATTTGTATGTATTTTGCATGCCAAAAAAGAGTTTATTAGAATACAGCATAATTATATTTGATACTTAATAAGAACTACCAAAAAAAATCATTTATCTTTTGTTATAAGTGCACAACAAGATACACTTTAGTAATTTGTGAATTGTTCAATTTTGTTTATTAATTTGTGTTTTCATTGAAGATTAATTTTTAAAATCAAGAAAATATCTAAACCTTGCTGTGGCGCACGTTTTTAGTGAAGTACGGTAACTTGGTGCACATGTTGTTTAATGCTTCATTCACAAATTTGTGTTATCTTAAATCCTCCTATCAACTTCTGTGAAAGTTTACTCTGCTTCTAAGTCTGTTGTCTGATAGTGCAGTTGTAAGGGCACAAAAAATAAACAGAATGATGCAAATCAAGTTAACATGTTTATAAAAAATAATCTGGAGAAGCATCATTGTTGAGAGAACTGACAGGAAGGCTCCATTCAGAGGATGATAAACAGATTGTAATTGGTTATTAAAGTTGCATTGTCGGTTGTATGATAGGAAATAGGTCAATAAAGATGTAAACTCCCAGGTATGAAGAATACAGGCAGTATTGGAGTCACATCAGTTGGTCTGTTGGTCAGTTGATTGGTCAGCTCAGTTAGTTGGTCGGTCAGTTGAACTGTCTGTAGTGGACATATGCCAATGCTATTTATTGGCTACCATTGGTCATATGCCCATGCTATTTCTTGGCTACCATTGGTCATATGGCCATGCTATTTTTAGCTACCATTGGTCATATGCCCATGCTATTTATTGGCTACCATTGGTCATATGCCCATGCTATTTATTGGCTACCATTGGTCATATGTCCATGCTATTTCTTGGCTACCATTGGTCATATGCCCATGCTTTTTATTGGCTACCATTGGTCATTTGCCCATGCTATTTTATAGCTTCCATTGGTCATATGCCCATGCTATTTATTGGCTACCATTGGTCATATGCCCATGCTATTTATTGGCTACCATTGGTCATATGCCCATGCTATTTATTGGCTACCATTGGTCATATGCCCATGCTATTTATTGGCTACCATTGGTCATATGCCCATGCTATTTCTTGGCTACCATTTGTCATTTGTCCATGTTATTTATTGGCTACCATTGGTCATTTGCCCATGCTATTTTATAGCTTCCATTGGTCATATGCCTATGCTATTTATTGGCTACCATTGGTCATATGCCCATGCTATTTATTGGCTACCATTGGTCATATGCCCATGCTATTTATTGGCTACCATTGGTCATATGCCCATGCTATTTATTGGCTACCATTGGTCATTTGCCCATGCTATTTTATAGCTTCCATTGGTCATATGCCCATGCTATTTATTGGCTACCATTGGTCATATGCCCATGCTATTTATTGGCTACCATTGGTCATTTGCCCATGCTATTTTATAGCTTCCATTGGTCATATGCCCATGCTATTTATTGGCTACCATTGGTCATATGCCCATGCTATTTATTGGCTACCATTGGTCATATGTCCATGCTATTTGCTATTTATTGGTTATTATTGGTCAGGGTTTGATGAAACTTAACCAGACTGGTAAGTACCAAGCCTAGTTGCAGGTATCATTGGCTTGCATGACCGACTTTATGTTACACAAGTGTCAGCCTCTTGTTAAATTTAGGGTTGCAAGAACTGGGACAAAGCAGTATCTGGAGGAATTCCTCATCATAAGAGATAACTCTAATGTATATTTTACTCTGGGTTTGCAACTTAAAAGATAAAAGTGATTAATTTTTTGTGTGATGTTGTATCAAATAAACTCACCTGATATAAGTGTAAGAAAAAAAGATACTGCTGTTTCAGAATGCAGTTGATAACATGTTAATTCTTAGCGATTATAAATTCATACAATATGGTTGCGAAATAAGCATGTCTGTAAAACATACTTTGTGTATAAATGATGTAACATTTATTGAGTTTTTAACACATCTCCTATTTATCAGTGTAAAGTAATGAGACATCTCTTATTTATTGGTATTAAATAATGAGACTCCTCTTATTTATTGGTATTAAATAATGAGACATCTCTCATTTTTTGGTATTAAATAATGAGACATCTCTTATTTATTGGTATTAAAAAATGAGACATCTCTTATTTTTTGGTATTAAATAATGAGACATCTCTTATTTATTGGTAATAAATAATGAGACTCCTCTTATTTATTGGTATTAAATAATGAGACATCTCTTATTAATTGGTATTAAATAATGAGACATCTCTTATTTATTGGTATTAAATAATGAGACATCTCTTATTTATTGGTATTAAATAATGAGACATCTCTTATTAATTGGTATTAAATAATGAGACATCTCTTATTTATTGGTATTAAATAATGAGACTCCTCTTATTTATTGGTATTAAATAATGAGACTCCTCTTATTTATTGGTATTAAATAATGAGACATTTCTTATTTATTGGTATTATATAATGAGACATCTCTTATTTATTGGTATTAAATAATGAGACATCTCTTATTAATTGGTATTAAATAATGAGACATCTCTTATTTATTGGTATTAAATAATGAGACTCCTCTTATTTATTGGTATTAAATAATGAGACATCTCTTATTTATTGGTATTAAATAATGAGACATCTCTTATTTATTGGTATTTAATAAGACCTCTTTATTTATTGGTTTTTATTTAGTGAGGCATCTTTTATATATCAATATTAAGTAATGAAACATTTATTTATTTTGTATAATTATACAAGGAAAACAGTATGAGGTAACTGTTCAAACAGTGTTAATATTATAATACAAAATGGAGGTTTTGCAATGTTATTATAACTTTTGCATTTTCTCATGGTGTTTGTACAAATGGAAGCTCATTACAGCTGTTGAGGAAGTCTTTAAAGCTTTGTTTGGTTTTTCTCAAATGTGCAGGACTGGGTGCACATGGCTGCCAAAGGCATGGTCGAAACTTGTTTTAGTGTTTTCATTATTGCATTTACACACAACCACAGTTTAAAACTTGACACCCGCAGAGAAGGTCCTTAGCTTTATGATTTTCATCTGTACAAATGGCTGCATTAATGGCTGCTGTGGGCATGATCTTAGCTTTGTTCTATTTGACATCAAGAAGAATGGATGCAATAAAACTGGTCACTGATGCAATTCAGTGCTAGAATTCACCTAAGGCTACATGTAACATTTCAGTCTCCCATTTCCCTCCAGAAATCCCTTGAAAAGAGCATCATTACTCTTCATGTAGCTTAAATAAATAAGGGCTAAACAACTAATTATACTATAAAGATCATCCACAAAATCAAGCAAAACCCCTAGAAGCATACTGATCAGGATATGCACCCTTTACTACCAAATCACAAGTAGTTAAGTCACTGTCTGCATGTAACTGTAGGCTGAATGACAACATATTAAATCTTCTACAGCTTATTAGCAAAATAAATGAATGAGTTCAAGGGCTAATTTTCTCTCCCACATTTTTTAGCTTCCCCTGATCACAGACTGGATAAAATTGACAAATTCCATGAAACTCCTTCAGCCAATCAGCTAAGATACTTTTTTACCATTTTATCAATGGTTACCATGTAACCTTGAACATCTGTCACTGAATTCTTCAGGAGAAGGGCCAAAATATGTGAACATTTTCTCACAGTCTGCCATGTATTAGGAGCAGACTGCAATACCATATGGTCTTAATGTTAATTCTGTTTTTGTATCTCACCATTATTGTTGTATATGAGGTGATAACAATGGGAGGGGTATATGGGACAAACTTGGGATCATGATGGGACAAACTCATCTTTTTTGGTGGCTATAAGCATAAAACAAAGCAGTACAGGGTAATATATCTTGTCCCAGATTTGCTCATGAGACTCAAATGCTATTGTCATTGTCTGTGAGAAGATTGCAAAAAGGATTTGGTATAACTGCTATCTTAGATATCTTGCTGTGAACTGTCATCAATAGACATGAGCAGATGACAAAGGGGTATGGTGTAATTTGTTGTCTAGAATTCCTACTGGGACAAATCACTCTCATCAACTGTTGTTTGCCACTCTCAGTGGAAGCTGTGTGAGTACATTGATACATTCTTCAAGTGAATCCCACTCATTTATTGAACAGCTTAATTGAAGAAGAATTTGATTGTCCTGGAATGTTAGTGGCACCCCTTTCAGAAAAGGTCCATATAATAATTGGCCCAGCTGTTGAGGAAACAGAAGTCTGTCTCTGTATTTCTGTCCCAGGACAAAGTAGCTGATGATTGTATCATGCTTCAATTCAAATATTGCCATCTATTTTTGTTTAGAGCTCTTGGAGAATCAATTTAGAAGCATTGTACACTTAATAATAGTCATTTATTTTTACTATTAAGTCATGCTGTTTCATTTCAATCCATTGTACAATAAGTGAACAAAGCTTACTTAGTCTATATTTTTATTTCTTTTGGTCACAAAAACATATGTTTTGGTTACCCTTCAGTTGTTTCTGGCATTGTATTTTTCATAAAACACAAGCTGCTGAAAGAGAAGCCACAAAAGAAAGCAGTTTCGCCCTTTATTTCAACGTGTCTTATTTCCAACTGTATGCTGTTAGCTAAACCTATATTATGATTAGACTTGACAGCATCGTACCACTGATGGGCCACAATGTCAAGCAGCAATGTGAGATATGCAAACAACTGCCTCCTAACTGGCTTTAGAGAATTCAGTCCACAGACATAGCTTCTCAGCTGTCTGATTGGTCAATATTATACATGACAGTCAATCAAAATTCTCAGAATTGATAATTAGTCAAGGTATGTTCTCAGTCAGGACATTTATGTAGTCAGGCTGCCAGCACTTTAGATTCATGTATATTTTAGATGAGATTTTATCTGTAGAACTAAGGGATGTTCAAAGATTAAACTCTTTAACTTCCTAACAAAAAAATAGAATTGGTACCGGGTACATGATTTTTATATATCTGGAGGGCTGTATAACATTATGGCATGCTTGTCAGTCTGTCCTCCCCGACCTGCTACCTTTATAGGTGTTAGGATTAAGGTTTTATTCTGAGGTTGTTTTGTTCATTTGGTTATGATGGCATTAGGTGTGGGCATGACTGTGGGGCTGTAACAAACAAGCAAATGGGAGTAAAAATTGCTAAAAACATTTGTCCATCTATCAGTCTATTCTTCTATTAATAGCTTTACGTACAAATAACTCTTCCTTTATTGCTTATCAGAAAGTCTTCATATTTCCATTGATGGTTGATGTGTAGTAAGTAGTACATAGGTGAGATAATCATATTGAATTTTGTGTTCCGGAGTTATTGTCCTTTGTTATTTTGATTTTCAAATTTTGGAGAGAATAACTCCTTTATTGTTCTATTAATTAGAATTTCTAAATACTTGCATGGATTTATATGGCTGTATACTTTAACATAAGGTTGAATAATTAAAGTTGTTAATTTTGAAGATATTTTTTTTTTTTTTATACTGGCATAGATGATTGATATTGATATGTAATTTTACATCATGGTGAGATAACTCTGTATTGTTCATTCAGGAATTCTTTGTTATTTATGTTACCTTGTGGTTATAACTCGACTTTATTCTGGTCAGAACTCATTAACAGTTGAATCCTATTAATGTGCATTTGTAGCTTGACCTTTGTGGTGCTTTTGTTTGTTCCTATTTAAAAGTATATTGAAAAAATCAGTTTTCTTAGTTTTAATTTTGAGGTTGACCTTTAAGTCTTAGATGCATGCCTTTTTAGCTTCCATAATAAAGAAAATCAGAATAGCTTTAAATATTCATGAAATATCTGAAATATCTGATCCAGTTCAAGAGTTAAAATAGAGGAAATGCGTAAAAACAGTTTTATGTACAAATTGACTATCCCTGTAAAATGATGTTTAACACTTTATTTTAAGTAAGGAGGAACTAAATGCAGATCCAAAGTTCACTACCACGTCCTGTTTTGTTCTAGCCTATGATGGGAAGAGTTGAATAGGAAATGCATGATGGAGTTTAATGGACCCCTGCCTGGAAGTGAAGCATTTTATTTCTCCAGGAGGCTTTCTCTTTATGCTTGCTCCATGGGTTATCTATGGCTTGCTTATGTCCTGGGTGTAATGAAAATAATGCTAGGAGCATTGTTTCATGGTTGGAGCCTCCATATGCCTAATGTACCCAAACTTGCTCGATTTCATACACGACTGGACTGGGTTTAAGGCATCCGGCAGTGATTTGAAGGCATGGTGTCACAGTGAAGGAACATCAGGTTTTCTCTATTTGACATCTTCTGTATTAACTTTATGTCGGTGACTTGACGGTGGAATCTGACAGTTTGCCTTTATCAAATACTGTAAACAAAACCTTGCCACTGTTTTGGAGAAATTGGACATAATTACTGCCTACACTCATACTTTTGTCTGTATAAAGATGATTTTGAAAACTTCCTCAATTGCTAGACAGTATTTAGTTTGAAAACAAATATGCTCTTAACATTCATTCTTTTCCCATCAATAAATATCCATGATGGTCGTTTTCTGCTGATGTCAGAGCAGATAACCCAGATGATACTATTATTTGATCTCATAAGTAGGTAGTCAGATGGTTTTCTTAGTTTAACAATAGCTAACTGTGCAGCATGACTCAGATAGGAAATACCTATTTGTAATGACAATGCAATTTTCAAATGGATATAGGACATCAATAAACAGCATTTTGTGGGATCTTTTCAAGTAACAAAAAAAATTAAATGGTGTTTTTCAGGAAAAAAATCTGGTCTAAATTTTTCGATACCACCTTTAAAGTTCCACCCAAATCAACTCAACCGCAATATACATTGCATTCAGCCAAGATTGTGTGCTGTTGGGATTTATATCCCTGTAAGAATCTTATATTCATATGGGGATGGTGTCAGGTGTCATCATAACATCAGTTATTTCAATATAAAAAAAGAAAAAGCAGGCATGGGATAAATTCAATTTTCTGTAAGCTGTGGACAGCTTCAGGATAAATGGACTGTAGTTGTGGTATTATGCAATACATTCAAGGCAGATGTCAGAGTGGAGGCAGCATCATTTATACTGCTACATTTATTGTAACATGCCTAAATTAGGACAGATGTTAAAGCTGTCATGTGATTGTCTTCTAAGATGAATATCATATTCAAATTACATATTTTAAAGTAATAGTAGAATTCTAGGTCCCGAAATGTTGTATTGATTTCAGTCCAAACAAGGATAATATCAGTTTTCAAATGCACTTGCAGCAAAATTGGATACCACCTCCACAAAAACACAAGCACTTTATCCCCCAATAAAATAACAATAAGCCAGCCTGTACTCCAGGCCATGCATGTTCAGCCAGTACTAGTAATTACCTGCTGTATGGAAGAAAGACAAGACTTGCCTATCAGCACAACAGTCATAAAATGACCATTTCTGAGAAGGTTTATAACCACCAGTATATGGTCCAAAGTTTATACTACCAGTTAATCACTTTCTTTGATCGTGGTGCAGTGAACTGTTACCTTGTACAAGTAATGTGCACATTCTGAATACTGTCATGATTGTGTACTGATTACTATTAGACTTGGGTTTTAGCCATTTGGTTTGCCTATTTTCAATAATTCAATACCACAAGCAATAAGACAAGCAAACAGACAAGACAAGCAAACAGACAAAACATTTTTATTGTGTCTTAGTATGTCTAAGTCTATTTTATTACATACTACTTTGAAGCTATAACCTTGATCCTCTTAGATTTAAAGTTTATACTTTAGCATTAATCTTGTTTACCCTCCAATCCTGACATGTACGATCTTATAGTACAATTTTAGAGACAGCTATGTGTAATGTATTAAATTGTCTTAGAACACTAAACATTTACATGCCTTAACCTTGACTTTTTGTTTATAATTTAACCTATAATATTAAGCTTTGTACAATTATCAAAATATTGCCTACAAAAGTTATAAAAGCAAATCTTTAGCTTATGTTGACTTGTTACAATCTTATCAGCTCATAATAAATATTATCCATGTCAATTTTTATTGTTCATTATTTAGCATCTAGGTTTGGGGTTATGTTAGCATTTCTTCATACATTGTCAGTAAATATATTTTAGAAATATCTTTTTACAACAAAATTAAAACTTCTGACATACAAATGCTCATAATGTATTGCTGTAAGTTTGCATTCATCAACTGCACCTGTGTAAGAAGCACAGATGTACTGCATGGAGTAGAAACAAAAAACACCAGACAAAGGGGCCAAATTTCTATGTTATGTGATACCTTCTAGCACAGAAATGTGGATATGTTTTTGTAACTTATTTTTTGTTGCATCTTTTGTTATGGCACATTGAACAGAAATATTCTCTTGCTGTACCTCCTTGTGGATACATTTGGCTTTGCCATGCTGTATGTTTTGGACCCACAGGCCCAAGTAATTGGACAAATTAGGAGAGTTGTTAGTCAGCTTTAGCTGAAGAAATTTGTGTGATAAATTTCTTTCTTTTTTTTTCTTTCTTTTTTTTCTTTCTTTCTTTTTTTATCTATCTATATTAGGAGGGTTTATAAGTTCTTTCTTCACTTGAAAGCAAAAATGGCCTAATGCTTAGAGAAAAACATAGTCTTAAGTGTATTCAGTTTTTAGAGATGAAAAAGCACATGGTCCCACAAATTTTGCTGACCTAACCAGATAGTTTGTGCTACATAATGGTTTGACACTGCCAATGATCCAAAGGGCAACCTCCCATTTTGTTAAGTTGTTAAAGCTAAAGCTGTGTCTGGATCATATTTGCTGGTGGTGCAAATATACTGGAACCTGAAAGTATACAACACTGCAGCTTAGCCTTAGGTCCAGACTGATTTAGATATTTAGTCTCTGCAATGAAAGGATGAATACATTGCTTCCATAATATGCCTTTGTACCTGAAGGAGACAGGAGCATAAACATCAAGCCATGTGATAAAATAATGTCCCCATTTGTATGTTTTTGGACTACTAAAACTTGAAATTTTGTAAGTTTACCCATTAATGTTGAGCCATTGTTGAAATGTCAGACAATGTTATTTGTCTGTTAAAGATATGTATTATGTTATTTTTGGCAAGGTTGACATGTTGTAAAGCATGCTGTCTCTGTAAATTCAATGAAAATGATAGAGATTATCATCTCTAAACACACATATATACCTTGTCTTCTCGTAATTGTGGAAACTATACACCCTAATTTAAAATTTATTTGTTTGAAACAGTGTCTTTATTGTTATCATGTCTGGTGGTATATTTGATACATAATAATAGGTTATATAAATATTTGATTTTATTTTTTATGTTGCAAAGAGTGAGCAAGATTAAATAAGACAATTAATACTCTAGATATTTATATTTGTACTCATGAGTTTTAATTTTAACTTATTTATACTTTATTTATGTTAAACCTTATCATATTTATTACCATATTACCTGTCAAGAGTCAGTGTTCTGTAAAACCTAAAATGCTAAATACAATTAATACTCATTCTGTACCAGTGTTAAAACCAGTGAATAACATATTATAGTTATAAAAGTTTGATAATTGATTATAGTTATGTTCAGTACCAGCACTTCTTTAAGTATTTAAGCTTTCACTTGGAACTTTATTGCAATATCACTCTTTAGGTTTTTTTATTATAAGAACTTGTATAATAAAGAATAAGACAAATGAAAGAATCTAGTCTTAAGAAGACAGAAATGAGAAAATAAGACATTATTATTATAGATTTGAATAAATATGTGTTGTATTCATCAAACTTTAATCACTTTGATATCGAATATCTACCAACATGACCTGCAACATTTGGTTTTCCTCAACCAGTAAATGTTTAAAGACACTATTAATGTAATGTTGCATTTGTTAATCAGAAATGATATAACCAGTAAATAGTAAATGTTTATTTATCTTGCAAGCATAAGAATCCTTATGCTTCAACAAGTTTACATGTAGTTTTGATTAGCTATCTGTATGAACTATTCACAGAGGACAGTAAGTTAGAAATAATTTCTTCCCTTCTGCCTACGGCTTATAAGCATCCATATACAGATCTCTGTTGCTCTTGATTTCCTTTCACCATCAGCACACAAATATAACAAATTCTGCAGATCTCTGTTGCTCTTGATTTCCTTTCACCATCAGCACACAAATGTAACAAATTCTGCAAACCAATCAGTTTTTCCTATAATGAACCCTGCTGCTTACAATTTTGAAACCCCCTGAATATTTTTTATTAAAATTGATTTTCTGTGAAAAAAATAAAGAAACCAAAAGCATAAATTTACCTAACAATCATAACATGTCCATGAAATTTGTGATTGATGTATTTTTAAAACCTTCTCTTTTTTATTCTCTTTCGGTTTCTAGCTTTCAGAGATATTAAAACCAACCAGTCAAATTAGCTATAGATTTTATGCTGAAGTATTTTTTTAATAGTCTTCTTTTAGAGGTTTTGCTGTCATTTTTTTAACTTAAAATGTGTTTTTTTATTACATGACATTAAGAAGTAAGATTTTTCTGGGCCAGATTACTTTTGATGAAATAGCAACATTTTTGGTATTTTTTTTGTTAGTGAAGCAATGTTTGAAACATTTACTGTTATTTCATTCTTAACTGGCTTGCTGAGGTGAACAATTAGACCCAGTGCTCTGTCAATTTATTGCCAATATAATATTTCTCTCAGTAATTATCGCTAGACTTCATACAACTCAATATATAGTATTGCCCCAATTTGTATAATTTTCACCTCACTTGTGAAAGCGCTGTGAATAACTACACTAAATGACTTTAGAGCAAATGTCTTCCTTTCTGTACTTTATTGTTCTGAAATTTTAAGTATAGAATGGAGCAAATGTTTAGTTGTATGAAATTCTAATTGCTTGATGGTTGTTTCATTTGGTTTATAAATGAAACTGATGCCTGTCGCTGAGCAGTTAAAGTTGCTGGCTAGTACCATGTGCGTTCATGTCCTGGTTCTACGAAAAGTTTCATGTAGGATGGACTTCCAGTTTACCTATGGTGAGTCGTTGGTTCTACACAGATATTCCTCCACTTAAATATGGCTAAATATATAGCCAGTTTGTGTCAGCAGGTAAAGGTAAAAAATAATTTTAATCTTTTAATGTAAATTGAAATTCGCATGTATACATTATCGTCCTCAATAAGGAAATATGACAAAGTCCTAATCAGCATTGCAACATTTACCAAAATTTGAAAAGTCACAGGACAAATGTATTCACATGCAAGCCAAATCTTAAAGTAAGAACACATCTGTGATTAGTCATTATAGAAAAAAAGAGCAAACCCAACAGTTACCGCCTTGGAATGGTCATGTTCATCATTTTCTTGCTAGTAATTGTAAAAAGACTGTGTCTTCATATAAGACATAGTTATTACCCCCCTTACTGATGGAATCAGGAGGGGGAATAATCTTTTGGTGTCCATCCTTCGGTCCATCTGAATTTTGTTTCTGTGCTTTTTCTTGGCAATGACCAACTGGATTGCAACAAAACTTAATGGGAATCATGAATACCAAACGGAGATGTGCATATCATTGGCATGTTCTGGTCTGACCATTGAACACAGAGTTATGGCCCCTGAGAAGTATAGTTTCTATGCTATTTCTTAGCACATATCATCAATTTTTGTGATTGCATTTTTTTTCTTTAATCAAAATGACAACCTCAAAGTTATTTTTTGAAAAATTTATCAATGATTTCTTCCCATTTTCTTTATGTGCAAATTCTTTAAACAAGCACTGATCAGCAGGGGATATACTGCCTGTGACAGTCTTGTTTGTTATAAGAAGAAATAATTCAGTGGTATGTAGTTCATAATTTATTCAAGAAAACTGCTTCTAAACAGCTTGTTATTAATAAATAGGACTACAGTGGTATGTTTATACTATACAGAGGTGGTAATTAGCACATCATTAATTATACTAATTAGGCAAGATTAATTAAGACCAGATTGCAGTAGTTATCTGACCTTGCAGAATGCATACTTTAGAATCCATAGTAAATCTCATTTTATGTTTGTCAAAAATATTTCTTAACTTTCAGCTGAACCTTATAAGGTGAGTAGTTGACAATTCAAACTGGGAAAAGGAGAAGTATTTGTTTGATTTTTGGTTTATCGTCCCACCAACCATACTTCATTTATTTAAAGATGTTGTCCACTTGAAG
Source organism: Sinonovacula constricta (assembly GCA_007844125.1). Lineage (NCBI taxonomy): Eukaryota > Metazoa > Mollusca > Bivalvia > Cardiida > Solecurtidae > Sinonovacula > Sinonovacula constricta. The sequence continues at coordinate 3,624,860 of CM017573.1, forward strand.
CAGATGTAGTGTTGCCTTCCCTATGTATAGCATGCCATGAACTCCTGGCAGGATACAACACCCAGTCATATTATCCTGACACCAAGCCAACCAGTTGTGGAACTACCTTTATGTTTGTTTGAGCATTGGCAAGGGAGCTATTCAACTACCAATGGATGACTTCAATGGTTTATCACAGCCCAGGATTAAACCTGGGTACTGCAGTATGTAGAGCCGAAGCTCTACTGATTGCGTGACCAGGTGTGGAAAATAGAAATGAAGAAACTTTAGCAAGAGCCCAATATGCTGTAGTGCATAAGGTACAACAAGTTGAGTCCTGGACTTGGGCCCATGACCCATATTAATCCATAAGTTATTAATCCTTGGGTCTGACTATTTAATGTACATTGTTATAGTTTGTTACTTCCGAGGTACTGGTTCTACCCAGGAATTGGGCAGTCTAGAGCTATTGATATAAGTTAAAAAATGGTTTTAAAATTTAAGCTAACTTATCACTTACTCTGGAGCATCAGGCATGGTTTCTGTGTATAACATCATTATACTTATGTGAGGTACACTATGGTCATGTATACCGGTACATTGTGTTCATATCTACCATAATATAACCACAATGGAGCAAGGCATCTGGAACATATTTTATCTCGTTTATGATATCATGGACATAGGCGTTATATTTACCCATGTTGATCTGTACAGAATTAAATGTCCTTAAATTAATTACACTCACATACACAAGTAATTCTATTTATATAAGTGGAGCATATATCTACCTCTATCTTGTTGATAGTTGGGATTATTGAAAACACTTGAAAAGTACATGGAGGCATAATTTGGCTAATATATCATAACATGCTTGCAGAAAACTATACTGTTCAACAGGTAACTTTAGTCCTCAAAAAATGTGCCAAATGTTGTAAAATTTAATGTTTTTTCTTAATCCATTTTTTTTCTTGCTGTTCATTTAATCTGTCACATTGAGTTGATTCTGATGATTGCCAATACAGTTTTGAAGTGAAATAAACAATTTATTGTAAAAATGCTCCTTTTATCAGGAGTTCTGCGAAACGTTTAGCTGGAAGAAAGGAAAACATGACTATCTCTCAGTAGAGCCATTTTGTACTTCTATGCACCCACATCAAATGGCCCTTTATGTCAGAATGATCAAGTTGATGTATTTCACTAGCAAAATAAGCAAAAAACCTGACTTGGAAGTTCACTCAGTAAATGCCTGTATATTTCATTTCATCACAGTGTTGACATTACTTGCACACTGAAGCTGTCAAAGCTTTGTAAGTCAATCCCAGGATTCATTACCAACCTGTGAACTTTATTCAAGTGTACCATCATCCAACATCCAATTATATCCCCTGCTTCCTCTGACTGAGATCTTTACTTCATCTTACGATCACTTTGGTGCTAAGACACTGTTTTCTTAAGCCTGGAAAACATTTCAGGCAATTTTCTTCCAAGAAAAAAAAACACAGAAACCTGTTACCTTTAACTATATTAGCAATCTAAGATGGGTGCTGTTGCCTAGCTGTGGAGTCATCAGCATGTATCTCCTCCTATTTCTTAGTCTTGTACTGGGTGAATTTAAGTCCCGTTTGACACAAACACCTTAATTTGGAAGGTCTTTCAGCTGACCTGTGGTGAGACCATGGTATCTAAAATTCAGTTTGTTTTTATTGGAAAAAGACAGAGGTCATTACCATCTAACCATATTTTTTTTTTAATAATTAACAACTGTTTGTTGGAGGCAGCTTTCCGTTTACTCAAATAATTTCTATTCTCATCCTGTAGCTGTTAGTATTTTGCTTTGAGCAGTTTTCTGTTAGATGGTTTCTCCTAATAGATTTTTTAAACCATTTTTGGAGACAGACTGAAGGCATAGGCCAGATACCTCATCACAAGAGAGAGAAATTATCAGAACTAATCCAGCCAAATTGGGAGAACCAAATCAACATATTAGATTTCTGCTAGGCAAACATGATTTCTTTGCTGACTTGGCATGTTTTCTGAGGACAAAATGTTAAAATGTTGTTTATAAAGGCTGAAGAATTGGATTAATGTGTTGTATATATATTTGATATAGGCAAACTGTCGGGTCTATTAGATATAGGCAAACTGTCAGATATATTAGATATAGGCAAACTGCAGGATTAATTAGATATAGGCAAACTGTCAGATATATTAGATATAGACAAGCTGTCAGATATATTAGATATAGGCAAGCTGTCTGATATATTAGATATAGGCAAGCTGTCGGATATATTAGATATAGGCAAGCTGTCGGATATATTAGATATAGACTAGCTGTCAGATATATTAGATATAGGTAAGCTGTCAGATATATTAGATATAGGCAAACTGTCAGATATATTACATATAGGCAAACTGTCAGATATATTAGATATAGACAAGCTGTCAGATATATTAGATATAGGCAAACTGTCTGATATATTAGATATAGACAAGCTGTCAGATATATTAGATATAGGCAAGCTGTCGGATATATTAGATATAGGCAAACTGCCGGATATATTAGATATAGACTAGCTGTCAGATATATTACTTATAGGCAAGCTGTCAGATATATTAGATATAGACAAGCTGTCAGATACATTAGATATAGGCAAGCTGTCAGATATATTAGATATAGGCAAACTGTCAGATATATTAGATATAGGCAAGCTGTCAGATATATTAGATATAGACAAGCTGTCAGATATATTAGATATAGGCAAACTGTCTGATATATTAGATATAGGCAAGCTGTCAGATACATTAGATATAGGCAAACTGTCTGATATATTAGATATAGACAAGCTGTCAGATATATTAGATATAGGCAAGCTGTCAGATATATTAGATATAGGCAAACTGCCGGATATATTAGATATAGACTAGCTGTCAGATATATTAGTTATAGGCAAGCTGTCAGATATATTAGATATAGACAAGCTGTCAGATACATTAGATATAGGCAAGCTGTCAGATATATAAGATATAGACAAGCTGTCAGATATATTAGATATAGGCAAGCTGTCGGATATATTAGATATAGGCAAGCTGTCAGATATATTAGATATAGACAAGCTGTCAGATATATTAGATATAGGCAAGCTGTCGGATATATTAGATATAGGCAAGCTGTCAGATATATAAGATATAGGCAAGCTGTCAGATATATTAGATATAGACAAGCTGTCAGATATATTAGATATAGGCAAGCTGTCAGATATATTAGATATAGGCAAGCTGTCAGATATATAAGATATAGGCAAGCTGTCAGATATATTAGATATAGACAAGCTGTCAGATATATTAGATATAGGCAAGCTGTAAGATATATAAGATATAGGCAAGCTGTCAGATATATTAGATATAGACAAGCTGTCAGATATATTAGATATAGGCAAGCTGTCAGATATATTAGATATAGGCAAGCTGTCAGATATATAAGATATAGGCAAACTGTCAGATATATTAGATATAGGCAAACTGTTGGATATATTAGATATAGACAAACTGTCAGATATATTAGATATAGACAAACTGCCAGATATATTAGATATAGGCAAACTGTTGGATATATTAGATATAGACAAGCTGTCAGATATATTAGATATAGGCAAGCTGTAAGATATATAAGATATAGGCAAGCTGTCAGATATATTAGATATAGACAAGCTGTCAGATATATTAGATATAGGCAAACTGTCAGATATATTAGATATAGGCAAGCTGTCAGATATATAAGATATAGGCAAACTGTCAGATATATTAGATATAGGCAAACTGTTGGATATATTAGATATAGACAAACTGTCAGATATATTAGATATAGACAAACTGCCGGATATATTAGATATAGGCAAACTGTTGGATATATTAGATATAGACAAACTGTCAGATATATTAGATATAGACAAACTGCCGGATATATTAGATATGGACAAACTGTCGGATATATAAGATATAGGCAAACTGTTGGATATATTAGATATAGGCAAACTGACGGATATATTAGATACTGCCTATACCAAATATAGCTCTGGAAGAAATAAAGCCAGTCCTAAGAAAACTAACACAGTTTCCTTCATTATGCATCAATAACTTGTTAGGGGGAAGTTTCCCTTGGGGGATACGTTGGTGAAATCTGCTGATGAAGTGATAGAAAACACATACATAAATGGTTTTCCTAGCAAGGTCATGGCACATTATGGAAATGTAGAAATCTGGTTAACTACTAGTGATTATTTGGGTACAGCCTGTCCTTCAAGTGGGCAATTTTTTGTGCACTATATCTTGTTTGAGTTGTGCTGCAATGTAAGTTGTTTCTCTTCCAAGTGCTAGAGAGCCTATCTCAATATCTCAAAGTCAATAAAATCAACAAAAGCAGGATTATAGATAACATACAAAACGTCACTTCCTATTTTTCATCAATTTTCATTTTACAATGAATACAAAATTTTATTTATGTGTCTACATAACTATAATTAATGGTGTTTCGGTCTGTACAATCATATTGTTTTGAAGGTCTCCCAAAAACAAGTGAAATTATAAAGGAAACATTTTGTAAAGTTAAAACTCTAAACTAATTTAGGTGCATTTAAGTAAAATCTGATAAATCTTTCAGAAGGTTAATTTAGTTGATACCAATCTTATCAGCAAAGTTGTATGTATTTTTGTTAGCATCTCTTTAGGGGAAACCATTTCAAGCTGAGAACGTTGTTAGGTAAAAACATGTTGAAGTAAAACAGAATCTTGGGATGGCAGAGAAATCAGAGGGGTCTAGTTGAAAATCTGCATGGCGACTGGCAAAGGATGCATCACTGAAGTGATCAAGATAAGTCTGCATTTGGAGACAGTAAATCCCATAATTCTCACTTAAATCTTTCTTTCAGGGATGGATCCCTAGGGCGGGGATGGGGGATGCATCCCCCACCCACCAACCAGGTAATAGGGTAGAGTTGTGAAAACACTTACATGTAAGCTTAAAAATACGATGCTATTAAAGTAAATTTTGTCTGTTGATTGCTTTGGTCAAAATTAGGGTCCCCTTACTATGTGTACACATCTTGTATTTACTGTGATAAAGTTGAGTGGATCTTGAATTATAACTTGACCCCCCTCCCCCCTCCCCAAAATTTTCTGGATCTGCCCCTGCCTCCTTTATTGCTTTATTAGTAATCATAAAAGTTGCCACACCAAAACCATTGTACATAATTCAGCCATCTATCCCTTAATTCTCAGCCAAACCCTTTAGTGTGGTACTTAATAAATACATCTAGACAATTGTAATGAGTACCTTGTATGTATGGTTTAGATGAGAAATAAAGAAGACTGAATAAAAAATATTTTGCATATATTTTACCTTAATCTAGAGTTCCACTTGTATGTGATCCTGTGATACAGAATCCAGCTTATAGTGGAATACCACCTGGTGATATGACAGATAAGAACATTAAGTGGAATGTTACCTGTGGCTTATGTGTTGATTTTTTCTTGGAAAAGATGTTAAAATAGATGAGGATCAAATGTTACAATGTTTATGCAGGAAGAGTGTGAATGGAAAGATGATGACTGGCTGATATAATTTTGTTATTTTTGTCCTTTATCTTTACTGAATTTTGCATTTATCTTATTTGTTAAGATTTAAGATAGCAAATAGTTTATAACTTAGTTTTATAAAGGCTTTACTGATAATGATATGTTTGATTTCTTTTCAATATAGTTCCCTGTCATACAGGAATGATGTAATATTTTAACCTTTGAAATTCTACATACTTTTCAACCAAGCCAGGTATGAAACTAAAATCATTATTCAGAAATCGTATTCAAATCCAACAACCGAATGCAAGGACAAATAAGTTCAAAACAGTAAAAGGGTTTTAAGCTCCAAAGAAAAAAAGCTATTTCATGACCCCCTCACCTGCCTCTGTGACGGCGTCAAAGTTGGCTTTAGGTAACCTTTACTATTTAAAGCTATTTCTCAAAAAAACTGTTGATGATATCCACATTAAATATGGATTACTTATTCACTACTCTGAACAGAACCATTCCAATTGAGCAGGTACATATAACTGTAAAATTTATTTTGGCACTCTTATGCCACTTTTGAGAGCTCTTGTTAAATTCCTTTTTTTGGACAAATTGTTCATTTATGTACACCAACAGGTTTTAATGGGTAGCTCCAGGTCTGGTCAGCCTGGTGTCAGGTCTTGGAATGGTATCATTCAGGTGTTCATTTACATGATTCGACAGGGAAGGCAGCACATTATCTGCTTCAAGAAAATACTGTGAAACTCTTCAGACTGAAGTAGTGTTGCTGGAAAGTAAAACCTCAGTAAAACAAAATATCACCCATATCAAACAGATTTTTCTACAACATTTTGTTTTATATTTTATTAATCTAAATTGTATACCTGTGAATCATGATCTTCATTCATTTACATTTCTTTATAATAGATGATTATAATTGGACCAGTTTTGGAAAGATGGCATTTGCTTATGGCAGGGTTATTAAATTAATAGGACACGGTTTAGTGCTTGCTGAATTGCTAACTGCCACAATGGTAAATCCGACTCTACTGAATATAAATGGATCAGGCTTTGATAAATAGTGTAGATCCAGATCAGATGGCTTCTAAAGGTAGTTGTTGGATCAGAATATATACTTTCAGCTGCTGGGTGTTTGTGAATAGACATGTGTACCTGTATATGAAGTAGTTGGCAAATTAAGCAGTGGTTATTACACACAACAAATGTTGCCTCTCATGTTAAGGTGTACCAATGTCATGCACCACATTTAAGTCAGTCAAGGTGACATTGCGTGGGCGTTCCCTCTGTTCCATGATGTGGCTGTCGTTTGATTTGCTCTTAATAATGTTGTTCATTTGTAAGATGTAATTGTTTCACACATACACGCACACATATTCTGACATATATATATATATTCTCAATGAAAATAGGATTATGAGTAAAATCTCAGCATCCATATAAATGAAAGATTTTTGATAAAGTCAGAGCTTTCGGTGAAGATGATAAAAATTGTGATAATGACAATATTGACAATCAAAGTAACACGATGATAACTTTGATGCTGCCACATATAAATTGGTAATCATACCCACGATGCTGACATTGCAAGGAATTGCACCAATTAACCCAGCTACATCTCACTGTAGAAGTGTACCATCACTGTACTACCACAGCCTGACCACATGGTCAGTGATGTCCTGGGATGCTATCACAGCCAGCTGAAGATGGCATGGGTCCAGTTACTAATTGATTGGCATTAGGCCTCTATCAAAGCAATTCCAGGGCATCTAACAGTATTGTTAACTGGCTATCATTCCAGTGCTTAAGGTACAGATAAAATCCTTGCAGAACTCAAACATATTAAATAAGAAATGGAAAAGTAAAACACTTTCTTGTTTTGCCGATGTTTTAAAATTAAAAAGTAGTAGAATTTAGAGCAATAAAAGGCAAGCATGCTTTGTTCATTTGAAAGGGGAGCTTAATGTTATGTGTGCCCTGGATCTTACCAAAGGATACAGTCCACAGTTAACAGGAAATATGAGATGGGAAGTGAATAACAGCAGATAGGTTGGGAAGTGAATAACAGCAGATAGGTTGGGAAGTGAATAACAGCAGATAGGTTGGGAAGTGAATAACAGCAGATAGGTTGGGAAAGTGAATAACAGCAGATAGGTTGGGAAGTGAATAACAGCAGATAGGTTGGGAAGTGAATAACAGCAGATAGGTTGGGATGTAAATAACAGCAGATAGGTTGGAAAGTGAATAACAGCAGATAGGTTGGGAAGTGAATAACAGCAGATAGGTTGGGAAGTGAATAACAGCAGATAGGTTGGGATGTAAATAACAGCAGATAGGTTGGAAAGTGAATAACAGCAGATAGGTTGGGAAGTGAATAACAGCAGTTAGGTTGGGAAGTGAATAAAAGCAGATAGGTTGAGATTTACAGCAGCATCCATTAGAAATGACAATATTTAATCTTGAACATATTAACATAGTAATGTCCCTATACCCAACACTGCTGTTGGCAACATGGCCAGTCATGTCAATGGGTGCTGGAGCTTTTACTGGCATGTGTTGAGTCAGTAGTAACTGATTAGCAGTGGACATGTATATAGGCAATGCCATGAAAAATAACCTTCAGAAGTGATAAAAAAGTGGACGTTGGGAATCAGCTGAGATAAGAATTGAAGAAAATGTACACATTTTAATGGTCATTCTTTATGATGTAGACCATGCTGTTGGTTGTTAGTTGTCAAACTTCAAAAGTAAGGATAATTGAAAAGGAGAATGTGTTGAGCATGCTTCAAAGGTCATGTAATGTCAACTAATACTCTAACAATATCGTTGTTTGTAGAAACAAGAAAGTATGATATTTGTACATTGTCCTGCAATACCTGTAAATGTTAGAAAGGAAAGATAAATAACATAAAGGAACAGGTAAATGAGTGATTATGAGTGGCTCATAAGAAATTCCAGCGCTAATTAATGCTGACAGGTAGTCAATACCTGCCTGGTATCTGGTCATGGTGACCATTCTACAAGGTACTAGAAACTGAGGTACATTCATGGTGGGTATTGGCTTCTGGTTACTGGGAGTACCACACCTCACCTACTGGAGTGATATTGTACAAGACAATGGGGGAAGGGTGTGTGTGTGGGGGGGGGGGGGGGGGGGGGGGGGAGGAGGCTGCTTTGTGAAGAGCTAGCTAAAGAGAAAGAAAGTGAAAAGACCAGAAAGTAAGAATTTCTGTCAAGAAATTTTTCAGACAGTAATTAAAATGGAGAGAGAGGGGGGATAGAAAGAGTCCTGTATAATACTTACTTCAGTGCTGTATGATAGTTTGTCTCTCCTACACTTTCCATACTTCAGTCCTGTATAGTAGTTTGTCTCTCCTTCACTTTCCATACTTCAGTGCTGTATGATAGTTTGTCTCTCCTACACTTTCCATACTTCAGTCCTGTATAGCAGTTTGTCTCTTCTACACTTTCCATACTTCAGTCCTGTATAGTAGTTTGTCTCTTCTACAATTTCCATACTTCAGTCCTGTATAGTAGTTTGTCTCTTCTACACTTTCCATACTTCAGTGCTGTATAGCAGTTTGTCTCTCCTACACTTTCCATACTTCAGTCCTGTATAGTAGTTTGTCTCTTCTACAATTTCCATACTTCAGTCCTGTATAGTAGTTTGTCTCTCCAATTCTTTCCATACTGCAGTCCTGTATAATAGCTTGTCTCTTCAGTACTTTCCATACTTCAGTGCTGTATAAAAGTTTGTCTCTAATACAATTTCCATACTTCAGTCCTGTATAACAGTTTGTCTCTTCTACAATTTTCATACTTCAGTCCTGTATAGTAGTTTGTCTCTCCAATTCTTTCCATACTGCAGTCCTGTATAATAGCTTGTCTCTTCAGTACTTTCCATACTTCAGTGCTGTATAAAAGTTTGTCTCTAATACAATTTCCATACTTCAGTCCTGTATAGTAGTTTGTCTTTCCAACATTTTCCATACTTCAGTCCTGTATAATAGCTTGTCTCTTCAGTACTTTCCATACTTCAGTGCTGTATAAAAGTTTGTCTCTAATACAATTTCCATACTTCAGTCCTGTATAGTAGTTTGTCTTTCCAACATTTTCCATACTTCAGTGCTGTATAATAGCTTGTCTCTTCAGTACTTTCCATACTTCAGTCCTGTATAACAGTTTGTCTCTCCAACACTTTCCATACTTCAGTCCTGTATAACAGTTTGTCTTTCCAACATTTTCCATACTTCAGTCCTGTATAATTCTATGAGTAACAGAGGGACTTCTCTGATGAAATCAGTAAATATCAAGTGTGGATTTTGTATTACTATGTTTTATGTAAAGTTAAGCTTGAGCCAGTTGTTTTCACTCATCAATAATGTGGGATGGAAATAGCCAAAAATAAATAAATCAACAAAAACATTAAATAAATAAAGTAAGTAAGTGAGGTAATTAAGGTAAGTAAAAAATAAATAAATAAATAATATTGTTGCTGGGAAAATAAAATTTATTATATTTAGATCTTAGAATGGTTTTATTCTATATAAGGGACCTAAAGATTGACAAAATTATACTAATACATCTAGAAAGACAGATCATTGCTTTTAAACAGATTTGGACAGAGTGATGCTATGTGATGGAACTAGCTAGCAATATTGCAGTATTGTAATTTTTCCAATGGAGCCCCAGCAGTGCTGGGTATCTGTATTGTAGAGAAGTATGGAACAGAATACTGTGTGGATGTGACTGGCTGAAAACAGCTAGAAGACTAGCAGACTTACAGTGGAAACATGAGGGTAACTGTACTGGAACAGTTGTGGAAAGAAATACTACTGAAAATGTACTGTTACATGACGTCTGGTAGTCTGTTGTATGTTTGGACTTTACTTCGCAAAGATGATTATTTGTATTTCTATTGTTAAATAAGTATTCCTATCAATACCTGAATGAATTGTTTAAATGGAAAACAACAGTTTCGCTAGAATTGTTTGATTTTGTCACTGTTCTGTTGTTGAGGACAAAATACTAACTTATGTAAAGTGAATAGATAGATGGGGTACAGTTGATATGTAAGATGTGCAGTAGCTGTAGCACTTGGTGAGGTGTGAGTGGCAGAATGTGTTCATATGTAGATGGGGCAGAGGGAGGATGGGGTAGATGTGAAGTGAGATGAAGGATACAAGACAGTCACAACTGCAGAATGCAACTGGAATAGTGTTTAAGTTATTCAGGTGTTTGTAGATAGATGACATGGGGCTGGAATAGTGGAATATTAAACAGTGAGATAGAAACAAGTCAAAGTCAGAAATTTACTGAAAATGGCTAAGGTAATACATGTATTTGAAAATGTGTAGTAGGTAAATGTTATGAGAAAGTATATTTTGAATAGTGATCAATGTTTGAAGTTGGTCACTATGAGTTCGTCCATGATTAATGCTGAAAAAATATAAAATGTGGAAATTTAAACTGTCATGTTGGGATTTAAAATGACAGCAATAAAGTATAAACTTTTTCTACAAGTGTAAGAAGCTTGCCCACAAAAGGTATTAAAGGTTTTCTCATGTACGAATTTAGCAATCTTTTCCTAGACCGTGGCGTGTGCACATTCAGTTTCTATAATAATTAATATGCATTATGCATTAGGGCATCTAATTTGCATACAGCTTGTGACAATAACATTCATCAGATCTCAGTTGCAGACTTGATTTGCAAATAGGTTAAAGGTCAGTTTTATTTTTACATTCTAGTAATAATGTATTTATGAAATATCCTAGAGTATTGAATGAGTGCCCTAGCACACCAGTGTACCTCATTCAATGTCTATGGTATAAACTGATTAACAATATTCAATGATGCATGACATGGATGCAATTAATATGACGTTGTATGTTGTGAAAATGGATGCATCTGAATGATGTTCTAAAATATAAAAATATGCTTTTTTGAATAGATGTGCAAGGACTTAAAATGGATAAATTGTGATAATCCATCCTTTCATGTTTAAGTTTTGATTTGAACATTTTGGTTGAAGATTACTGCAAATAGCATAAAGGTCTGTGCATATATTTAATATCTAATTTGTGTAAGACAGGACAGAATGAAACCAGTTCAGTTGTAAACAGCTTTGTAAAAATAAAACAAAAAACAGTCTCAGAAAATATTTAATGGCTACAATTTTATTATTAATAATGGTTTGAAAGGTGTGTATTTTTGAGGAGAAAAAAATCAGTTACCAAATTCTGTGCTTATATAGCTCTGTATGAAAAAGGTGTTTCTTTAATATGTGCAGTAAAGATGTTCTGTGGCAATTTAGATTGAGGTAGGCTTGTGTATCTAACTGTGTGTCTAATTTAAAGGATTAAACTATGAATTGAAGATAGAGATAGGAGTCAGCGGAAATGGATAAAAAAAAGATTGGAAACTGCGTGGGAAAGGGGTTGTTGAATTAACCCTTACCTTGCTTAGCCTTGATTGATCATGATAGGGGAATAGTATAGATTCAGATCAGCTAGGTTCTGCTTGGAGCTGTCTGATCAGGCTTTGCAAGTCTTTAGCAATGTTTCCATGCTGTTAGCAGGTAACTATTATGTATGGCTTTCAATGAACATGGCAGTCTAAAGATTAAATGACTTGGGGATAACTGAAGTCCATAGAAAAGCAGACTGTATTACTTGATATATATGTTAAGTGTAAAGTTTGAATATATTCTGAGAGGTTTTCTTACACAAATGTTAACTTTAGGAATTAAATATTTTACTTGTATGATGTCTTTGCATTTTTTTTCTTCAAAATAAATGTTAGATGTGTGTTTGAAATTTGTTTAGATAAGTTAGAATTTTTTTTTGTGTGGGGGGTAGGGGGTGTTGTAGAAATTTAGTCTCCTGAACTTTAAAAAGGATTAGAACTTGGAATGTTAAGATTCACAAGACTTATGACAGCCTGAAAGTTAAAGGGATTGTTGAAGTGTCTTGTACATTAAAACTGTGAGATTGCATCAGGGAGGCAGATTAAACAAAGATTTACTTGATGAAACATGGATAAAGATGGAGATTTACTGTAAAGTCTTATTGATAAGACGCACACAAAGATAAGACGCACCCCCTCTTCGAGGTCTAGAGTCAAGGAAAAAAGCAAATTCTCAAAGACGAGACGCATCCCCTATTCACTAATCAAGCTGGCCGCCATTGAAGCAATTCCCTCATTGCCAAATTGCTTGATTTGACTCGAAGGAACATGTTCCAATTGTTCCGTAAATTGGATTATTGTAAATTGTTTTTTTTCTTCTTAAGAAACGAATTTAAATGTCTCTTTTTACATTAAATGTTGAATTTTAGGTAAAAACAATGAAAGTGTTCCCTTAAAATAGCACAGTACATTTGTCTGTGGCCGATTCTATCGTCGATAGTCTCTGCGGTCAGTTTAGTCTAAGGGTCAATTTTGGTCTGGGGAAAAAGGGGAAAACTTTACTTCGCATGGATAAGACGCAAACGCCACTTTTTATCATAATTTGGGGCAAAAATTGCATCGTATCAATAAAACTTTATGGTAAGATTGGTTTCCAGGAAAATGAAGCTTGTTGTAGTATTTAGATATGAAGCCGTCAATGACACCAATGACATCAACTACCAACTATAAACTGTGATACAACTGGTAGCAGGTTTTCTAGTCTGATGCCATTACTGTGGTGTGATACATGTTACTGTGATGCCACAACATTACTGCTATGTTACAATGTGATATAGGAACTGTGTTATGAAAGTGTTAAGATCCCTGCAGGAACATTTGCACCAGGTGTGGAGGATTACAGGTGTCCTAGAAATGGAATTAATTGTGGTCTCTGGATTATTGTGGAGTATTACAAACAATATTGCAGAATTGTAACTATATCATGGATGTGGAGTTATATATGCAGGTAGGATGTGTTTGTAAAAATGATTTGTAAATTTTTTGGAAAGATTTGTAAGTTTGTTTTATATCTCAGTGCATCACTTTATAGGGATTATCTGTTTGTTTCAACCAAATCCTTGACAATATAATTAGAATCACCAACTTGTGACTTACCTGATTGTTCATTGTCTCATGTATGGGTTCAAGTCTTGTTTCGGTCAAAGGAGTTATTGTGGGAAGGTCTTCTAGCGAAACCACAGTGTAACAGTGGTTCTACACAATCATTTTTCTGGGGTCTTCCTTGACTAAAAAGAAAATAGCTGGATATTGCTATAATAATAATTGTGTCGCTCTCATGGTATTGAAAATCAAACTTCTTATTTCTAGTACATATAATCCTATCTCTATTAGAATTTGAGGATGACTTATATGATATAAAGCTTCCAAAACTGATGTTTCATTTACTTGCCTAGGATTAAAATGATTATAGCTTGTTTGCATCATCCGTGTAGTTAACTGGAGAAAATATAAAATCAAAATACCTGATTGAATTTGTTACACATGCTTAATTAAGTCTGTAACATGCAATCTTTAAAGACTGATAGTAACATTACATGTTACTTACTTTAAACACAAATGAAAGACAATTTTTGAAGTAAAAAATCTCAAGGCTAAATGCTACACTTAAAACAATGTTTGAAGTTTGAAGGGCTTGATGTTTGCTTATTTATAGTTGTAACTCCTTTCCATGTTATCACACTTCTATCTTCAAATTGTCTGCTTTTTAAGTTTCTCAGTTGTTACTTTCTATACCTGCTGAGTTTTCTTATCTTTACAACTTACTTCTGCTTTTGGAGTGTTTTATGTACCTCTCTGTCCCTGTCAGACAGGACAGTAAAATACCTTTCACAATTGTATTTCTTAACCTGTCATGTTTAGCTGGAACATAAACTTTCCTGCAGGGAGGTCTTCCAGCTGATCTGCTGTACACAGTGATTTTTCTGCCCTGACAGGTTGTACAGGGTCTTCCTCCACCAATTATAGCTGGAATAATTGGTACAATGGTCATATTAGTGTTGTTGCATTGTGTTTAAAACACCCACAAGATAAATAATTTCCCTCCCATGATATAACATTGAACCATAGTACTAAGATTCTCAGGTAAGTAGAGACCCTGTCTTGATCCCTGGAGCCATCTTCCAATGATACCCCGCCAAGATAAGCTGAAATGCTTGCCCTCCCTGTAAGCTTCTTTTTATTGACAGTTTAAGTACAAAATTGCCCCAGGAACTTCAAGAACTTTATTCTGGAACCTATTGTCTTCTAGTGCCTCTTAATCAAACAGGCTGCCAAAACAAGTGCTTCTTCAGAAGAGCTTTATTCGCCTAATGAGTCGTTATGGCTATTCTTTAGTGCCTGTATCTGTGATGGGAGTCAACACTTTACTTTAGTGTGGGAACAACATTATGTATTTATTCCAATAAGAGAGGAATTTGATTTATATATATCGGATGGATTTTCAAAGATACCAGAGGATGCTAGAAAAAGTTGCTACTTAAAAAGCATTAAGACTAAACCTCCCAGGTTTAATGGATTCTGTCAATGTCTTTGTAATGAACACTTTGTTTTAGTAGTTTTTGATTATCGCTACCATAATAAGCAGCAACAACATCAGCAGCAGTGTTTCAGTAGCTTCATTTTATTTGTCTACAAACCATGTAGAACTTGATTTATATTCACATACTTTCATCAAACATCTCCAATGTTCTATGTGATGTTTGGGAAATTTGAACTTTCATGACTGATCCTAAATCATACATTGTGCTGACATTACGATGTCGATATAATTCTTCATAAGTCGCATTTTGGCTTCTATCAAATGTGAAGGTGTTTTTCATGCCCCTGCCATTTTTTGCTTATCATAAGTCATCTGGCTGTCAAAAGGTTGATGGAAATAGTCTGTTGGAAACACCTTTCCTCTTATCTCTCCATCAAGTTCTCTTTCAATAGCAATGTTTACTTTTATCACAATATTTTAAATAACCAAACATAATGGCACTTTTTTTATCCTGGGGCCAAAGAATAAATCCATGGGGGAGGTGTGGATTCCAAAAAGCATCAATAACAGGTCCCTGTCTACCAGTGTTTATATTACATGTATGATGATATTTGTGTAACTTTCCCTGCTGAACACACATTGACCAGGCTTAAGCAGAAAGTATAGATCCAGATCCACCAGGATCTCCACTATTCTCTTCTAGGTCTTTGTCAATCAATACCTATCGTTATCTATGCATGAAATTGAATTAGAAAATCTCTATAAATTAAATCTTGGTTATTAACAGATGTAGCATGATAAGGGTTAAGTTTTCTGACAGAGCTACCTGGTCCCTTGATTACCCAGTTACTGTGGTAACATATACCCTCACGCCCTGATAGTGAGATATACAACAAAATATATGACACACTTTCCACATCAGAGATAGTTCATGGAAATGCCATGAGTTTCAAATTAAGGTAAGTATGTCTAAGGCTAACTCAGTAAATCACAAAACTTTACCTTAATGGTTTTCATTGGTCTTACGGGGACATTTTTATGAATACTGACAACATAGTGTTTTGTATTTTTTTTTTTAATAAGAATTATGGGATGTCTTACCAAAAACCAATCAGATTTCACCTTATCTCAACCTATAAATCCAGGCTAAAGAAAATGTGTTTTTCACATACAGAATAAAGAATACAGGGATGCAAACAGACATTTGTTTACAGGACCAGTAGGTGTTTTCCTGAAAATGTACATAAGATGGATCACATTAAAGAGTTGATGTGCCCCAGGTAAGGCAAAATAATAAAAAAAATGATTACATTTCTGATATAACTGTTACTATGGATAAATAATATTTTATAATATTTTATTCTACATTATTGATCAGAACAAAGTTAGTAATTAGAGGAAGAAAAATAACAGCCTTTTATGACATTGTGATAAGGTCATTCATCTATCTACAGAATGTCCTTGGGTCTATCAGAGAAAGTGGCTCTTTCACACAGCTCTAGAATGATGTTGATTCAGACTATAACTTCTAACCAGCACAAACCATAACAAAGCCCTTTGTCTGCTACTTCCAAGCCCCTTATTACACCTGTACAGGGATGCCTAGCCTGTTTGATGTCTTTAAACTGGAGGCCTTACCAGATTGTTGCCTAATTGAAAAAAGACAGCCCCAGTGTAGGTGAACTGTAGGGAAGGCCATTATTATACCATTAACAAGTCTCCCAAGATGTTTAGGTGGGGTGATGGAATCTAGAAGATCTTTTGTCACTCACATACTACATGGAAGGGTAGAAAATGTCACTTATATACCGGGGTAGTTCCTAAAATGGTTCCCTAAGATGTTCAGGTGGAGCAACAGGATCTGGAAGACATATGTCACTCACATGCTACTCTAATTGATGAGGAAAACAAATGAGGGCTGACATTATACACATGTGAACATAATTATAGGTCTATGGTTTGATCCCTGGCAACAATATTTTAAAGTTATAATCACCATGGATTCCATCTTAGGATTATGTTATATTGTGTCCAGACAATTTTTAACAGTAGTTCCTTGACTTGTCAACCCAGTGTAGGGATTATGTTGCTGTCTGCAGTATGCTGGGTTTTCATAGTGGTCTATAAAAGTAAAGGCAGCACGAATAAACCAAGTTTTTACATCTGTCACAATGTTACCCCAGCCTAGCAACAGACATAACAAAGAGTGCATCTCAACCTTCACTAAAAGCAATGTATTGTGAGCATGTTTTTTTCTGTTTTGTAACTGGGTCTCAAACATTCTTGCCCAAAATTCCTGGAATTTTGTTTATCTGTTAGCTGTCTTATCCAGTGATAAGAAAGAGTGTATATACTGACGGCTTGATTACATGAGAGCTTAAAAAACTGATGCCACAAAGAAAAGATGTAATTGTACATAAAATTGCAAAATAAGAAAACAAACAGTAATTTGTTTACTTTTAATGTACACATACTCAAGAGCGTTTGGCATAAGAAAGGTACTTTTAAAGAGCTTTTAGATTTTATAGAAAATTTGTACATATTAAAGAAACAGCTACTTTATATCCTGAGAAACAGAGTTGAAATGAGTGCAACTAACCTAAGATAAATTTACAATATTAATTTTTCAGAACAATTTGATAAATGCCTTTATGGAAACAATGATTAATCCAAGAAAAAAAACACTGATTAAGAAGCATTCTTGATATCTAGAGCTTAGCACCAAAAGAACCAAAACTAACAAACCTAATCCGACATTACAAACACACCACACATTGTTGCTCCTATTAAAGAGAGTAGTGGAAGATGCATATTCACAGTGTGGGAAAATTCTTGCAGTTCCATCTGATTTGAGAGATGGGGTATTTACCTGTACAGCTTCTCCTCAAAGCATGTTTATATCTTACTCACAAACTAACAGAGTAAGTATTAATCATACTTTTTTATTGTTCTCAAGGTTCACATGATGCAAGCTGGGAATGATTATAATTTCAAGAAAACAAGGTTTTGTTTTACTGCAAGATCTCCCAAACAAGGGTGTTATCAGAGGATACCAGATTAAACATGGAAACAAAAAACTGGGTTAGGAAGTAAATAATACTTCTTTAGGGTTTATAATGGAGAACAACAAAGTGTATTGTCTTTTTTGTGTGTTGTTTTGGGAAATTCTAGGCACACACAGCATCAGATCATTTTAGCACCTTTTATAATTATTTGATGAAGATGCCAGGTACCCATGTTTGATTAGTAACATTACTTTTGGTACCACTGATTTTGAATTTTACTAGACTTGCTTTAGTCGCCTAGAATAAATAAAGATTCAAGATGTTAAATGAAATTATAAGCAAAAATACTGCCAGAAAATGAAATGAGGTAAGCAATATGGGTGAAACAATGGCTGGCAATGTGTCATTGAGTATACCCAGATATTTCAGGTGGCGATTCCTTCTCTAAAATAAAGTTGCAACTCATTATTTTGGGCAGGGCAGCGAATATATAAAAAAAAAACATGCACACAAAAAATCTTAATGAATTTATGATTAAGCATTGTGTCGACTTGTCATGTACATTACAATAATCAAAACCAGGGTTTATTCTCATCCTTTTGGGAACATGGTCCAACCCTCAGATTTGGGAATTGTTTGCATTGTTTTAGACAAAGTTAGGAAAAGCTCAAACCCTTTTAGGTGTATCAAATAAAACAAAATCAAATATTTGGTTCATTCAGCACCTTCTATATTTCACTTATTTACAAAGCAGTATCTTATTTCTCATGTGACTGAAGAAGTAAATTATGTTATTTATTTGACAAGGGCTGACAATTACTGGTTTTTTTCATTCCTTCACTTGAGAATTTTTGTCTTGAAATTGGGGAAAAACATCTTTTTTGCAATGGAAACATGAATATCAGTTTTCAAAACAGGCAACAAAAAAACACACCATGAAAACATAACTGTTGAGTAGTTGTGTGTAACAGTTAGCATGTTTTGGCAGGTGAGTCAAGGTGAGACAGGTTTTGATGCCTGAGAAATAACTATAAAACTTTCCCATGCACTTTAATGGCCCATGAACCTAGAGCTTTTCATCTGGAGTCTCCCAAATTGTTCCCACCTGGAAGATAAGTGTCTAATAATTATGGAATGATTATATTCATGTACACCTTACATCATCAATTTTTTTTTTTTATGTTATGGTTTATTTATGTTATGGTTACGATTCGGCTTGGGGATATATTTATGTTAGTATTAAAGGTTTCAGTTTACACCTGTAGCATTTTGCTGAAGTGAATATTCATCTTTGTATTTGTTTGTATTAAGTGGAAAATTTGTATTGGTCTGGCCTTGATTTATAATTCGCTCCTATTTTATTATTATGTTACATAGCCATGCGATTGTAGCCTTAGCAGAACTCTGGTTTGCACGTCTGTCTATGAAATTGTTCCATCTCCTTCTGTCAAGCCTGTATCTTGGAGGTCCTGTATCTTGGAGGTCCTTCTTGACTGATTCTTTCCAGGATGTCTTGGATTGCCTAAACTTTGAAATATGCCAATTTAACATGAAAGTCCAACCATTATCTCCTCAAACATCTTCCATAGATTGTGGCTTCAATTACAAAATGGTCAATACTATAGCATTATACAAAGGGCATTTAACTCTGCTAGCACCATAACTACAGTTATTTTTCCTGATGCCAGATAAAATTTCCCACAAAACCATTTACTGTTGTTGGTATAAATGTGTTTTCTCCTTGCCATAAAAGGTAACTTGTCTATCTAGGGACAGGATAAAGTGCTGACTGCTAGCAAAAAAATGTTTATCCTTAATTAAATCTAATGGTCAAGTGTTTCCAGAATGTACATGTAATTTCCTTCATGGAGCTGTTCTTCCAGTAGAGAGACCCTACTGGAAAATACCATTAGTGGAAACAAAGAAATGGCATTGATAGGGCAGGATATCCTAGGCTGAAAGTTTCTTCATGGGCACGGTAAGAAAATGAAAGACTTGTCACATGGGAACACAACAAAAAGGCTTGTTTCATGAAATGAAATTACATCTATAGTAAGCATAGTTTAATCAAAGTGTTGATTGATTGGCTTGTAGGATTAGATATAACAGTATTAATTGTAGATTAGGAAAAAAGGTCAATGCCACAGCCAATGAAATTTGCTTATTGAAAAACCAAGTTTGAGCTTACTTTTCTTGTGGTATACTTTGTGTCCTTTGGTTTTTTATTTGTTTGTGCATTGTTACATCACTCAGACACTCTTAAGGTTATATTGACAACGTGCAGCTTATTATTGCCTAATGTCCAGGTAGAACCATAAGTGAAATGCACATACATTGGAAAACCTCCCCACATTATGAAGTTCTTGTCTGATAAGATATTACAAAGAAATAACATAATTAGTACTTTTTTGTTCTGTCCCACTTTTAACCAATATTTTTCTTGTGTCCTATTTCCATACAAGATTGTTCTGTCCCAAATTTAACCAATGTTTTTCTTGTGTCCTATTTCCAAATAAGATTGTTCTGTCCCACTTTCAACCAATATTTTTCTTGTGTCCTATTTCCATACAAGATTGTTCTGTCCCACTTTTAACCAATGTTTTTCTAGTGTCCTATTTCCATACAAGATTGTTCTGTCCCACTTTTAACCAATGTTTTTCTAGTGTCCTGTTTCCATACAAGATTGTTCTGTCCCACTTTTAACCAATATTTTTCTTGTGTCCTATTTCCAAATAAGATTGTTCTGTCCCACTTTCAACCAATATTTTTCTTGTGTCCTTTTTCCAAATAAGATTGTTCTGCCCCTTTTTTAACCAATGTTTTTCTAGTGTCCTGTTTCTAAATAATATTGTTCTGTCCCATTTTCAACCAAAATTTGTCTTGTGTCCTATTTCCATACAAGATTGTTCTGTCCCACTTTTAGCCAATGTTTTTCTATTGTACTATTTCCAAAAAAGATTGTTCTGTTCCACATTTAACCAATATTTTTCTTGTGTCCTATTTCCAAACAAGATTGTTCTGTCCCACATTTTGAGAAGTTGACATTTCACACTAAAGAAACCATCATCTCTATCATGCAGATGGTTGTATTATGCCATGGAGGAATAATAACCCCTCATAATGAATGCAGACACAACCTTTCATACATAAAATATCACTTAGTTAGAACTTACTCTTCCACCTCTGCTTTACACTGATACTCAGTTATTTGCTAACGATTTCAAATTATTGAAGATCCAGCAGCAAACAATGCAGATCTGAAACAGACAGCTTTCAGTCAGAGAGGGTTTGAATGGCTCTTTGCTACATGTATTTGTCTGAGCTTGATTAATTTGTGCTTAGCACGCCTAAAAAAGTCTATAGACCAGTTTTCGGCATCTTTCTTCCATACCCCATTATCTCACCACACGCACAACACCATAAGGTTTCCACAATTTTGTGATATTGTTCATAATTTACTCTGAGTGCTCAGACACTATATATTGCATTACAGGCGTACTAAATTTACTGAACATAATGTAAGGAGTGTTCTGATATAGTTCATAACATACTGAGTTGGCATCATGCTATAATCCTGGAGAACTTATGTCAGTGCAGGACATTTATTTATTGCGACAGATCTGACCTAGTTAATTATCTGTCTCTTGAAAAATAAGACACTATAGTCTCTCCTTTGTTTGTCTCCAGGAGACTGGGTAGTTAAGGCTTCTAGTGGCGGTGATTGGGATGTAGGTCAGAATATATTGACTTGAAAGTTTATTGTTACAACATTTACACTATAATTGGACCAGACACTTTCTCCATGTTTGCTCATATCAATTTTATTTTACCAGAAGCTGAATAGTCAGTAAACTTTGAATCTACAATCATTTGCTCTTTATGAATTAACTATTCACAATTTTAAAAAAAATATGAGACATTATTTTTACATATAATGATGGAAAAAAAGAAAGAAATATTGTTAACCCTTTCGCTCATGCGTTGGCCATTTTACACCTTTATGAAGAAATCACAATTCTCAGTCTTATATTTAGTAGAATTTGCACTACTTAGGGTTTATTTGTTAACTAGTTTGACCCTGGATTCACTATTAAATGATGAAACATACATGTATTAAAAATACTTTAAACTGTTTTAAAGCAAATAAAAAAAAGGTTAAGTTTCAAAAGTGTATATATGTACTATGTAAGAAAGGGTTAATGCAAATATTCAACTGTTTGGCCACAAGATGGGTTAAAAGCTGTTTGTTAATATATTAGCTATTAATAAAGAGTGGGTCTTTAATGTAGCACAGTTAAGAATCAGTGTTAATATATTAGCTATTAATAAAGAGTGGGTCTTTAATGTAGCACAGTTAAGAATCAGTGTTAATATATTAGCTATTAATAAAGAGTGGGTCTTTAATGTAGCACAGTTAAGAATCAGGGGGATATTTTGTCTTAAAGACCATAAATGTTTGATCAGCATTAGGACAGGTAGACAATGGTCCTTACTGAGTATATGGTTTTGATGCTTATTCTAGTCTGAGGACTATTTTTGGAACACACTTCAGATAATTCATTATTCTAACAACTGTAAAAAGTTCCTAGGACTTTTGATGAAACAGCACCCTGACATTTATCTTGAAAATAGAAATGTCTGAACTCATTTCTTACTTAAGTGCTTATTCCTTCTGCATAAATGTTGATATTCTTTACCTATTTTTTGTTTTCATTGTTACTTTTTTAACCACTCCATGGATTATGTAGGAAGACACATTGCAAGGGACTCAGCAGCAAATAACTGTTCAGAAAGCTTCTAACTAAGGTATATCAGGATTAATACTAATTGCCTAGGACGGATCAGTTCATGCTTGTTCAGACAGCTTCTGACTGAGGTATATCAGGATTAATACTATTTGCCTCGGACTGATCACTTCATGCTTAACAGAGTTAAAATGGCTGATAAATATAATCCGAAGCATTAGGGAAACTCACCTTGGTCAAATCACCTTGGTCCCTTTGCTATTGATGTCTGAACTATGCAAGTCTGACTCATTAAATAGAATGATTAAGGAAATAACTTAAGTGGCTCCAAGTTACATTGTTTGGTCAATTGATTGATGAAATCCTCAAGTCAACACTGTAACCCTTTCTGCAAATATATCAGATCCATCATATTGCCTTTATGAATGGAAATGATCCTGGCCTTTTAGTCATATGGTCGGGCTACGGCAGGTCATAGTCAAACTTTTGCTTCAATATGTGTAATTTACATTTTAATATTATGGTGGATTCATTTCATACATAGAATCTAACTTAAAAGTATGAAGTGAAGAAGCAAGGTATGTGGGTTAAGAAACATAACACTTGCCTGTTCAGTTTTTTAATTAATTTGCTTTGTTGGTTTTGATTATGCTTTCGCAGGGTATAACTTAAATATTTTTTCAGCAATTACCTTCAACCTTAGAGAAAAGGTAGCCTGTGATGATATACATGTAAGATGAAGGGAATAAGAACAATAACTTACACATTTAGGTTTTTAAATTACCCTCCTTTGTTGATTTTCCTTGTCTAGAGCATATCTTTAAAATATGTGGCAGATTTACTTTAAACATAGAATTTAGGTAGCTGATGATGAGATGAACTGCTCAATACAAGGACAGTTACTATTGTCTTTACATTTTTCTAATAGTCCAACACCCTTGGCAGGGTACAACGGACTTTAAATGCATGATGATGATGATGATGATGATGATGATGAGTCTCCCTTTAATAACAATTTAAATTGATCCTTCAATGAAGATTGAACCTTGTTGGCTTTTTCCTTTACTTACAGAAAACACACTTGCCATTTAAGCATAAAATATGATAGTGAAATTTAGAGCAATCTTATTTTTTGAACTACCGGTGAACCAATCAGTTAATTAATATGCCCCTCCTATATTTTATTGGAGGTGCATGAGTAAAAGGATTACTTCAATACTTTAAGGTTAGGAATCGGAGTAGATCATCTCTGTTATTCACAATCCCAATTTTATTATTTATATTGTATTACATGTGTTGATATTGTATTAAATAACTGATGATTAACCATCCATTTATCGTCATATTACAGGTGTATATTATAATTTAAAAACAATGGAAGTGATTTTTTCTGATAATAAAACCATTAATTAACCAACTGTTTTACCCTTTACGTTACTTTCTGTTTCAGAAGGAGCACCTCTCCAAGGAGCTGGAGCATGAGAAGATGCTGCGAGTGGAGGCAGAGCGACGTTTACATGACATGACTAGGGAAAGCGAGAACTGTCGAGCACGCTTAGAGAGCCTCCAGCATGAGTTTAACAAGTGAGCTTTAGACAACTGCACTGATTATCTATCCTTGAACATAGAAACTGTCAAATCTTTTAATTGGAATAGGAATTAAAAACAAATTGCAGAACCAATAAATGGGTTAAGTGCCTTATATTCTTATGGATTTCCAGATGATAATTTGGTTGTGGCAATAAATTGGCTGTTATATTATCTTTTTTTGGCTCAAACTATTAAAAAAAAGCTCACTTTTTCATACATTTTTTCATCTAACATAAAGATAAGTGATAGCATTTGATAGAAATAGACAGTCTATGATCTGTCTAAAGGGGTTATTATAGTCTTAGGTTAAGCTGTCAGTTTCCAAACATTGCATCATCATTG
This sequence comes from Sinonovacula constricta, assembly GCA_007844125.1. Taxonomy (NCBI): domain Eukaryota; kingdom Metazoa; phylum Mollusca; class Bivalvia; order Cardiida; family Solecurtidae; genus Sinonovacula; species Sinonovacula constricta. The sequence goes on from CM017573.1 coordinate 3,649,552, forward strand.
AGCACAATATATATAATATACAGTAAAGTCCATGGTTCTCAATTTTAAACATCATTGACGGGTACAATATGATATGTAAATATAACATTGAAGATTAAATATACTTTGTTAAATGAGCATGTTATGTTTGGAGAATTGATACTTCAACTTATGACTATAATACTCTAGCCTCCAAAAGATGATGAGAATGTTAGGGTATTTCCCTATTTTCTGAGTATGACTGTCTCTTGCTCATCAGACCACAAGAGTTCAGTTGGTTCTCTCCAATAGTTACTGATTAATTCTATAGCACTTGACTGTAGGATATTTCAGGCAGATATCCTTTATATTGCTGTACAATACTCTCGGATGTTCAAATGTTGCAAGCATGTTCACTGCTGCTTGTATCTTCTCTAGAGATTCCATGTTTGCAAAACCAATTACATGGATGGTCCAGTTGATACTACAGTATAAGATGTGCTCGTAAATGTTTTGTTTTTCTCTAGCATCCTTACGGATTTTAAAGCACTGTACAGAGATTTTAATTATATATTACAAACCCCACAACCATTTCTTGTACTCTTTTATTCTTGTAACAACTCAATCGCCAAACCAAGTACAAATAGGGTTCACTTCATGCTAAATTATTGGATTGAGATTTTTTAATCTTCTACTTGTACCATTTTTTTTAGATATGGTAAATCTTATTGTCGCCTAAATTTTCTGTTAAAATAGGTTCTCAAAGCCATGTACCAATAGGGTTGGTTCATTTGATGCCAAGTTATCCAATTTTAATGTTTAATAATTCATCTCTCTTATCCTCTCTGATAATGACTAGTATTTGCCTATTGTTCTCTTAGAGTTTTTATTAATTGTTTGTTTATTAGCATGTTTATAATTATGAATCTGTACTGAGTTGACCTAAGGAGACATTGTCTAAAGAGGAGATGGTCTGTTTTTTATAAGTGCACAATTATTAAGTTTTGCTGATATTCGCATTTAATTGACAGAATAATGATAGCCTAGTGGATCTGAATATTGCTTTTAATAGTTTTTCCATTAATACATCCTGTCCAAGTTCATGCTATAAGTGACAGCACAGTTCTATAGGCATCATATAACCATAGTTTTGTATGATTGTTGGTTTATTTCAGAGGCAGTTTAACTTCATAAATAAGTACATAGAGCTATAGGGCTTAACATTTCTGTGAGAAACCCTCAGTAGCCATGTGACTTGGGTTGGAGATGCCCCACTTTGAAACAGCATACACAATTATTATCAGCCTTTCACTTTATCGCCCTTTCTATAACTGATACAGTTTTTGCCTTGCACAAAATTGATGATGTTTACGGCAAGTGGTGTGGATCGAGATCAGCCAGTCAGTCCCATTTGTCTGATCAGGAGCTGTAACTACATGGTCAGAGGCAATATGTTGAGTTACTTTAGCATGCAGTTGTTAACAGCTCACTAAGTATTCAGTATAGCTTATTTAAAAATATAGCAGTCTACACTTGAACTTGCTCGACACCATATGTTTTTCTCAACATGACCTTTACACTGATTCATTGTTTGACATTTGTTCTGTCAACTATGATTATAGATGTGCTGTATGAAAATCCTGTTATGACAAAACAGAAGCCATGTAACTCTTAGCCTGCTTTTTATGACTTGTTCAAGCTTAGGTAAACAGTTCAGATCCAGATCTGCAGGCTTGCTGCTGGGAGCTGACTGGATGAGGATCTACACTATTTGCTGCTTAGTTGCATGAAGTTCTTAATAATTACAATACATATAGATTATTTCTAAATGTTGCAGGTTAAGAAATAATAAGGGAACTAGATAAAGCAAGTACTTGATTTGATAGTCCTGACAGGGTCATGCTCCTACAATAGGAGTGGTGCCTGTTCTATAGACTGTGCCCATAATCCTTTGAGTGCTGGTACACAGGCTGGTCGTTCAGTCTGGTGTTGGCACATGGAGCTGGTGCCCACAACTTGAGAGAGGGGTTGGAGTCCCCAACTTGTATTCCTCATGTCCTTCAACATGTTGAGATCAACACCTGCAGGGGTCCAAACATTTCTAATAAAAAGCTAGGTGGGACTTTATCATTCGGATTCTCAGCTTTCACCTTGTTTTGGTTGGCCTCCTCTGCCAGAGATCTAGGTCATGTTTTGGTTGGCCTCCTCTGACAGAGATCTGTGTCATGTTTTGGTTAGCCTCCTCTGCTAGAGATCTGTGTCAAGCTGCAAAAAATATTCTTAAAGCTGGTATCCAATAGTTAGCTTATCAAATACATGTAACACTATCTAACCATTGCTTCAGGGGATTTGGCCATTACTTCTGCATAAAGTCTTACTTTAGTCTTAATAAACTAATTAATATTTATAATGTTAGACAGTAACAATCAAGAAAAAAGTGCCATAAATGTTCATTCTTTCCAACACTATAAAAAGTGCATTAGTGGTCACCGCTAAAAATAGATATCAACATCAGAGTGGATTACCTGGATGACACTATAATGTGATCCTAAAACTAAGTGATCACATGGTTTTCTTAGTTTCAAATAGCTAACTCAGACTGCAGCGTGGCTCGGATAGACAATTGTGTTTGCACTGACGGATGGGGATTTAAACTTGACTGTTCACACATATCTAGAGCATCAATGAACAGAATTTTGCAGAATCTTTTCAGGTAACAATGCCTTATATTTCTGTTTGAGAAAAATTATTTGGTCCAAACTGTCGGGTACCATCTTTAAAGCAAATGGAGCTGTTTATATTTTTGTACAGTTGGCTAATAGTTATTTAAGTCAAGTTCTAAAAAGCTAGTATTTTAGCATGTTAGTAACAATCTATTTATATACTTTTTTGTGGAGCATTTATTTCCTTTACTGATCAAGCAAAATTATCTTTTTACCTCTCCATGCTTGCTTTGGTTACAAAATGATGTTCTGAAAGTTCACTATATTCATATGTTTGGGGAATAAATAAACTGTATTTACTTACAACTATCATAACAAATGATCATATCACACATCTCTTGATCAAAACATATTCTATGGAAAGAGCAGCTATAGATTTCCTGTCTAAACCTTCACAGCATTCAGATCAAAGTTGGCAGCTTATATCAGTCTACAAGCTTCTGTTTGACATTGATCATTTATATTGTGGCAAGCCTGCCCAGAGACTATTACCCCATGACACTATTTATCAAACTGTCTTAGCATGCTGATGGGCTCTGTGCTTTTGCTCTCTAAGGACCTAGAGGAGGTTCAAGTCCCGGCACTACACCTCAAACCTCTGACCACACTGGATCCACTATGGATGCAAACTTTCCAATCTCAAATCTAAAACCATAATCCAAAAAAACAAAAGTGTAGAATTTTACCAAACTTAAAACTTAGCCAAGGCAAAGTCTTAAGTTGTTATATAAAAGTTCCCTCTGCATAGTCTCAGCTTATCTGTGATTGTTTCAGGATGCTTTCCTAGTGAAGGCAGCAATCAAACCACTTTAATAATAGGTTGCAGTCTCAAACTGGTGGTGATCTTCGGCAGTGTTGCTGCTGAAAACACAAGACACATGATGAAAACTGTTGTCTGAATTATTGATAGATCAGTAGGATGTATCTTGTTCTTATTGTTACAGTACTTTTGTTTCATTCATACTTTACCAGACATATTAGATGTACTTATAATGTTCATTGTTCCCAGTACTGAATTCAGGCAGTAAAGCTGATGCTTTTGCAATATCTGTTGTTAATTCTGAAACAAAATTACTGCCTGTATGTACTCATTAGCAACTTCAGATAGGGACAGTTCCAATCACAACCACCAATATAAGGCTTTGAGTAAAGGTACAGCCTTTACCAATTGCAAACGGCCATGTTTTCAGTCTACAATCGAAGAACATTTTCTACTTAATCCTTTACCAGTAACACCATTCACCCTATTTACATTAAACTTACCAATCCTAAAGGTTTTAAAGCAAACAAAGGGCTAAACATGCTTTTAGCAAGTAGGACCAGCAGTTTTTCTTGGTTTAAATTGCATTCCCACAACAAAGCATTTAATGAAAATTTCCTAATTGTTATTCGAAATTGAATATTTGTATTATTTGATATTTGCCTATTATCAAAAGCTCATTTTTACTGGTTTGTTTCCCTCTGCTTCCTGTCCAGGAGGTTCAGGGTCTAATGTTGATATAATTGACGATAATAACTCCAAATGGATTTGACACCATTGAAGTACCTTCTCTATTAAGCAATGTGCTCTTGTGTCAAAAGGTAATAAAAGATTGTAGATTTAAAACCCTAATAAGTGGAAGTACTTGTGAAATAAATCAGATGAATGCTGAATGTAATAATTTATTTATGAGTTGAGAAAGAACAACAAAAAGACATGATATGGTTTAGGTGGATAGTCTAAAAGCTAATGACAGGCTAATTGCTTACAGTCATTGGCTTTGTCTTTTTTGAAGACAGGATTTGCTTTTCTGTGTTGATGAAATAATACCACAAATTATACCATTTGTTTAAACAATTATAATATATAATCCTGGTTTCTATTATTTATCAGAATTGACTTTAGACTTGAGTTGGTAGCTTTTTAATGGAAAATACTGATTTAGTTAATTATAGATTTGAGACTTAGAATAACTCTATAAGGTTTTGTTGATCCAGTCTCAGATTTATGATGTTGCCTTGGCCTAAGTTTATGCTGCAGTTTGATGCTGTGAAAAAGCTCAGGACAATTAATACAGTATTCACTCTGTGTATAGGTGCGCCTTAAAATGCTATTTTTTTCATGTCCAAAAACTTAGATTCATGAAAAAATACTGCTTTTTTAATTGTCCCTATATTAAGAAACACATGCTGTATTGTCAGAAACACTAGTAACTAGTTATCTACTAAACTAACTAGTCCAATTAACAATTGAGAAATAGTTAAAACTTCCAAAAGCTGTTTGCTACACAGAATATGATTTTCTTGGTACTCAGTTATGGTAAACCATATGGTTCGCAGGTCATATCACATTTCATGGTCATTAATATTAGTTACCTACCTTAATTGATAGTCAACCAAGGATTTATATGATAGAAAAACATTGACTAAAATGCGATGAAAAAGAACACAAGAAAAAAAAAACATTGACTATAATGCAATGAAAAAGAATAGGAGAATTAAAAGCAACAACAATTTTTTTTGTGCTGTTTGTTTTACCAAAACCAAGTACCAAGTAATACTACACTAGTGCCACATAAATGCACCTGTCTAAAACATTACCAGATTGCTGTTACTTCTGAATTTTTCTGTTTCTTGTACTTGAACTTGAAGCATGGGGGAGGTCAACAAACACACGTAAAGTTTTAAAAACCAGTAAATATGATTGGGTATTTTCAATTTGACTAAGAAAACTTAAAGATGAGTTCAGGCTCTGATCTTGCTCCTACTTAAGTCCTTGAGATTCTGTTGGTCCCCATTCAAACAACAGACAAATTAGATTGATTGAGTTTAAAGTAATGATTTTGTTTTAATTTTGTTTAAATGTCTTGGAATTTTGTTTTCTAAGTATCATTAAAAAATTAAGGGATGATAAGAGAATACTACTGCATTATGGAAGCCAGTGAACAAAAGTCTTATATGAACATAATCCCCACTGCATGTACACTGATATTGATTCCAATTCCCCTGCTGTGTCCTGCTTCAGGAGCCAATCTGTGAGGGTCTGGTCTCTCAACAACAGGGTGCTATGCAAGGTCATGATGCCAATTTATGATTTAATTGTCCTGAACACTGGTCATTTACTGAGGACTGGAACTTTCTTAAGAGGTTTTGGCTAGTACAAGATATTGATGGACCAATGGTCAATTTGGATCCATTTTGTCCTATTTGATAAACTGCTTGTCAGAAAATTGGTGTATCTATAGAAACATAGCTGGACATATCAGGCACTGCCATTTGATAAAATATAAAAGGGTGTGTTGCTGAATCATATATGAACATTATTAACTCTTTGCAGCATTGCTATGTGCAGCTACATTTTTGACAGTCTAAGGAAGACCCTAGATTTATTTCTTGGTAGATCCCAACATTCCACCTGGTAAATACATATAAGGTTTGTTGACCTAGTATTGCAATTACAAGTGGACTGCTACCTATGATGAGTTCTCATCACCAAACAATGGACAGTGGCAGCTTTAGGATGCTGGGCTTCTATTGTCAGGGCCCCTATATCTGACTAAGACTAGCATAACATTAACATTGAAGCTGGAAGACCTTCCCCACTCTAAGACTATCACTAATGTTGTTGTACTCTAACTCCTTCAGTTCTGAGGGCTATTTTTTGTTAATAACCCTTACTAAATTAAATTATTAACCATTTTGCTTTCACCCTTAAGCAAAAGTTATAAACTGTATGATAGAGATATAGAAGCAAACAGTGCAGATCCTAATCAGATAGCTCCTAGCAGATAATCTGGACCTACAATATTTGCTAAACCTTACCATTTTGTGTTTAGTAGGCTTAGAGTTAACATGTTATGACAGGCCAGCCAGGTCAGACTAGGGTCATAGGTTCAGGCTTCTACACTACAGGCTTATCTCCCTGTTATCTTGTTATCATTCTGGATGATCTTTTATCTACCCTGAGGTATCCACAGGTAGCAACATTCCAAACCTGAAGGCAAAACAATATACAGGACAAGACATTATTATATATACCGACTGGAAAAAGCATTGCTTCTAGCAACACTTTCCAAGTAATAACAGCCATGGTGGTGGTTGAACTGTTTGTGAGTTGAGCCAGCCTTAGGCAGTTACTTTTTTCATCAGGTATTCCTAATTGGATTTCATTAAAAAATTAATGCAAATGAAAAACAACAAATTAACAAACAACAGTCAATAACACCAGTAGCAACAACACAGTATGACTGACTCAATATCATGCACGCAACATCTAGTTCTATCAGTTCCATCATCAGTCGTGTGTGAGTTAGTGAGTCAATCCACACTGGAACTATCTGAGTCAGGTAGCCTTGAGTTGAGTCACACCTCCTGTACCTGCTTTTATTGTTTACAATCCATACATAACTTTTTTTTTTACCAACCAATTTTAAGCATTTCTAGAGACCTCATAACAAAAAGTGCTGAACCTGTTTAGACAACTCCCACCTGGAGGATCTGCATATGCATCATTTACCAAGGTCTGAAAAATTATGCTTAGCAGGTTAAGAATAACAGTAAAATGTTGAATTCTCCTTGCATGATAGGATATCTTATCACCTGAAGTGAATCAGGTCTGATTAACACCTGTCTGTGTATCAACTAATTGACTCATCTAATTAACATGCCTTCATTAGCACAGAGAAATGTGTCATTACATTATAGTAATTGAACATTATGCAATAGATATCTAATGAAGGGTATTAAAAAATAATCAAATTACTCAGTTTGCAGAAAGCTTATTTATACAATGTGGTAATACCTATATATAGTAAAGATGACTTGATTTTTTTTCCATTTCTTGCTAAAATTAGTGCATTTAGCAAATATTTGAATTCACATAAAACATGTCCATGCTGTATTCTTTATTCAGACGAGTGTCAATTACCATCAAAAGGTCCGTAGTGATTTTATCTCCCATGTGCAATAATGGTTATTTCTATAAAGTTTACTGCACAACATTTTTTTGCAGACCTTTTCTTAAGAAGATACCTTTAGAATATTCAGATGCCAACTTAAATTTTAATTTGTTTTTGTTAAGATTGGTAAAATTTAAACCACATGGATAGTTTCTACATGAATTAGGGCCAGAGCTAAAATTCTTTCAAACCCTTCTCACTTCCAATATTTTCATAGCCTTGACCTTTGCATTCCTCTAACATGGAAGTTTAGATATGATAATTGTGTGAACAAGACTCCCTGTTGTTACAAAAGAACCTCCAGCTTGTTGCAGAATGGATCAAATGGACTAACATTGAAGCAGTTCACCTTATCACTAGTTAAGGTATGACCACCATGTTTCCGATATGGCCTTCTGATAAGTATTGATGGCAGGAAACTATCCACTTCTACTGCTACTTTTGCTAATCCAGGCTGTCATCAATAGGAGATATGAAACTATCCTCTACCACCTGATAAAGAAAACTAATTCGTTAGATCCTGAGATTTGCATTCCCAGATAAGCATGCCATTTAGTAATGAACCCACTTAAAGTCATGGCTCATTCTCCCTGATTTTCTGGAACCAGAAGTTCTAGTTGTTTATACAGGTATAAGATAATAAACAACTGTATAGTCTCTAAAGGCATATGACAAGATAATGAACTTAATTTCTGTCCAAAAAGATGAAGATATGAGAATAAATCTACAGAAACTTATATTACCCTTTTCCTTAGTTATCTCTGCCATTATGGAACTTCCTGAGACTTGAAGGTGCCTTTTCCTATCTATATATTCACATATAGAAGCACAAAAAATATCTGCAGAGAAATTCTTCTTATATTAACAGTTAATCAATTAAATTATGACTGAATTCTTCATTAATATTTGAGCATAAATGACTGGCTTAGTAAGCTGATAAAAGATAAAGATCTATTGATTAACAACAAGTTTACTGATTACATTGACTGGTTATATTTTATGCAAGTACAAGCACAATAACTGACAGATAACAAGATAGCAGCCTAACTTTATGTATATTTCATGGAAGAATCTAAGCAATATATAAGTTAAAAGAAAACAAAGTTTTGTTGATTTTACATGAAGATTAGCTGTAACATAACATGATAGATTTAATTATTTTTTAAAAATATTCAGCACAATAAATACACCACAGTGCTGATAAGCTGCCAAATGATTTGAGGAGCCAAGCCTAACTTCTGACCAGGATCAGACATCTTGCCTTCAAGAAAAGCTTACAAACCCACCAACCTGATAAATACACAACTTTAAGCTGTGGTCATTAGGTCCAAAACCCACTGTTAAAAGGAGCTTGCTGCAATAAAATAAAGATTAGCAGGCAATAGCATCAACTAGAATCAAGTTATCTGAAACATTCTGTCCTCCATTATCATTATCACTGCAGGAAACATGCTTTATTAGCACCATTGCCTCTCCCCATGTGTCCATCAGCAGACAGGAAGGATTAGAGGGATTCTGGGATTGACCATTTCTACTGGTTGTTTCCTGTCATGCACAGCCTTCTTTATTGCCTACTTAAGATATCTGTTGGATTGTTGGTTTGTTTTATGTTTGCCAATGTCTATATATCTCAGACCCTTTGAATAGATACATGAAAAGCCGTACTTGCATTTGTAAGGATTCCTGTATTAAGGTATAGAATCTGATAAAAGCAATAAAGTCCATATTTCTTAACTGCATGTTTTGGATACTCAAGCTGTTTTATCATGATACTTCTTAAAGACAAGACAAACAACTTCACACTTTATATAGGTAATAATTCAAACATCTTTTTTAGTGTCTAGAAGAAAATAAATTGTTTACCATTAGAAATCGTCATCTAGAGCCTTGCTGTTTCTTGAAGTTAGCACTTTTTTGTTCACCTATATTTAAGCAAGCAAAATGTATTACAGAATTGCTCTACAATGTCATGCGAAGGTAATGATCTATTGCTAGAGATTCATCTGCAGAAAGAGCAGATCTTGATCAAAAAGGTTGCAGTGGGAATCTGGCACATCTGGATATACACTGTTTGCTTAAATCTGATAAATTTGTGATCAGCTGACTAAGATGTCAGTGTTCATTCTGCATACTATTTGTTCATGTTAGTTTTAAATTCTTAATTGTAGACTGTGACCTAAAGTGTGTATTACACTTTTATTTTCATTAGAACACATTTCAAGTGTGTGTATATCTGTTGCAGGATGGAGCACCTGGTATCAGAGATGATGCAGTACAAGTCCAAGATAGATCAGCTGAAACAAGAGAAACTCCAGCCTTGCTGTCACTTATGAGGTAACCATCTTATTGGTTTTCAGATACCTCAAAGCAACATCAACATTGGCCATTATTAAACCTTGCCAGCTATTGTTGCTGTAGAATGATAACAAGTAATGTCTGGACTCTGGATAGAACCACTTGTGCACCACAGGTCAGCCTGACCTCCCAACTTTGAGTTTTCAACCTGTCAGGTAGTCGACATGCATATTGAGATTTAGGAGTTACAAGTCAGCAATTCAAACCACTTGCCTGTGTTTCTTTCCCTCCTAGTTTTTAGTTGATGCCTTCCATTAAATATGTTGTGAACAAGGCAATATCTGGCTTCCAAGTTAAATTTCTGCACTTCTTTCAACCAGAACATGGTCTTTTTGTCAAGCAATCTTCAAAGTTAAACACAAAAATATCTTTCTCATAAGTAAACATCATTTCATTAACTTTTATTCTGAAAAATTCTGGTTGATGTTAATTTTATATAAATTAAATTTGTTCATTATTAAACAATCCTTTTAGACATATTTAGTTTTATCTTTTCCCTGATCTCAGTTAAGTCATTACAAAAAATACAAAAATATTAGAAATCTTTTTGTAATTATTTTTACAGAATAGTATTGAGAAGTCAAAGCACAAAATTACTGACCTTGGAGCGAGAGAACATGATGCTGCTGAATGAGGTCAAGAAGCTGGAGTCTCAGGTAAGGCAAAAAGAAACCACTTGTAAACACTGTCATTAATGACATCAGTCTGGTTTTTAAAATCATAACTATTTGCTGTCAGAAAAAAAGATAGATCAATAAATTTTTAATTAGTTATACATTGTTATGCCACACTTTTTTTAGTCTAAACAGTTTACATTGATGCAGAATACAAAAAAGATATTCTGGAAAAGTAAATTCACCAACTATATGCAAGGAACACAACTCTGTTAGAATTAGTTGATGTTTTTTTAGTGAGTTGTTTCCCTTATTTCTGACTAAGCCAATGAGATGACAATTTTTTTAGTGGATAAGTGGAGTATTTTCCTTATGTAAAGGGTTCAATTCCTATAGCTTGTCTGTATGTATAGCAAAGTTTAGGTGTTAAGTATTAGTCTTGGTCAGATAGTTAAGGACACTGTTTCAAATAATCTGAAAAAATATACCTTAAAAATATACTATAACTTGTTCTTCTTATCCTTTAGCTTTTTTTTGGTCCGTTAATAAATTCCTTTCATGAACTTTCATTTTATAATAATATTATGTATTGTTCCTAATGTAATGTATCATTGATTATACAGATTAACCATAAGACAGATGGGACGTGATAGATCCAAGCTGTTGCTGGAAAGATTGAGGATGCTAGAGGGAGAGAACTCTTCCTTGGTTCTGGAGAATGAACAGCAGAGGGGCCAGTATGAGAAATGTCTCGACGAGATAGCCAATCAGGTAAGATGTTACATAAGCAGCTTTCGATCTTAGCCAGCCAGGTAGGATGTTGATTGACATCTTGTAATCTGGACCATTCAGTTATGGTGTTGCATGGACATTTAGTAAAATTTTGACAATCAGTTAAGTATACATGACATACCTGAAATTTAGCTAATCAGATATAACAATTAGTAGATATTGGATAGGCCAATTGGAGGAAATTTAATTCTGGTAATTTTAACCACTAATAATGTTATGCATAAACATTTTGTTACTTTATAATATGATATAGGGCATTAAATTATTTATATTGTTAATGTTGTTAGCAAGCTAGCAATAGTTGAAACCTATGTTTATGTTTAAAGTTGAATGATTGGAGGTTTTATTTTTGACCTCCCACTCTTATGACTATAGAATCAGTACTTCAAAATGATTAGCCTTGGACATTGTGTAATAAATAGTCCTGCCCAGGTCTGAGGGTCATAAACCAGAACCTATCCAAGTTAAAAACCTTAAAAACCAAACCACTAGACCAAGCTGTTTATTGACAATATATGCAAGTTGTTTTTCATTATTTGCCCAGAAATTTTGCAAACAGCGAAATGTTAACATATGAATATTGAATAGTAAATATGACATACTTACATTACTCTTGCAACAGGTGGTTCAGGCATTACTGGCCCAGAAGATGCTGCGAGAAGAGTGTATGAAGTTACAGAACCGAGTACATGACCTGGAGCTCCATAATCACCACCTGGTCATCACCTTTCAGCAGCGAATGAAGATGGCTGCAGATGCCATACAGGTATCTTAGCCTCTCATTTCTTACCATCAACCTGTAGCCGGCTCAGAGACACATTTTGCAGGACTGGGCTAGAGAGAGATAATTTCTCAGACATCATTTTGATTATGCACATACTTTCCACAATTGGTAGTGTTAGTGTCACATTGTCTGTCTTTTTTCTATAAAATACGGTTAATCACAAAATAGTTAGAAATGGAAGGCCTATAGCTCCATATGCTAATGCTCAAGCAAATATAAGGGTTGTTCAGTGATTGGTTGGCCCAGTCCTAGGATAATTTGGCTGGTAATGGTGCCACGTTTTCATGGCATGGTTTGCACAGTGAAGGCGGCCTATGTCTTCTTTAAAGGGACACTGTTCTCAGATAAATGAAATACTGACAGTGGGATGATAAATTCCAATAAACAACAAACAAGGTAGTAAGGATAGCAACCTGTTAGTGGGAGCGCTTTATATGATTTTTATCATAACTCTTAGTCTACTTTGCACATACTGATAAAGCTTTGGCAAATAGTGTAGTTCCAGAGCAGTCAGCTCCCACTTTGAAGGTTCCTTCAGACACTCCTTGCAAAATTTCTAGTAAGCATTGAATATAGTTGTTAGCTGATATAGTTTTGTTGGTTATTGAAAATATAGCATGAGAAGGGTATTCTTTTGATAGTTGGGTATTTGTTACATTTCCAGAATGGGAATGGCAGTAACATCCATCAAGAGCTGTTGACAGGCAGCATAGAAGTCTCTACACAGTATGTTTAGTGAGCAGGTGAGTACACAAAGATAACTTGGTAATGCTTTGAGGTGTTTTGGTGATGGAAATGGTAATGATGATAATTGGAATGGTTATAACAACATAATTGACATATTATTGATCAAGGGATATTTATAGTGATATAAACTGGTATTTTGTGTAATAATGGGCTGTGGTGTTTTAATGGCCATTGATGATAATAAAGATGATAATTGGCACTAGATGATAACAAACAGTAAAGCATAAACAATTTTTAAGATTGATAAAAACACATTTATTTAAGATAAAATTCTTGTTATTTCCGTAGCATTATAATGCTGTTCTACTATATTTTATTTTTTTTTTACTTTTAGACCACAGAGAACCTTCCCAGCATTGCCCAAATGAGTTCTCCACCACCATGGTTACAAGAACGTCTCCCTGGTGACCGTCACAGCCTGGCATCTATTGCTGGTAGCATGGTGTCAGCACCTGACCTAGACTTTGCTGGTGCCAGTGCAAGCTTCAACTGCAGAACAGAGATTGAGACAGAATTCCCAGCTACCCCATCAAGTCCGAAGTCAAAACATGTGAATGTGATAGAGCGAAAGTGTGATAAGAAACGTAGTGCTTCGGTGTCATCTTTAACATCAAATCGTGGACCAACCAAACAGCGAACATTATCTACCTCCTCTCTGAGCAGGGCACGGGGCTTGAGCTTAGTCTCACAGCCAAAAATGTCTCTCTCTCATGAGTCAGGGATTCAAATTGCAACGACCACTAGGGAGCCAGATAGTCCAGCACACATTCAGGGTAAATCTGCTAAGTTTCAAATCAGGAGCAGTCAATAAGGATCCAAGGATAAATTCATCGACCAATCATAACTCAGTGCCTTTTAACCAATCAAACTCATCCACATCCAACCAATCAAACTCTCAGGGACAGAATGGAAATGTAAACAATGCAAATGTTTCGAAAATTCCGACCGGGATGTGTGGTAGTGTGAAGAGTGGGGAAGAACAAAAACTGAGAAGAAACTCTTTGAAGGCAGAATTTTCTATAAAAATGGGTGTCCAAAATTCAACTGTCAGAAGTGCAACACCAAAGCCTTCAAATTTAAAACCACCCCAGGCACCTTCACCTTCACCAAGTTCAAGGTCATCTTCTGTCACTTCAGATATAGGTCAGGGTCCTTCTAGGTCACCTTCAGCAACCTCTTCAAGGTCAACCACTCCAGGGTCAAGGATTCCCACCAGCGCAAGGTCAGGTCCTACATCAACAGCAGCTAAACAAGAGAAGAGTTCAGCTAAAAGCACTAACCAAACTGCAACAGCAGCTAAGTCTAAAACCACAAATCAGGTCAAATGCACAACATCGAGACTTATTCCACCAAAATCACCTCAGTTAAGGTACTCAGGAATTAGAACAACTTTAAAAAATGAAAATCAGGTGAGAGCAGTGACTAAGAGTGAAGCCAGCTCTCAGATGACAATGTCTAGTGTGTCATCTCATATGAGAAGTGTGTACTCCTATCAGTCCTGCACATGGAAGGTCTCAGTCTATGCCTAATGACAATGGAGACCATAGCAGGCTTGAAGGAGCAAAGCCTCCTGTGCCAAGCAGGTCAGAGAAAGGGAGCTACCGCACAGAGATGCATTACCCCATTATGGGCCTCACAAAGTTAAACCACACTAGTCCCAAAGCAGAGGAGGCTTCTAAATTATATGCAAATATTGTAACCACGCCCAGTCAGTTTTTGTCCACGCCCGCTTCCAGTTCTCATGCTAATGATGTCGACTCAGTGGATGGCGTTTCAACTATGGTGAAAGGCCAGTATTTCTATGACTATAGCGATGAAGATAGTGACTTTAACAGGCCAGTGTCAAAAGACTTCAGTATTGCCTCTACTGTGTCTCTAGATGAACTGTTGGATAATACTCTTGAAACATCAGTGGATTTTGATTTTACTTCCGATCATTTTTTATTCAATGCCCCCAACATGTTGGGGGCAAAAACCATCAACAATAATAACAAAAGCAAAACCAGTCCTGAGAGTGTGAGTAGTGACTTTTATGATAATCAGCAAACTCCAAAAGTTGAGGCAGTTGAATGCTGTATGAGAGACAGTAACAGCAATAAAGTTATCCCCACTGAAAGTGCAGAGGTTAGGTTAAGAGGAAAACCTGACATTGTAAAAGACACTGAAGAATGTGAACAGAGAAATTTACAAAAAAGTTTGACAGTTTCTCAAATTCCTGGCAGTTCTTTGCCAGGATATCGTGCCAAAAGACCAAAGTCTCTAATCCTGGGTGCTAAAGAGAAGAAATTCTTGTATTGTGAGTATGGATCATCATCAAGCTCTGAAAATTCTGATGATGACTGGAGTTACCAATTCTCCTATGCCAAAAATGTAAAACAGCAAGAAATTCAATCAAAGGTGGCAAAAAGTTTGAAGACTGGTAAAGCCAAAGTCATTGAGACAACCAAGTCTGATACGAGTATATCGGATAAGAAATCTGACAAAACTAAATCTGATCCTAAACAAAGCCAAGACTTAAATAAATGTCCTAAAGCCTCATTGACTATAAAACCCTCAAAGATCCCACCACCAGGTTGCAGTAAAGCCAGTCCGCACAAAGCCTACTTCACCTTCTTGCCCTGAAACTGTGATTCCTGTCACTCGACCAAAATCTGTGGAAATTTGTGTTAACACAGCACTATCTGTGGCGTCCTTCCAGACCCTGTTTCACTTACATCAATAAAGACACTAGCAAATCTGAATCAGAGAAATGCTTAGTCTCTAAAGGCAATCCCAGCAGCAAGACTGAGGAAATGACAACGACCTTTGAGGAGGTAAAGGTTGAAAGATCAGGGAGTAAAGATGATGGCTACTCAACAATGTCCAGTGATGTCCAGCCAGAACTAATGGAGAAATACTCAGATGGGATTGAAAGTTCGTCCAACAGTAACGAAATTCGAACATCAAACCTTAGCTTAAGCTCACAGAATTCTTTCTCCAGTGACGACAGGCATAGTGGCCATGGGTCTCTGAGCAGAGTGAAAGCCATGAAAATGAAGTATGAAATGGAGGCACAGAAAGCACAAGAAGAGAAAATTTCACCTAAGTCACCTCCCCCAACACCCATAAAAACTTACCTTAAGTCTCCAAAGCATTTCAGAGAGAAGACAAAAGAACCAGCTGTAGGAGAATAAATCAACACCTGTTAGTAAATTGGTCAAACCAAAACTTGTACAGCAGCCGACTACAACTACTAAGGTTAAAAGTAACCTGCCTATACTAAAGTCTATCATCAAGAAAGATACTGTTATTGTAAAACAAACAAGTTCTGAACAAATAATGGCAAACCCAAGTGAGAAAACAAATGTTTCTCCTGTAAAGAACATAGACACACCTGTTCCAGCAACGCCTGTCAAATGTAATGATATCAATTTATCAGAATCATGCTTAAAAACGCCAACCAGCCAATATAATTTGCCACAAACCTCAACTCCAAAGAACATTATGGAGCAATTTAGTCAACTGACATATTTTGCTGCACCGACTTTTGACCATCTACTAATTGTTCCAGGATGGGTTTGACAGCAACAGTTCACTTTCAGATCGGGGCTCTGATCTCACTTCCCTGCACATCTCAGAAGATAACATTCTATCTGACATTCCAGAGGAAAAAGATGGCTATGAAAGTTCTGTCGGTCAGAGGAGCGAAAACACTTCCCTTGTTTCATTGCCAACCACAAACAGTGCCAAAAAATCACCAGAGAAACCAACTCCTGCCCACAGCAGCCATTCTCACACTCACAAAAATTCCTCATTTCAACAGCTGCACAAGATTCACTTTACAACAACCTTGAAAAAGTTCTGGTCATCACAATATGGGTTAGTGCGTGCCCGGTGCAATGCAGATTATGATAAGCAAAAACGACTCAAGGAGACGGCCGATTATGAGGAGTTGTATGGGGGTTGTCTGAATATTGAGAGTCTGCTAGAACGATCATGCTCCGAGTCCGACCTCTACACAAGGGGAGACAAACCAGATGTAGTTCTGTTGCCTAGGTTACCAAAGTCACAGAGTGCAGAGTGTCTAATAATAGATGAGATACTGGTCGAGGAGAGGGTCCAAGTCATCTTGAAGCAGAATGTCATGCAGCAGGTAATTTATGACACATTTAATCTAAGTCACATCTCTCAAGCTATTAAACTTAATTACGGCTGATCTGTGCCCCTTGAGAACATTTTATAAGCCTGAATTTATATATGGCCAAAAGTTGTATTATGGTATGGCATGCATCGTCTATCTGTCTGTTTCTTTATATTTACTTAATAGATTGTTGAGATTCCATAAAGTGCAGACTTCTGACCAGAGATGAGGGACATGACTCCAGTTTTGAAAACAATCTTGACCTAAATGTGACTATCATTGATCTATAAATTCATTCTGAGATGTCTATATTTCAGATCTCCCAGACAGTAGAGAGTGCAGACCGTGATGAAGAACATTTCTCTAGTTTTGTAGAGCTCCTGATACAGCGAGGTCATGTAATGGAGTCCGAGTCTGCCCTCTTCAAACAAAAGATCTCAAAGAACAATGGAGGTAAATCTTTTGATTATTATTATGTATTTTAATGTTCTTTGTCACTTGATTTGTAAGTTACACTTACTCGATTGACCTTGCCTAGTCCCAGGTAGAGTGATTGGCTCCAAGCAGTAAAAGCTCTGGGGTAGTTTTTTGCCCAGGTATCAAAGTGTAAATACAGGAATTAATAAGTAGCTACCTTGCTTTATTGTGTTTAAAATAGGTTTTTGATACACCTATCTCATATCCTTATCCAGCTGCTGGCTTCAAAAATATGGCTTGTGAACATGCTAGAGGCCACAGTTTTTTATCCAATCTTCATAAAACTTGGTCAGGATGTTTATCTGCATGAAATCTTGGATGAGTTCTTTATTGGGTCATGTGAACTCAGAGAGTAGGTCACTAGGACAATTTTTTTTAAAAACTTGTGGCCCCATTTATGCCCCAATCTTCTCTAAACTTGATCAGTATGTTTGTCTGCATGAAATCTTGGATGAGTTTGTTATTGTCACACGTGGACTCTAGGTCACTAAGTCAAATCTTAGAAAAAGCTTGTGAACACACTCGAGGACACATTTATAGCCCAATCTTCACGAAACTTGGTCAGAATGCTTGTCTGCATAAAATCTAAGATGATGTTTAACTGGGTCACATGAGGTCAAAAAGTAGGTCACTAGGTCAAATCTTAGAAAAAGCTTGTGAACTTACTAGAGGACTCATTTAGGGTCCAATCTTCACCAAACTTGGCCAGACTGTTAACCAGTATGATATCTTGGATATGTTTTAACGTGGCTCACGTGGATTTAGTAGGTCTCTAGGTAAAATTCAAGAAAATGTTATCAGACCAGTGACCACACTAATGGTCCATTCTTCGCCAATGATTTCTGAAGTAAATACTTCTTAATTACTTGACATCAGATATGAGCTTACTAAAAGCCTGTGTCCTCAGGTAAGCGATTGTTACACTTAAACATTGCATATTTTAAAAAGAGATGTTTCCATTGTTCACACACTTTTGTTCAAGCTTCTTTGACATTTAAAAAATTACACTTCCCTTTGAGAGTCCATTTGTAAAAACTGTCTTGTGTTCACTTTTAGACACCAACACCAGTGCTCAACAAGATGACAGTCTCTACTGTCTCCTCAGTTGGGAAATCCCCCAATGATTCTTCCATGGGCCATAACTCTTGTAAGAATCTTTTCGAAACTGAGGAGAAAACAGAAAGGGACAACTGCTGATGAAGATTTTGAGGTGACAGAACAGAAGAAATTCAATAGCCGATTTTACAGTCTGTGTAACACAGGCTCCAGTAAGAGCCTGTCTGAGAATAGTGAAGCTCGTTGTTCAGTGGCAAATGATTCGCAACACAACAAGTCTAAAACTATTCACACCTGCAAAGAGGGTGATGATGACTGCAGGAAATGTCTGGATGAGAAAAATCAAATTGAGTTTGATGATATTTCTCGACAGATTGAAACACTGTCACGCACAGTGAATCAGCTTCATCAGAGTCTTTCGAGTCTGAATAGCGATGATAATGACAGTGGGCCAGAATCTAATGAAGGTGACAGCCGAATGGTGAGTGCCATAGGGAACAAAGATCTAGATGGGTACCATTGGGTCGAAGATGAATTCTTCCTGTCTCCATACAGTGGGGAGATAATTCTTGGAGATTCTCCCTTCTCCAATACAGGAGCTTCATGTGATTGGATGAACAATTATTCTGAGCTCGCATCTAGGTTTGATGAACCTGGTGGTAAAGAAGCTCTTCATGAGGAACTTGTTCATGAACTGCCAATTGAATTTCGGTGTCCGGTTGCTCGGCAAATGAAAATCAAACCACCAAGGAATTCAATTCTTGCAGCGTCCATAGATAGAGAAGGGAACTTTGATAGCCAACATTTTATCTCGCAGCGTTTGAAGCTAGAGGAAGAGAGGCGATTGTCTGGGTGTGTGAACGATAACTGTGATGTGATGAATATTGGTGAGAATGTGGGTGTGTCCTTGCGATCACAGCTGCAGGGCACCAAGCTTCTGAAGGAAGATCTCAGGATCACACCAGAGAAAGATGTCGATGACACTGAACTGGAACAATTCAAGGTAGTTTTTATACTTATCATTTTCCATTAAAAATAGCCTTTTTAATCAAAGTTAATCTTTAAAATAATCTTTTAGAACTCATTGCCTTCTTTTGAAGCTTTTATTGCTTATTTTGTTTAAATTGTTATCTTCATGAATAAGTTGTAATATTGGTATCATATAGTCTTTAATTTAATCTGTTAAGATTTTTACATAATCTTTGTATGTAGCATCTTACTAACTTCTTGTACAAAATGGTAATTTAAATCTCAATGCTTAGAACTTATTAATTTCTTGCACAAAATGTCTAGTTTAAATTTAAATGTTTTCTTGATTTCTTTTTAATTAATTGCAAATACAAAATTAGATTTAAGGTGTTAGGAGAGTATGATGAGCTACATGTATAATATAATAATGCCTTTATAACTATAACTATATGATTAAAGATATGCCATGGACACTTTAGATGTCTAAGTTCAACAACTAATTGATTTAGCAATTTTAATTTCAATTGAATCAAACATTTTAATACAAATGGTTCTTTTCCAAAGCAGATGATTATATATATATACTTGTATCTTTAATTTGTAAGATTAAAATATGTAATTGATATTTTCTTCCAGTCATTGCTGGGTGACAGTCTACAGCAGTATGGGGGCAGTCAAGACAGTCTAGATGACAACATAGGTGTTGACAATGTCATGTGTCATAGACTCATTGGACAAGGTACAAGCTGGTAGACACTAAAACTGGGAAAATGAAATATAAAATATCTACTTAATATCTTATTATCTTATTATGAATAATAAAATAAACACAAAACAAACAAAAACTACCAAAGAAATGAAGTTTTTTTTTTTGACCTGCTTAAGGTCAAATGATCAGTTAGTGTCATATAAATACTGTTATTGATGAAGGATAATCTTCTCTTACCTTTCTTACAATACAGATGGTCTAGAATCAGCTGCAAGATTTACCCTAATAGAAGTTAATACTTTATGAATCTTGAAAATATGCTATTGAGAGACAAATTTTCTAACTAAAAAAGTCTTACTTCTCAGCAATTTGTTTCCTTTATCTTTGAGAAGAAAAGTAGTATTTTCAATGGATCTAATTTATTCCAGGCTATTATTAAATGGCTTTTTTAAAAGGGGCGCCTGTGGCGTAGTAGTAGAGTTGCCAATTTCTTACTCCTCTAACTGACTAGCCTCTCAACACCTGGTTTCAATCTTGTTCGGGGAAAAGGACGTGAAGTGGGAAGGTTTTCCAGCTGACCTGAAGTGTGTCAGTGGTACTAACCAGATAGTTGTCTGTGTCTTCCCCCACCAAAACAGATCTTGCTGGACATTACTATAATGATCATAAATGGTCAAAATATCTTATAAACAAAAAAAAAAAAAGAAATAAACAAAAACAAAGCTATTTTAAAAGTGGCATTGCAGACAAAGGTCAATTGTTTTTTCATCAATGGATCAAAAGCTAACATTTCTTTCTCTTGTCATGTTTCAGGTCAGCCACTGTCTACCCAACAGATCTACGGTGCCCGTCCACCTCTTACCTTTGACCACAGTCAGTTTATTCGATATGGTGATCTTGAAAAACAGGCCGTTGCTGCTTTCGACTTCTTGCATGAAATGACAGCCTCAGTTTCATCTGACCAATCATCAGAGAAAAAAAAGTCACATGACCTGTTTCTCAGGAATCCTATGAATATTTCAACAACGTCGAATGAATCTAGAGCTTCACCCGTGAAACGAAATCGGCGGAAGTTGCGGTCCAGAGTGAAGGTTGATATAAACAAGCAGCAATCTACTAGGATTAGAAAGTTTTCCTCGACCTCTGCAGATTCAAACAACGATGATTCAGATGATGATGTTTCTTTCAGTGACAGTTTTTGTGATAGTTACTCTTCAGACAATGAGGAGGTAAATACTGGCAATAATATACGTGTGCAAGGGAAGGCTATGACCTACTTGTAAAATATGCTGTATAGTAGTCACTACAGGTGATGGTTAAACTGTTCATTATTTACTGTGTAAGTCTTATGTTGAAGACAATGCAGTTTGAATGTTAAATTAGGATTGAGCAAGTGGGGTTATATTTGACCAATGAGGTTTCAGGAAATGTATAGCCATGTTGTACCTGTGATGTAGACAACAAATGTTGCAATTGAATTTTGTACATTGCCTTATGTTGTTTTTTGAAAAAATATGTATAGCCAAAAAAAAACAACCCACTTTAGTATTATAAATTGGTCAATAGAAATTACCTGTTGAAAAATGAAAATCATAAGCTTTTCAGAAAAGGTTGGGCATTTTATTGGTGTGAATGTTAAGTTGCAAATGCATTTTGTTTAATACATGATCTTATGTTTTGATTATACATAATGTATATCTGTATATTCGGCTTAAATTAAAGAGTAAATTTAGTGCAAATGTGTACAAGAGTTTGGGATGAACATGATTGATCATATATGTGTGTTTCTGTATCTAATACAACAGGAGATATTTAATTGTGGGTAATTATAGCAAATTGATTTGGCATCATGGCGCTTTACTATTTTTTGGTATTCTGTCAGATATTTTACTGATTTATACTGAGTAAAGGAAGATGTCATACTGAATATGCATGCCTTTTCATAATATGATTTATTTATTGATGATGATATTTTGAAGGTTATTTGTACATATTTGTACAAAGGTATTTATAGTCTTTTTTAAATATTTATCATGACAAATGTTTTTTACTATTTTCTACAAAGCAAGTACACTGATTGTATGTTTGTAATTATATTTATGCTCCAAAATCTGTTCACTTGAACTTTTTGTAGTAATGTTTTAAATACAACTTTTATTTTTGTGAAATAAAATGTTTTCTTACTAGCATCTCACCTCAGGAAAAAAAGGGAAACAACCACACATGTCTTGGAAGTTAGTCCCCTTTAAGCATCTTTTGTTACATTAATTGTAGTGTTAAGATAAATAAAGCTTTTAAGTAAAAGAAGTTACTTGTAATATCTTGTCTATCTTATTCTGGAGTCTCTCAAAGCCATTGCAATTTTTAACTTGCTAAAATTATCAAAGCGTAGAAAATACTTTTGAACTAATTTATGCATGTTTAAAACTTGTGGTCCACCATGATATGAAAATATTTAAATGACTTTGCCCAGGAGTGAGTCAATCTGACATACAATATTATTTATACATTTATGTGGAGCTGTCAGTTATTCAAACAATTCATAATGGACTTAAATACCACTTGTACGTTTAAGGAATAGAATCTTAAAATTCTGCAATTTAATTCTGATCATTTTGACATTTATTCCCAATTTTAATATTATTTGCATTTAAATATATATACTTTTACATCCATTTTAGCCTGCTTTTATTAATTTTTATTTTCTTTGTTCATCTCCACAGCAGTTTCTGTTTTAATGTACAGATTTTGCCAATTGTACATACTTATCTAGTGTCTTTTTTCACCAATAAAAGCCGAAATTCTTTTATATTAAGAAGGGGTTTACAACTTTAAGTGAAATTTTTTTTTGGATTTGTTATTTCTAAGATGGTTATGTTTGAGTTAATGACAGTTATACATTTATTCTTAGAAAGGGTTTGTTAATATCATTGAACCTTTTGACTTGTATAGGTAAGTTAAAGACAGTGATACAATGCAGTTAAAAGACACAACTGTTTTATGGATTCATTGACATTGTCCCATTGATATTTATGATGGATCTGCTAATTGTCATTATATGCCTACTAATTGTCAGTTTGGATTTACTAATTTCAGTAAGGATCCTTTTTAATTTTCAGTATAGATCTACTTATTGTAAGTATGGATCTACTTCTCGTAAGTATGGATCTACTTATTGTCATTATGGATCTACTAATTGACACAACAGATTTAGTACTTATTGTTAAGTTAATGGAGTAAGTATCACTTGTACAATACTTGTTTATACTCATATACTGGTCTATGTAGTACAGGAAATACTTTGTATGTGAAGTTTATGTGGAGTAAATTAAATGTTTCAGCTAAACACAACATTGTTTGAACTCATTAGAATGGAAAGTTCCCCAATTTATGTGTAATACCTTTTGATATTCTGACAGTTTCTATTGATTTCTAGATGAAAATGCTCACAAACAGTGTGTGTTGTAATGTAGGTCAACCTTTAGCTGTATGATTTTTTGTGTACACTCACTGGATAAATGGATTTACATAAATAGACTTACATTTTATTGCAACAAAGTATTTAAAATCAAATCTTTCCATTCCTAGCAGAAGATCAATGTGTATTTATATTTAAATAATAATTAATAACAGACACTTTGAACTAGTTCTTATGAGTGCCAGCATTATCCACAGCGGGTTTGATGATAGTAAACATTTAAACATTATTACCCCCTCCTCCCTCCCTCTCCCCTCTCCCTCTCCCTCTTCCCCACCCTCCCTGTCCACCACCGTTATCTGGACCTTGGTTTACCAATGAGTTTTGGCCAAAATGCATATTTATCACTGTATTACCTGTAGCTCTGTGCACTGACATGTATTTGAAGGTATGTATTATCTATTTGGAAGATTTCATACATAACACTACAGTTTACTTTTATAAAGTGAACTGTAGACAAGAATAAATGACATCTTCAGCAATAATAAACTAAGTATAAATAGCTGATATTTTTTTATATTTGTGATTTAAATTTTTATCACTATTTATGTTAATGTTTTATGTTCTGTCATAAAATGAAATGCAGTGATTTTAATTTTTCTGGACTCATTTTATCCAGTTTTATCTTTGGTTAGTTTTCATTTACCTTTAAAGAAATGCCATATAATACAACTGACAACGAAAAACATTTCATATTTATTTACTTAACAAAGTGCTTCATTTATTGCTTAATTGTGTTTTTTATGTTTTATACTAACTTGGAAACAAAGATACATGTATTCTTAACATAAATTGGTTGTACTATTGTCCCATCTTATACATATTGTTCATTTAAGACAGTTAAAGGTTGATTGTACTTGCACAGTTCAGTAGATTGAGGCAGAACCTTACAGTGGTTGGATAAATCTAATAAATGTGATAAAAACAACACACACACAATAACTTTGTGCCATTTATAACACAGTAGCATTACCACCTGTCAAAGAGTTACTATCCTAGAATTTTGATAGAACCATTTAAAATGTTAAAGTTTTATTTGTTTTACAGAAATTGACAACTATATACTACCTTAACCCTTTTGTCAGTGTTTTGGATGCTTAAAAGTACTCTTAAGGCCTATTACTGAGAAATAAAATCTAAATAATTGTCTTTAAATTGTTTACTTCTTTTTTGCATTTTTTTTAAATTATAAGAGTTATCTGTCTAAACAGAGCATTTGGTTTTAGTTGTAATTTGATTTTGTGCATGATTTCTGTCTTATATTACCCATGACTTATACAGGAAATGAATCGATGGTATACACCAGTTAGCATTATGTGTAGAAATAGAAACAAGGATTAAAAGTATTTTCAACATATTCACTGTTGTCTTTTTCTTTGCTTACCATTGTAATTTGGATTTTAATCAAAATCAGCAAAACTTAGACCTTGAACTGTTTCTAATGTAGCCATTGGACAAATAATGTGTAAGTGGCTTAAGATAAAATATGACATGGATGGCTATAGGGTCTAAAGTGTGTTTATCTGTAAAGGCACTCTATTTAGTCAGGTTGTCAACAAAAATCCCAGTGATAAGATTGGTGTTTGATTGGGTGCGCTGTCGGGAGTCGTCAAACAGAGGGTTTCTAGTCAATAACTTCAATTTGGATAAACCAATCTTACTGAATCTTTAGATATAGCAAGCTTGCATGAAGACCTAGCTTGGGATTGGATTTGGGGGCCAGTCAGGTCAAGGTCACTGTTACTAAAAATAGAAAAAACAGTTTCCCTTTATAGTTTGTGTTAAATTTTTTAATCATTGAAAACCTGGTTTCGTGGCATGGCCACGTTTCTGCTTATACATTTATATATTCCTGTAAATGTTATATCCTAGCGTTACCTAAATTAGAAGATTGAAGACAATGTGTGTACGTTGTTTTCCTCAAGTAAAGCTAAACTGTTATAATAAACAATTTACGTATCAACACCTTGCTGAGAAAACAATACATGTACCCTGCTGAAGGCTCAGCAGCAAATAGTGCGGATTCAGAGCGAGGAGTGTTTGTCGGAGATCTACATTATTTAAGTTTGGTCAACTGCTTTTACCAGGGTACGAGCTTAAACCATTGAGACCTTGCTTAAATCAAGGATTTATAGATAGATATTTTATTTATCATAATAACTCTGGCCCATCAATACACATGCAAGTAAAACATGACATCGGAAAAAGGTAATTTGCGGAAATTATAGATAGTTATTAGGGCTGTTATCGATTCAGCCGAGACTGATATATCGATACACATTTTAAAATATCGATATATCGATATGCATTTCAAAATATCAATATATCGGCGGGGAAAAAATAGAAAAAAAAGTTAAAAAAATGTTAAAAATTCAACAGTTTTTCGTCAACCGGAAGTCTACAGAATGTTGTTTGAAATGGAGGGAAATGTTGTCAACGTTATACCATTGACAATGATCAGAAATTCGACAATTCGTGAAATAAAATCACCTAAGTGCTTAACATATCATTAACAATTTGACTATGTTGTATTAAAGTTATGAGACAGTTGCAAGATCACAAATTTGTCAATTTGTGAAATAAATAAAAAAATACTCTTTTATTCTAATAAAATTTGAAGATTTTGTATCTAACGCAGAGAACTTTTGTAAACTTAAAACAATCGAAGAAGATCTGCAATTTGTCATTTCGTGAAAGTTATACCAAAATGGCAGACTACGATGTAGTTATTGTAGACAAGAAATCCAAAACAGGAAAAAAGAGTTTTTTTGGGAATATTTCGAATATGTTGAAGAAAAAGGCTACATAAATAAAAAGCATGTTAAATGCAAACTATGCAAATTGACCATACCCTACAGCGGAAACACCACAAATCTGTGTTTGCATTTGGACAGAAAACACTGGAATATTGCGAAACCAAAGTCACAAGTTCCAATACCAGTTGTAAGAACGATTTAATAATTATATTTTGCTTTTAATTGTTTGTATTAAACTTTAAATGTTACTTGCTAAATATTGTTTTAAAGATGATCATATCCTAGTTTTCTATAAATTAAATAAAAATGTTTAATTTCTATTAAAATACATGGTTTAGTTTGATGTTTTACTGACATTAAAACATATGGCAGTTGCTCCAAATGTATATTAGTAAAGTGAGGAACACTTTCTGTTTGTTTAATTAAATGGTCAAAACATAAGCATTTACTTATCATCTTTGGATAGATTATAAACAAATTAAAAACTATTTTTCAACATAATATTTGAAGATAATTGTTAAATATCAAGCTTTAAGTACAAGTATGTTAGTGGACAATATATTAAAGCAGAACACTATGTATAAGTATACCCAGAATGTGCATACTAGGCAGTAATCAATTAAGAATTACAATTTCTCCAAATTCCCTTCGATATGTCGATATATCAACGATATTTTTCTTTCGATATATAGATATCATCGATACGCTTTTTGGCATATCAATGACAACACTAATAGTTATACATATCGCGGTAGCATTAGAAGGGAGGCAACTAAAGAGAGAGCCTTTGCGGATATTTTATAGTAGTTGTCTCCCTTCTTCGTCACATTTGTCAAGGAAATATAAATACAAAAAAATAGCCCGATGGCTGGCGGGATGTATAAAGTATATTGTAGTAGATACATACTAATAGCATTTACATGTAAAGCTAGAGATCCCTTCTACATGTACTTATGTCTCGGTAAATCTGGTATAGCATGTTCCAGAGTGCCTTGACAATCATTTGACATGTTAATCTTTAACATAAAATTTTAAAGGTAGTGTCAAACAGTTAGTACTATTTTCTCTCTCTCAAATAACCAAAAAAAGTCATTGTTGCATGAAACGGTCCGACAAAATGTTGCCTATTGGTGCCCAATATCTGTGTGAGATGTCAAGCATCAATCAGCACTAATCATTGCAAACAGGTATTTCCCATCTAAGCAACGGCGCAAAGATAGCTATTTTTAAACTAAGAAAACCGTTCGACAACTTACCTTGTGATCGCGGTATATCGTCATCCGGGTAGTCTGCACTGACGTCGGTAACTGTAGCCTACATCACTTTCGTGCTTATTTATAGATTTGAAACGAAACAAATTTAGAGTAATTCTTTTGCCTTTTTTACTGTCTTACTACACAGGTAGTGTTCAAAATCGCCTTTACGTAGACTAAAGTATAAATGTATGTCAAACTTATGCAAACATTCACAGAAACCGTGGAAATTATGTTACATGCATCAGATACAAGTAAATTATCAGGTAGCATCTTTAAATCTTACTTTTGAGACTGTATGAAGAAAAATACAATACCTGCTCTAGAATAACGCTACCTAATCTTTACATCTCAATGAGTTTAAACTTGTTTGTCAGCAATTTTGGTGGACTGAAGAGAACAGAAAAAAAGACAAACATTTAATATTTTGAACATTTTTAAAATGAAAAATCACCCGCATGAATACAAACTTGGTCCTTTATTTAATATAAAATACTGATATGAGACGACGGAATTAAAGTAAACTGCGTCTTAAGAATTACAGAAAGAAATTACAGAAAAAAATCTTAATTTGGTGGAAACAGGAAGAAATGATGAAGAAGTCCATTTGGGCTTTTTCAATACACTCTTCGATCAGTTTGAAAAAAAAAAGATCAAGGCACATTTGTTTCTTCGACGAGGTTTGAAGACATGCTTTGTAACCCATCGACATATTACATTTATAACAAAAACATGCAGCCAGCAAGATTTATTAAACAAAATCCTTGTCACGTCCCAGGAATTAATTAATTCACGACAGCGCAACCGTTTGAGAAGATTTTATTTTTAAATTCATTTTTTACTAGTAGGCTTTCAAGGTCACATGAAAATATAAAATTCAAAATTTTAAATTCATTTAATAAACTTAGAGATATAAAAGTCCTCATTCAAATTGTGTGTAATTTTGGTCATGTACTTCGAAGTTTTGTGGGACCTAAAATTGTGGCAGCCGAGAAATGTGTACGATGTCTGACAGTCTCATGCATAATATAATGAATTGTTACACCGGTACATGTCTTAACTGTCTTGTAAACCACTGACAATATTTCCTCCCACCTCCACCATATATCTCATATACCACAGTACGAGTGGTACAGTCGACTGAGACCACGCCTTCCCTCCCACGTCATATCAGATTGCGAGATTTCTTTGTCTGGGTCATAAGCACGATATGTACGTGATTATTTCCATGTTGCCACTCTATGTCAGGTCATCAAAGCTCCAATAACCGTGGCGAAATTTCTCACTTGTAAAAACTCTTTTTTTTCATTTTACAATTAACATCGTCATAGTTGTGTCTGATAAAAGCTTGTGAAACGAAAACATCATTGTGCACAATTTTGCAAAGTGGTAGGTGGCGAAACAATACTGTCGAAGGCCATTCTGACGGGCAAGAGTAAGGTAAGTTATCCATTTCTCCATCCTTCTCCTCCTCTTCACCACCATTATCACCACAAATTCCGCCACCGCCGTAAGCAGTACAGGTATCCCCGTGGCTGGGATGTAGAGTCGCCAACGTGTAATCCTTCTGGCTTCACCGTGTGGTTTTGAATAAGACCATCAATATTACAATTGGTCCCACTTCCACTACCACCACCATCACCAATATGATCATCCCCACTGTAATCAGCACACTATTACCACCATTATTAAGAGTAGAACTTACACCGTCACTAAACCCCAGAACCATCACCACCAGTAATCTTCAATACGACCACATCCATCTTCACTTATCGCGATACTCACCGCCAACACCACCGCCCGTCACCACTACCACAACTTTCTTCACTTAGTCACCACTAACACCATCATTATTACCAACACCAGCATTATGAACACACCTAACTTAAACACCACGATTAACACGACCACCAAAACCTCCTCATCACAAGCCCCTAGCCGCTACAACCAAAACCACCCAGTACACCACCAAGCTTTTATCACAACCCTTCACTACAACCAAACTTATCACCCATCCACCATTACCACAAACATTATTACCACCACAACTATTACCACCTGTTGTCGTTTCGATCGTCTTCACATCTCACTTCATAGATCTTTCTTCATTTGTACATATTTTATATAAAAAAATATGCTGAATTCAAATATGGAAAGTAAAAAAAGAGGAAAAGAGGGGTGGGTGGGGTGGCGGTATGTAGGTGGGGGTGATGGTGGTGTGGTGTGGGGTATGGGGTGGGGTATGGGGTTGCGGTATGTGGGTGGGGTGAGGGTGGTGTGGTGTGGGGTATGGGGTGGGGTATGGGGTGGCGGTATGTGGGTGGGGGTGGGGTGGGGTGGGGGTGGGGGTGGGGGTGGGGGTGGGGTGGGGTGGGGTATGGGGTGGGGTATGGGGTGGCGGTATGTGGGTGGGGTGAGGGTGGTGTGGTGTGGGGTATGGGGTGGGGTATGGGGTGGCGGTATGTGGGTGGGGTGGGGTGGGGGTGGGGTGGGGTATGGGGTGGCGGTATGTGGGTGGGGTGGGGTGGGGGTGGGGGTGGATATATGGGGATTACTCTTTTTGTGCTTGTTATAACCATTGCCCTGACCATTGGGTCACATACTTTTTCTGTGTATTTTTCAAGCACTTTCCATGTTTACAAAGTATTTAAATACACAATAAATGTATGACCAACAACATTTTCTTAAAACAATGTTCTATACAATCGATTTAACAATGAAATGTAATCAGATAGCATATACCCTGTGTAGTAAAACAGATACTTGTGTATATGCGATTTCCAATACAGTATGATAATTTGACCATTTATTGCGCAAATAAAATCAGCTGTTTTTCTCAATTTCTTAAAACTATTTCATATATTTTTCCATTTTGTTATATGATCTTGTTCTATGTGTGCTGAACATATCAAAATAAAAAAAATGATATGGTTTACTTTTTTTGTGTGTGTAAACTGGGTACAACTGGAGCATATGCTTGCAAAGAAAAACTACACTTTTTTCTTCTTAATCTGGTAGAGGGTTGCAGAAATAATTTTCAAGGTGAAAAGTAGGAAGAAAAAAAGTTGACCATGCATGCCCATACCGGGATTCGTACCATCAACCCATAGTTTTGAAGCACTTTAACCCTAACTTTACTACTTAACTTCCTTCCTACTGAAGAGCTCACATGCGCAAACTGATTGCGCCGCGCGAACTACCTCGATCGTCTTTTAAGTGCTTGCATTGTTAGGTATTGTGTGACAGAACATAACAAGGCACTTTTGTGGGATACAGGGAAAATTTATCTTTTTAGTTGATTATATTTTAGTGTGTGTGTCTTTGTAAAAA
Source organism: Sinonovacula constricta (assembly GCA_007844125.1). Taxonomy (NCBI): domain Eukaryota; kingdom Metazoa; phylum Mollusca; class Bivalvia; order Cardiida; family Solecurtidae; genus Sinonovacula; species Sinonovacula constricta. Next base: position 3,680,610 of record CM017573.1, read on the forward strand.
TTATAAGTGATGATATCAAAATACGTTTTGTTAAATTTTCACTTGAGTACTATCATCTCTCATCTCTTTAAAAGTGTTTCAAGGTAGCTGCCTGAACGCAGAATACGCAGTTGCGAACCCACTGTCCCCAAAGAATAAAGAGATTAAATCTGCAATAAACAGCTTATCCTTGTAGCGGTAAGGTGTACATTTATTTTAACCAAGTAGAACACCTACCCGCACAATAAAAAAAAATGTAAAATTACTTATTTTAACTTTTCTGCATCTCCGCTAATTTGGTATAGGACAAGTTTCATACGCTTATTTTTCAAATAGGATTTTCTCAAATTATTTCGTCATCGGGACGATGACACTGCGGTAGTATTTAGGAAAGGGATATGTACATAATAGCAACTGTTTATTTGACATTTGCCACTTTACTTTTTATGTTTCGTTATATATACATGTACAATGGTTACTGCATTTACAAATAAAACATTTACCTTTGTTGTAAGAATGACGTACTAGTCGCTGCACCATAGGCACCGCCATTTGTTAATTATTTAAATTCGTAGGACAGTCTGTAAAAATCTTTTTTTTTATTTCTATCACTTTATATTAATTGTGCATGCGACTTGAATTAATTCTCTGGTGCGACTTCACATAATGATTTAAATGCAGTCTTCATTTTCTCTATATCATGTCATTTTGCTTAAAGACTCGGGGAAAAATACGTCTGCATAAAACAAGGGATTAAATTCGTGCATGAATAAATAAATAGCATGGATCCAATTTTATCATCAATGCTCATAACCAGAAAATTGGCGCTTGTGTTTGAATAGCTTCATTATTGGAAATAAAGAAGTATGTTATGATAGACAATCCTGTTTCAATATGCAATGCCTGTAACATAACATATTACTTTATATGTACTTATATCTTGATACTGGGTTAACTACCCAGGAGCCATCACGTACGATCTAGTTCTCAAACAAAATATTTTATGGTAGCATGTCCCGGACCCCGCTACTCGTAGCGGCAATGTGTACACATCATATGCTGCCTAACTACGCCCCTATAATGCTATATCTACTGTTGAAACTCCTTTTTGGGGGAAAATGGTTTACTTTCTTGACATTTGACACTTGTATGACATTTCCTTCCAACTTACAGGTCAACCTTGTATCATCTTCGTATCTCTGAAGTAATTTGATTGGTCATCGACTGAAGCAGTTTAACAGTATGCGCTTTCAAGCTTTTTTTTATAAATTTAAACGAACCATCGAACGCTCATACATACAATGTGCGAAAAGGTCTGTTGATTGTCATATTCTCTGTAAATTAAGTTTTCTCGCCAACTAAAGTACAATAGCAGCAGACAAGCAAGGAATGAGTCACCATTTGCTGCCTCCAATGCATCCGAGTCTGAAAACATCAAGACGCTTTTTCCTAACCAAATTATTCAAATAATTGCCAAAGAGCCAATATATCATGAATCAAGTGGGTTTCAGAAAATCAAATGCATTTGTAGAAAACTATTTCTTTTCTTTTCTTTTGTTTTTTAAAATACATTGCAGCGACCATCTATGAACATTATAGCAACGTCCAGCTTTTTGGTGGAGGAATACACCAGACACATGACTGGGTAGAACCACCGGCGCACCGCAAGTCAGCTGGAAGACCTTCTCACATTAAGTCCTTCGCCCCGAACGGTACTCGAACCCACGCGGTGAGAGGCTAAGCAGTCAGAGGAGTTACAAATCGGCGACACCACCACTACGCCACGGGTTCCCCTGTGAAAACTATTTCATTTGATTGTTGAGAAACAAAGATATGCAGCAACAAACTATTTAGGTTGTATGCTTCATAATAATTTGTCCACTCAATGTGACTTCTTTAATATAGTGGTAAGCAATGTTATATTGTTAGCTCAGACCCTGAATGCATACAACACATAAACTTATCATGTTATATTGTTAGCTCAGACACTGCATACACCACATAAACCTATCATGTTATATTGTTAGCTCAGACGCTGAATGCATAGAATTCATAAACTTATCATGTTATATTGTTAGCTCAGACGCTGAATGCATACAACACATAAACTAATCATGTTATATTGTTAGCTCAGACGCTGAATACAACACATAAACCTATCATGTTATATTGTTAGCTCAGACGCTGAATGCATAGAATTCATAAACTTATCATGTTATATTGTTAGCTCAGACTCTGAATGCATACAACACATAAACTTATCATGTTATATTGTTAGCTCAGACGCTGAATGCATAGAATTCATAAACTTATCATGTTATATTGTTAGCTCAGACGCTGAATACAACACATAAACCGATCATTTTATATTGTTAGCTCAGACTCTGAATGCATACAACACATAAACTTATCATGTTATATTGTTAGCTCAGACTCTGAATGTATAGAACACATAAACTTATCATGTTATATTGTTAGCTCAGACGCTAAATGCTTACAACACATAAACTTATCATGCTATATTGTTAGCTCAGACGCTGAATGCATACAACACATAAACTTATCATGTTATATTGCTAGCTCAGACACTGAATGCATAGAACACATAAACCTATCATGTTATATTGTTAGCTCAGACACTGAATGTATAGAACACATAAACTTATCATGTTATATTGTTAGCTCAGACGCTGAATGCTTACAACACATAAACTTATCATGTTATATTGTTAGCTCAGACACTGAATGCCTAGAACACATAAACTTATCATGTTATATTATTAGCACAGACACTGAATGCCTAGAACACATAAACTTATCATGTTATATTGTTAGCTCAGACACCTGCATAGAACACATAAAATTATCATGCTATATTGTTAGCTCAGACGCTGAATGCATAGAACACATAAACCTTTCATGTTATATTGTTAGCTCAGACTCTGAATGTATAAAACACATAAACTTATTATGTTATATTGTTAGCTCAGACACTGCATAGAACACATAAACCTATCATGTTATATTGTTAGCTCAGACACTGAATGTATACAACACATAAACTTATTATGTTATATTGTTAGCTTAGACACTGCATAGAACACATAAACTTATCATGTTATATTGTTAGCTCAAACACTGCATACAACACATAAAATTATCATGTTATATTGTTAGCTCAGACGCTGAATGCATAGAATTCATAAACTTATAATGTTATCAAAGTATTACGAACGCTTGTTTTGAGAATCTTTGAACTTTTTCCCAAAACGTCCGATCCATCACTGCAAATTGAATTGGAATTGCTCGATTATTTGAAAAAATCGTGAACAACACTTTTCAGGGTGGACGATAGATTATGGTTAGATGATCCAATTTTATTCACCATTATTCACTGCAAAGAGGTGCACAAGAGGCAGCCGTTATTTAAATCGAAACGTTTTGTGTTAGTGGGGCGTGATTTTCTTATTGACGAGATTGCAGGGATTAGTAAGAGGAGTGGATTGAAATTAAAAAATTTAAAAGAAAAAAAAGGATACAATTAAAATGCATTGATTAAAGTATTGTTTATTGATTCGTTAACTGTTTTTAAGACAAATTATCTGTTTAAACCCAATAAAACCAATATTATCAGCAAAGTGAATATCAATCAAACATTTTGTTTAGACGTAACAGATTGTTTGCAATATTATTTGAGAAAACAGAACTCGTTTTAAGAAAGTTTGACCAAATCTTTGAAAAAGACCAAAGGAATATCGCAGCAAGTGAGCGTTTGCTAACACAATGTAATGATACTGGAACTTTGCCGTGCCGCATCACCTAACAACATATTTTAATATTTGGTTACTTACAAAACAATACAGTTTTGTCTGATATACATCTACGAGAGCTCGTAGAAGGACTGTACTATGTTGCTTATTATCGGAACACCATTCATTTTAAATGACCAAAAATACAAATATCAACAAATACCATGTTGTGTTTAAGCGTGAAGAAAGTCTATAAATCCATATGAAAATGACATCCGCCCGCCCTTGCTTTTACCGTTTTCCCGATAATAATTGAGTGTGTCAGTTGTTTTACTTTGCCGTCATCATTTATCATAAAACAATCCTATCACATGTTCAATCTTAACATGATAGTCACAAGCTGAAAAGTTTTGGACAAATATTACAATACTGTTGGATGCTCTCTGATCAGAATCTGCGATTTTTGCTGCTGAGTTGTCAGCGGTCGTGTTACCTCGGTACGGACTTGTCAGCGGTCGTGTTACCTCGGTACGGACTTGTCAGCGGTCGTGTTACCTCGGTACGGACTTGTCAGCGGTCGTGTTACCTCGGTACGGACTTGTTAGCAAATATTTACGCCTTTGCTTTGTCAGATTGTATCGACGAGAGAAAGATGGCATGTTGTGTTATCATTTTACGCTCAGCTTTCAAATAATATTTCGTGATGGGATGTCACTATGTAAGGAAACTGTAACTATGTTTTGCAACATGCCATGAGATTCATCGACAGTGAGACACTTAACAAGTTCCTTGAGAAGACATAGCTATCGTGTTATCTTTTTATTGGTGATGCGTGACGAAACAATTACGTGTGTGCCTCATACATTTTCAGAAAGATCAATAAACGCCAAGGATTTGATGGTAGTATTCAGACAATGACAATAAATATCGCGGATGTGCGAAATCCAAGGTGCTGCAAAAAGCGACCGCTTAAAGCAAAGGAGGGGATGGTAAGCTTTAAAGGTTACAGTACAGTCTTGGCATTAATATAGGTCATGGCGCACATATACTAAGCCATCAAAGAATATCAATGTCCATTAATATATAATATTTTGTCAGAAATGTTGTATTTTCTGCTGATGCGTGTTCTTTGTTGTTGTCTGGTACATTAACATCTTGTGATTTCAAACTGAATTATGATGTTCGGCCCAAATGTTTATATTCCGAGAAGAAAATTACTCATCAGAACCTTGTCAAACTTCTGTGAATCCCTGTTACTGCCTGCTTTTATATTTCTGTTTGTAAAAATGTCTGATATATTGAAACAACATGCCCTGTCCCTGTTTATTTTAGAACCATTGTCCAACACTTTGTGCAATAATTTTTGACATATTCTTTTATTAAAAGGAACATTTTAACCAGACTTGATAATCGTATTCGAATGAAGGTGCAAATGGAGGGAGAAATAAGCTATTAAAAAGAATGTTCCACTGGATATGGATTATATACTAGGCTGGGATATATACAGTATCCCTCTCGGGACTTCACTGCTTTCTACGGCTATCAGGTTTAGAATCAAGTTTTTGATACAGATCACAGGGGTGTAGTTTGACGTAATAATCCAAAGCGATTGTCACCAAACCGTTAACTACAGTTGGTTTACCAACCAACTAATAACTGAGAGTTACTTTTGAACTCGGTATACATGTAACTTGTTCGCGTCCGGTAGCAGTTATAAGCGGTTACTTTAGCGGTAAGCTTTGCTAGAAGACGTTCATATTTAAAATATTATTTCTTTAATATAAAACAGTTTTTTTCTAATCGGTTGTTAGTGACTGTGTCGAAGCTTTTGCACCAACGTAAAATCTAACTTTAGAAGAGGTGATTTTATTTGCGAACGAAGACTTGTCTGCCTATCCAATGCGATGCAGTGCTCAATTGATTTACCATGGACGATGTGACCATTATTTGCATACCGTTTATTGCTTACAAATATAACCGATCACCAAACAAAATAATTTGACCTTTTTTCATTTTGAATTTACCACTCACACTAATTTACCAAAATGAGAGCCTGTACTGATAAGCTTACAAATAAATGTTATGCTATCTAAACTCTGTATTATGAACTTTTACTAATAACTACAGTTCATAACTAATAAAACTTCAACTTCTACTTACTGATTATAGAATAATTCAAATCCTTTCAGGGCTAATTCATACTGGTGTTTTACAGAATACCCTTACAACTGTAAATCTGTAAGTATATTTAACCTTGTATATATTAGTGGCAAAAAAGTTAATGAGTGCTTTATCAAGATGAGTATAAAAAATAAACACGCGTTAAAATAATTTAAGTTAGGGAAAATATACACTATTATAAAAATGAAATAAACTTACCCCAATATAATCTTGTCTTTACACAAATATCTTTAAATTTAAACAAACCTCAACAATATTTTTTTAAGTAGAAAGACACAATGATAGCAATAGATAATATATTAAAACAATGCCATTTTATTTCTTTAAGAAACTTTCATTTTGTCATACCATCAAGCAAATAATCCTTCACCCAACAGAGAAAGTCTGCTTCTTGTAAAAATATAGACTGGCCTGCACTTTTTTAAACCACATGTTATTAAGATTTGCAAATGAAGTAAAATATACACTTACAGACAAACATAAGTAATTAGACATAAAGTTATGTTGTCCTCTTTAAGAAATTTTAAAATTTTAGATGGATGAGGCATCAAGACACAAATAAATCAAACAGCATCTACAATATTACTGTAAAATATCCATTTAATAGCCAAAATTCATCAAAACACAATAAATTTGAAAAGCATCATGAGCAATAATTTTGAACTGGCGTGAAACTTAAACCAGTCTCTCCGACACACGGCCAATCATCAGCCATGCGCTGCTACCTTCTCCATAACAGTACGAGATGTATACATCACCATTTTCTACATTAAACCATTTCTTCCCTGAGGAACTAAATACACGTTGTCCCAGCTGTATAATTGTTTGGAAAGTACTGAAGTCATTCAAAATCCTTACTATAATTTCAAGCCATGTGCCATTGGTATTTTCTGACGTAATATCAAGATCATACAAACTTTAAGTGAGTACTGTCTAGGCATGAGCTTTGACACCTGCTTACTCTATTCAAACAATACACATTTTTTTTAAAATAACGTCTCTTAACATCACTTTCAATCAAATGCGTAACCGTTGACATTGTACGACATTTATATGCATAACTGTTGGCTTTGTAAGACAATTATATGCATAAATGTAAGCTTTATAAGACAAATATATGCATAAATGTTGACATTTGAAGACAATAATATGCATTTATGTTGGCTTTGTATGACACCTATAGGCATAACCGTTGGCTTTGTAAGACAATTATATGCATAACTGTTAACTTTATAGGACAATTATATGCATAACTGTTAACTTTATAAGACAATTATATGCATAACTGTTAACTTTATAAGACAATTATATGCATAGATGTTGGCTTTGTAAGACAATTATATGCATAAATGTTAACTTTATAAGACAATTATATGCATAGATGATGGCTTTGTAAGACAATTATATGCATAGATGTTGGCTTTGTAAGACAATTATATGCATAACTGTTAACTTTATAAGACAAGTATATGCATAACTGTTGGCTTTGTAAGACAATTATATGCATAACTGTTAACTTTATAAGACAAGTATATGCATAACTGTTAACTTTATAGGACAATTATATGCATAACTGTTAACTTTATAGGACAATTATATGCATAGATGTTGGCTTTATAAGACAATTATATGCATAACTGTTGGCTTTGTAAGACAATTATATGCATAACTGTTGGCTTTGTAAGACAATTATATGCATAACCGTTAACTTTATAAGACAATTATATGCATAACTGTTGGCTTTGTAAGACAATTATATGCATAACTGTTAACTTTATAAGACAATTATATGCATAACTGTTAACTTTATAGGACAATTATATGCATAACTGTTAACTTTATAAGACAATTATATGCATAGATGTTGGCTTTGTAAGACAATTATATGCATAACTGTTGGCTTTGTAAGACAATTATATGCATAACTGTTAACTTTATAGGACAATTATATGCATAACCGTTAACTTTATAGGACAATTATATGCATAACCGTTAACTTTATAAGACAATTATATGCATAACTGTTGGCTTTGTAAGACAATTATATGCATAACTGTTAACTTTATAGGACAATTATATGCATAACCGTTAACTTTATAGGACAATTATATGCATAACTGTTAACTTTATAGGACAATTATATGTATAACTGTTAACTTTGTAAGACAATTATATGCATAACTGTTGGCTTTGTAAGACAATTATATGCATAACTGTTAACTTTATAAGACAATTATATGCATAACTGTTAACTTTATAAGACAATTATATGCATAACTGTTGGCTTTGTAAGACAATTATATGCATAACTGTTGGCTTTGTAAGAAAATTATATGCATAGATGTTAACTTTATAAGACAATTATATGCATAACTGTTGGCTTTGTAAGACAATTATATGCATAGATGTTGGCTTTGTAAAACAATTATATGCATAGATGTTGGCTTTGTAAGACAATTATATGCATAACTGTTGGCTTTGTAAGACAATTATATGCATAGATGTTGGCTTTGTAAGACAATTATATGCATAACTGTTGGCTTTGTAAGACAATTATATGCATAACTGTTGGCTTTGTAAGACAATTATATGCATAGATGTTGGCTTTGTAAGACAATTATATGCATAACTGTTGGCTTTGTAAGACAATTATATGCATAGATGTTGGCTTTGTAAGACAATTATATGCATAGATGTTGGCTTTGTAAGACAATTATATGCATAACTGTTGGCTTTGTAAGACAATTATATGCATAGATGTTGGCTTTGTAAGACAATTATATGCATAACTGTTGGCTTTGTAAGACAATTATATGCATAGATGTTGGCTTTGTAAGACAATTATATGCATAGATGTTGGCTTTGTAAGACAATTACATGCATAACTGTGCAAAAAATGCACACAATTTCAAGTAGCATCTTCTCCGATTAATCTTAGTCAACTGTATTGTTAACAGGAACAGTTATCGTAAAGCATCTTAATTTCGATATCCTTTCAACACAAGTTTCTTTGAATAATATCTTTTTTTAACAATGGGCAACTCTGTTATGTTAGCTGGGCAACCTTTGAAATGTTTCTGGCTGGGAACTCCTAGTACTTGTTTCTAATCACAATTACTGATTACACAGTTAATCCACCATGAACTGACATCAACCCTATCATTCTGCATTAGAAGGTTTAATTTTTACACCGTAAACATTTCTACATGTGACATATTCTGAACAATTACTTCATTTATCATTTTTTGCTTCGACGTGTACTCTTTTCTACGGAAGCCCTGGAGGGACATTTATTATTTATTTCTTATATTTTATTATTTAAAACTTATAATTTATAATTTATAACTTATTACTTATTATTTATAACTTATATTTCACATTCCATATATGATATTTCCCGCTCTTTCTTTGATGGTGGCAACCGGAACGAAGATGAGTGAAGAGAAGGTTTGTAATGTTCTTTCCTTTAATTTACAAAACGTAGTAAGACTATGCATGTATGCATCGCGTACGTACTACAGAGGCATCCTGGGTTACGTTTTACGGATTTCATATTTAGTAAAATAAGACCTGAGATATAAACAACACATGAATATACAGATTTATTTATTGTCCTTTTGTTTTTCGAATGGCAGGATTTGTTTTCAGGCGACACATCCGACTTGTGGAGTTCTAGTCTTGTATACAAATTTAACAAACAAACCCCCTTGGGCGGGGGATATATTGTCTATGACAATGGTTGTTATTAATAGATTTTCTTAATGCAAATGTGCAATACATTACATACATCTGACTTATTAACAATGGATTACATTTGTGCATTTTCAGAAAAAAGAAGAGAGAAAGAAAAAAATCAAGGAGTTGGTTGGAAGCATCATGTCCAAAAGGGCTTCTACTAGAATTAAAAAGGTAATATTTTTATATCTCCAGATACTATCCAGAGGGTATATTGGATTCACGTTCGTCGCGTCCCATCCTGTCCTGTCCCGTCCCGTCGTGTCGCATTATAATGTAATGACGATTACTTTCTTATTATTTCATGAAATCATTTCAACTTTACAAACATTGTATGCATGTTGATCACATCATTGCGGAGTGCAGTGCACAAGAACCATAACTCTAGCTTGTTTGGTTTTTTAGCTCACCTGAGAACAAAGTGGTCAAGGTGAGCTATTGTGGCCAGTCAATGTCCGTCCTCTGTCGCGCGTCGTCCGTTGTCAACAATTGGCTTGTGAACACTCTAGAGGCCACAGTTGCGACCCAATTTCAATGAAACTTTGTCAGAATGTTCATCTTGACAAAATCTAGACTAGTTCTTTTCTAGGTCACTTGGGTCAAAAAATAGTGCACCATGTCAAATCTTCAGTTTCTATCCAATTTTAATGAAACTTAGTCAGAATGTTTGCCTTGACCAAATAATACTCATGATCAGGTGAGCGATACAGGACCCTCAGGGTCCTCTTGTTTATTTATTCCCCTTAATTGATTTTAAAAGTGCAATTCTTGTCGCATTATAATGTAATGCCTATTACATTCTTATTATTTCATGAAATCATTTCAACTTTACAAACATTGTATGCATGTTGATCGCATCATTACGGAGTGCAGTGCACCAGAACCATAACTCTAGCTTGTTTAGTTTTTGAATGATTCCCCTTGATTGAATTTTATAGTGCAAATCTTGTCTGTGACATAATGTTGTCATTCTAAGTCATATTGACTTAAAACTTGGTACATGTGTATGAATGTTTATCACATCATTACCGAGAGCAGTACATCTATTCAGTTCTTAGATTATTCCCCTTGGTTAATTTTATAGCGCATTTCTAGTCTGGGGAATACCTTTTTTTCAAGTTAATATGCATGTATTAAGTAATAAATAATAAGTATTAAATAAAAAGTAATAACAAATAAGTTATAATTAATAAGTATAAAGTAATAAGTTATAACAAATAAGTATTTAGTTATAACTAATAAGTTATAAATAATAAGTAATAACAAATAAGTATTAAGTTATAACTAATAAGTTATAAATAATAAGTTGTAATTAATGAAGCTAAGCAAGTATGATGATAAATGCCTTTCGTTTACACAAGTCATGTCAACAGACAATCTTTATTGGCATAATAGGTTTTGTTTTTGCTTACATGTAATCATGTTCAGATTTTAAGGTTGCATTTCTCCTTTTTCAGGGACGTGTTGAAACCCTTGTAACAAGTGGCCGTGGGCGTGGTCGACGAGCCGAATATAAAGTTCACCTCGGATGGCAACATTACAACAGAAAAGCATTCCGTGTAGTAACAAATGCAAAAGGTGGAGGGAATAGAACGATAACCTGTAAAGCTGAACAACAAATAACTGTTGAACAAATCATTGAACAAGGGAAAAAATGTTTTTTAAGGATGGCAAAAGTTACTTTGGTGAACTAAGCTCCATGTCAGTTACACTCACTGACTCCAGAGGTGAAGAGGTCTCACAGTTTACGAATTTAAATGGTGAACCTTGTTCCTACACTGAGTATCTGACATCTAATGGGCTGTACCCATCACAGTGTCATCTTTATTTAAGAACCAAAGTGTTGGAGACACCACAGGATAATGAAAATGAATCTAAAAGACAAACATTTGTGTCACACCCACACAAATCATATTTGGTCAATAATGAACCAGTGGGCACTATAAATATCAAGTATGAAAAAACCACACAGTCCGTCTACTCAAGTTCGACTAGTACCTTGTCATGCAGCTCATACAACACATGTTTTTCAATGTGTAATCTACCAGAAATGGAGTCTGATTTTAATATATTTGATTATGGATTCAGGGTAATGTCATTTGCATGTGTTCTTCCACACACATCAGATACAGACACAGTCCTTGGTTCAGACTAAATCCATGGCTTTGAAGAAGATGATCCTGATTTTTTGCTCTTAGGTGTATGTAGCATATATCACAACCAGGGCTGTGTGCATAGATGGTTAAAGAACAATTGCATTGTGGATAGTGGACAAAATCATTGTTTGTTGCGCACAAATGAAGCTGGAACATACCATGTAGAAATAGATTCCCTTTGTGGCACCACTCTTATATCTAAAAAGGTGACAGTGACAGTATCATCGTTAAGCAGTCAGCTTACATCTGGCCCAACACACATCAGTGGAGTAAACGTGTCATTATTCCATTATATAAAAACAAAGGGGATATAAAAGACCCAGACAACTACAGGGGTATAACAATTCTAATAAGCTTTTGTGACCTAAGTTTCGAAATAGTTATGATTTGAAAATTGAAAAGGACTATTTTTAAAGGCATATTAACAAATCTCGATTCTTTGTGTTATTTAATCTCAAGATAGTTTATTTTTTATTTTTAATGGATGTTGTTTTAGCCCCGCACTTTATGAAACTTTGTCAAAACATTTGTCTTAATATTGTTTTACAAGGAATTAAAAAAAATTGCCATATTCGTCAACAAATTAAACCTTGGTGGTTGCATGTAGCAATATACTTTCATATTTTATGGTGCTTATGTTGTTTATTTTCTTGTAATGTTTAAGGATGTATATTTTATGTTTCCAAGTTAACAGTTGTTAGTAATTTGTTGTTATGTTATTGCTCATTTTCACTCTTAAAAAATAAAATGTATAAATGGCATGTTGCTTTTTAATTCCCAAATGTATATAAAATACTTTGGCTTAATTATGTGTACCCCACAAGTTTTATAATACCCGTTAAAGTTAAAAAGAAAGCTACGGTGTATAATCGTGGTCTTTTAATTGGTCAGTGCTTATAAATATATATATACCCCCCTCAAAATTATGTAAACAAGATGTGTTTGTCAAACACGTATGCCCCCTAAAGATCGCTTTGACAGTATGAACAAGGTTTTGACCTTCAAGGTCACTGTGACCTTTGACCTGGTGATCCCAAAATCAATAGGGGTCATCTACTGGCCATGGCTAATATCCACACCAAGTTTGGAGTTCCTTGGTCTATGCATTCACAAGTTATTGATCGGACAAGGTTTTGACCTTCAAGGTCACTGTGACCTTGACCTTTGACCTGGTGACCCCAAAATCAATAGGGGTCATCTACTGGCGATGGGCAATCCCCAATCCAAGTTTGGAGTTCCTGGGCCCATGCGTTCTCAAGTTATTGGTCGGATTTATCACACATACAAATATATTACACGTGTGATAAATTCGTACGCATTTGTCACACAAAAGTGACAAATACGTGCGAATTTGTCACTCACATGTTACATATTCGTTGCTCATGTAAGTGAAGAATTCGAAGGGGTAAAATCGCAACCCTTTGTGGGACAAATTCGTAGGGATTTAGCACACGTGTGGTATATTCGTATGTGTGACAAATAGGGTTCAACACAATCCAGTTCTGTGAGCGAACACGAATTACTATACACATACAATGTAATATGACCTTTGGCCACTAAATGCCACATTGACCTTTACGCAGGGGTGCAAAACACGAAATGTACACATCGTCGCATTACAAGTGGTGGAACTTTGTATGAAGTTTCAATATAATCCATCAAGGGATGGAACATACAGTGATATTTTATGATCATTGACTCCTAAATGTGACTTTGACCTTAAATAGGGGGTGTACAAGTCATGCGCTCTGCTCCTCGTCTCAATGTAGTGAATATCTTTGTGAAATGTCATTGAAATCCGTCAATGGAATTACCGAGTGGACATGAAAATGCTCTACATATATAGTGCCATATGACCTTTTACCCACCTTAAAGCAATGGATGCCAACCAGATATGTTCGTGGGACACAGATGCCCCCACCCTGTCAGTACTATATGAATTCAAACACAAAACCTTAGGTGATTATCTACCCATGCTCTACACACAAGTTGAAAAGTTCTTATTTTTACTAAGTAAAAGTCAATACCTCTGTTGATACAGAGATTTTGACTAAGTCAAGGGCAATGACTATGTCGTTACGAAACGCGAAACCCCAGGTGCACACCTACACATACTGGCCTACATTCCTAGAAAGTTTCATGACTCTGGGTCATTTTCTTTTGGTGAAACAGATCCTTATAACCAGTACATCATTCCATTCCCTTGATAAACTATAAACAACTATACGTGTTGTTCATAAAGGCGCAAACTCTCGAATAATGCAAATAAATGATAAGTAATAAGTTATAAATTATAAGTTATAAATTATAAGTTATAAATAATAAAATATAAGAAATAAATAATAAATGTCCCTCCAGGGCTTCCGTACTTTTCAGCATCCCCTCATTCAAAGCATGATGAACAGCAAAAACAAAAGTGAAATATAATGCTTTTTGTGTTTTATCTTAGAAACTCTGTCACTATTATGTTGAACATTATGTACAGTAGTACACCAGCGTTAAAGGTTACGCTAGTCAGATTAAGGGTTGTTTATCGTTGTAATATTAATGACGTATTAATGACGTATTTTGCATGGCATTCGCGTAACAGCCAGAAAGAAAAGAAGGAAAAGGATCATGCTAGAAAATTTGTTTTTCTAACTTGGTTTCGTGAATGTTCTGGAGACTTCTGCGTCCTGGAATTTTTTTGGGTCTATATAAGGACTTAGTTACCCGATTTAAGTTTAAGTTTAGACATATAGTTTGGAAATAAATGCAGCTTCTATATTAAACCTTTCTGTGTTGGAACTTACGTGGACTTATTATATTTTACAGTGATATAAATATTAAAGTGTTGGATTTTGAATTATAATAATTACATTCGTGTATTATTCTACCTTTGTATTATTTCAACAGTGGGCATCTACGAGGACATTCTACCGGGATTGAAGTTAATGCATCATTGGCCTGGGATTGAAGCCAATGCCTTCCTATGCCTGGGATTGAACCCATGGCCTACTTCTGTTTGGGATTAAACCCATGGCCTACTTCTGCCTTGGATTGAACCAAAGCCTACATTTGTTTCGGATTGAACCCATGGCCTTCCTCTGCCTGGGATTGAACCCAAAGCCTACCTCTGTTTGGGATTGAACTCATGGCCTACTTCTGCCTTGGATTGAACCCAAAGCCTACCTCTGTTTGGGATTGAACCCATGGCCTTCCTATGCCTGGAATTGAACCCAAAGCCTACCTCTGTTTGGGATTGAACCCATGGCCTTCCTCTGCCTGGGATTGAACCCAAAGCCTACCTCTGTTTCGGATTGAACCCATGGCCTTCCTCTGCCTGGGATTGAACCCAAAGCCTACCTCTGTTTGGGATTGAACCCATGGCCTACTTCTGCCTTGGATTGAACCCAAAGCCTACCTCTGTTTCGAATTGAACCCATGGCCTTCCTCTGCCTGAGATTGAACCCAAAGCCTACCTCTGTTTCGGATTGAACCCATGGCCTTCCTCTGCCTGGGATTGAACCCATGGCCTACCTCTGTTTGGGATTGAACCTATGGCCTACCTCTGTTTGGGATTGAACCCAAAGCCTACCTCTGCCTGGGATTGAACCCAAAGCCTACCTCTGCTTCGGATTGAACCCATGGCCTTCCTCTGCCTGGGATTAAACCCATGGCCTTCCTCTGCCTGGGATTGAACCCAAAGCCTACCTCTGCCTGGGATTAAACCAAAAGCCTACCTCTGCTTCGGATTGAACCCATGGCCTACCTCTGCCTGGGATTGAAGCCAATGCCTACCTCTTTTTCGGATTGAACCCATGGCCTACCTCTGCCTGAGATTGAACCCAAAGCCTACCTCTGTTTTGGATTGAACCCATGGCCTACCTCTGCCTGGGATTGAACCGAAAGCCTACCTCTGTTCGGGATTAAAGCCAATGCCTACCTCTGCCTGGGATTAAACCCAAAGCCTACGTCTGTTTCGGATTGAACCCATGGCCTACCTCTGCCTGGGATTGAACCGAAAGCCTACCTCTGTTCGGGATTAAAGCCAATGCCTACCTCTGCCTGGGATTGAACCCAAAACCTACCTCTGATTGGGATTGAAGCCAATTCCTACCTCTGCCTGGGATTGAACCCAAAGCCTACCTTTGTTTGGGATTGAAGTCAATGCCTACCTCTGCCTGGGATTGAACCCAAAACCTACCTCTGATTGGGATTGAAGCCAATGCCTACCTCTGCCTGGGATTGAACCCAAAGCCTACCTTTGTTTGGGATTGAAGTCAATGCCTACCTCTGCCTGGGATTGAACCCAAAACCGACCTCTGTTTGGGATTGAACCTATGGCCCACCTTTGCCTGGGATTAAACCCAAAGCCTACCTCTGTTTGGGATTGAGCCCATGGCCTACTTCTGCCTGGGATTAAACCGAAAGCCTACCTCTGTTTGGGATTGAAGCCAATGCCTTCCTATGCCTGGGATTGAACCCAAAGCCTACCTCTGATTGGGATTGAAGCCAATGCCTACCTCTGCCTGGGATTGAACCCAAAACCTACCTCTGTTTGAGATTGAACACATGGCATACCTCTGCCTGGGATTAAACCCAAAGCCTACCTCTGTTTGGGATTGAACCTATGGCCTACCTCTGCCTGGGATTAAACCCAAAGCCTACCTCTGTTTGGGATTGAACCCATGGCCTACTTCTGCCTTGGATTGAACCCAAGGCCTACCTCTGTTTGGGATTGAAACCAATGCCTACCTTTGCCTGGGATTGAACCCAAAGCCTACCTCTGTATGGGATTGAAGCCAATGCTTTTTTCTGTCTGGGATTGAATCCAAAGCCTACCTCTGTTTGCGATTGAACACATGGCATACCTCTGCCTGGGATTAAACCCAAAGCCTACCTCTGTTTAGGATTTAACCCATGGCCTACCTCTGCCTGGGATTGAACCCAAAGCCTACCTCTGGTTGGGATTGAACACACGGCCTACTTCTGTCTGGGATTGAACCCAAAGCCTACCTCTGTTTGGGAGGAACCCAAAGCCTACCTCTGTTTGGGATTGAACCCATGCCCCCTCCACCCCCCGCCCCCTCTGCCTGGGATTGAACATAAGGCATTCCTCTGCTCTGCCTGGGATTGATTTATATGTTAGCATACAAATTGTTTTACGTTTCCTTGGAGAGAAGCGTCTTAGTAAAATTATGACATACAAGTATGTAGATTGTGTTCATGTTCTGTAAAACAGCGAAAAATTTATATATCCAGTATATTTTTAATTAAACATCAACAAAAACAAGAAGTCTTTTGTGTCTTTAAGAAAAAAGAGGTAGTCTGCTGAGCACCGCAAGTCCAAATGAAAAAAAAATCTACATTTATCTTTAAATATAAAGAAAAGTTTTTGTCAACGTCTAAAGTCTGCAGCCATAAAAATATATATGCTGTATAGAACGGTCTAAGCAATGAATTATAGAGGAATAGACAGTAAAACTCATTTGTTTAAGGATAAAACTAGACGCATTGATAATTCGAACAGTACGATTCAAGGATAAAAAATGTCTTCAGAAGAATTAGTGGAAACATAGATTTGGTTTGTTAATTTAAAACACGCATACAGCCACATATACATCATATGGTCTCTGAAGATTTTACGACAGAATTCTTTTCAAAGAAATTGATCGTTGTCTGGAAGTGTAAACCGTCTGGTGGGAGAGGGCTGAGACAATGGGAATACAGTTATATCAGGCCACGATATCATCCCACTAGTCCAGGTTCGGAGTATATTTTAACTTGAAAGATTGAAAAAACAACAACATTAAAATTGCACGAAATGGAACAGTGACAGCGGCATATTAAATGCTAATGACTTGACAATCCTCATCAGCTTTACGACTTTACCGTTGCCAATAAATAAACTCGTTTCCATTAAAGGCGTTTTCAGTTGTAGCGACTGTGCATTTTTTTGCGTGCGTATGATTCTTTTCGGGATTGGCATGTATTTTCAGGGAATGACGTGTTTTTGCTGGTTTTGTTAAAAACAGGCATTGTATTGGAACAAAGAGGGGATATTTATTATCAGCGATTAATCTTTCTAGGCTTTTAGTGAAGTGATATGGGCGTCATGATGCGTTTAACATAGAAATAAATGAGCAAGCATGGATATGCATGTCATTAAACATGCCTAAAAAGTAAATGATTTATTCATTAATCACAGAAAATGACGCTATTTGCTAATTTTTTATAATGTGTTGATTCGTTCATAGAGGTCGTTCCTGCTATGAAGTAAATCACATATCTTTAATAAAACACACACGTACTCATACTCATTAAACACTGTCATTCACTACATTGCAACTGGTATTCGGGATTTTATCTTCATTGGATTAATAGAAAAACATAATCTTCACATGTTTATTTTTGTTTGATCGATTAATAAAACATCTTGCAAAGACATTATATCGATTTTCTAACAATCTTTAAAACAATAAGCTTGCTATTTGATTTAATATTCTTGCTGGATATATGTAACATGCTTGTTATGATTTACAAAAGTGAAAACATCCTTTCCAGATTAAGTAACTCAAAGCTTTGGGATTAAATAAGAAATATATTAATAATGATTAATTCTTTATTTTTAAACCAGACGTATATATAACTACGACATTCATTTTGTAAACTTGCCAACAAATTTGAACTAGAGTATTTTCAGCAGAACAACACATCCAATGTTAAACGTAAACTGTCGTTTATACAAAATAATCATAGTCCCCAGAATAATACACACTGCACATTTAGTAAGTACAAGTTACTTTAGTATGTGCTGAATGAAGTTAAACATAAATAACCTTTATAAAAGTTATAAATTTAAAAGACATCTTGTGTTAATTATTTTTCTTTTAATTTTGTTGTCGTACCATAGTAAAATGGACATACGCCTATCAAAACTTGTTTTGTTGTTTGTTTGCGTGCAGAAGCCGTATAAGTCTAGATGAGACCAGAAGTCAACCCGCCCTTGCATTTACTGTTTTCGCATAATAGCCGGGTGTGTCGGTTTTGAACTATCCATCATCGTTTATTACAGTACCAACCCATTAAATGTTTCAGAAAGTTAACTCGATAATTTCACTCTTAACCTGCTAAGGAGAAGCTGGTCATTTTGGTATTGCTATTTCTCTAGTTATTTGTTATCCCTGTCACCTTTTTCTCTCCGACATTTTGTGCCAAACAAAAACAGAAAGTCAAAGGAGAGCTGTGTGAATTTAATTCCAAGTACCACATGTAGTATAGACAGTATGTTACTTTAAATATACATGGATAAGATTCAATATGACTAAGATATAAAATATAAACATATCCGTATACATTATGTGGCGGTTGTTTCCATGTGATATTTTTGATATATAATGTTAATATAATTATACAAAGAATCTAACATTTACTACAGACAGTCAATTCATAAGTTTTGCTGTAGATAAATATTACATTTTAGTATTTTTCTCTCTAAAGTAACATTACTCTTCTCTTATAAGAAAACATTAATGTAAAAAATTATTAGTCATTTTGACTATTTGGCATACATCACGGTGACAGTATGTCAAGGTTGTTTTTTGATGTTGTATCATAATAACAATGTATTTATGTACAAGTCTAATGAATAAATTATGTTCTGTTCTGTTCTCCTCTATTAATTATACAATCATACGTTTGGTTTGCATTCAATGTATCACCCTGTATAATTGAACTTAATTATATGACATAATTTCATGTCTCAAAATCTGATGATATCTTTAAAAGATGTCGTTAATAAAATCTGATGTTATTTTGGAATTAGAATATTAGGGAAATGTTTGAAACAGGGTTTTTTTTATTATAATTTTCATTGTAAGGCATAAAAAAATAAGCAATCGTTATTGTATTATCATTTATAAACAAGTTCATTGTTCACGAAAGTGTTTAAACATTTAATGTCTAAGATTATCTTTGAATATAAAGGTTAAATCTATATGATATATTTTATCACGTTTATTTCAAGTATCGTAATGAATACGTTCATCAATTACGAATGATCGTAATCCTGAAGTTGCTACATGCACATATTATTGTTTACAATCTTGCACAGGAAAATACATATTTTAGAAGCTAATCAACAAGACCTTAACAGACAGCTGCTGTCTTGTCTGGAGGCACGCTGATGCCACATTTACTGTCATTACATATAAATGATACATTTGTTTTGTCTTGCAGGAAACCAGTAAATGGATTAAAAAACATAACAATGCTAACTTGCTCTTTTGAAATCGTTGTGTTTTGTCTGGTTTGTAATTCTTTTGAAATGTTTCAACATACAGTAATACTTGCATTGTTTCTCTCCTATTTTTCTCCGACCCCAAAATATAAAATCTACTTTTAAGCTAACAACGTGGTCTATGTACGCAAAAAGGCAAGGTACACATAATCTGGCAAGATGACTAAACATCCCCAGATCCCTTGAAAAATGAAACGGCCAGTAAAATTACATGTAAGATACATTTAATATTTATTTATTATATTTATTTATGTAATATATATAATATATTTATTTAATATATTTGTAATAACTTGTAATAAACATTTATTATGTAATATCTATTTAATATATTTATTTATACAATATAAATAACACATAATATATATATTATGTATTATTTATTTATATGGTGTATACATAAATATATTAAATAAATATTACACAATAAATGTATATTACAAGTAATTACAAATATATTTAATAAAATATACATTATTATACATTATAAATATTATATATATAAATAGATTTATTTTTTGTAATACTTGTAATTTACATTTTATATGCTCTTACACTCATTGTTTTTCTTTTGAAGAATTCAAATAAAAAAATAATATGCAATAATATCCACAATAAAACAAAATACAAAATAATAAAAAAAAACAGGCAAAAAATTATTAGCCATTTATACCGTGCTTTATTCCTAGAAAAACAAATGATTCTGATATCATGTTCCTAAAATTTACACCATGCCACTGTCATCCCAGTATTTGTGGCTGAGATAAAACATATTTGCCTTAAAAGAGTTTGCTTGAATAATAGAGAGAGCTTGAATCATAGACGTTTGTAATTTATATGAAGATTAACGGAAGCAACAACTTCCAAACAAAGACATTTCCTCTCTGAGGAAGACAACATTAGCATGTTGTAAAGACAATTTACTCCCAGCTTATAAAAGATGTTTCGTGATATGATAGCAGAAAATTCATAGATATGTCACGAGATTCAATCACAGTGAGACGCTAAACAGAGTGTTACTCGAGAGGGCATAGCTATATTGTTATAACTCAATTGGTGATGTCTCACGCAACTAATACTTTTGTATCTTATACATTTCCAAGACATGCGTGGTATCGAAGACTTTTAACCGCTTGGTTCCTCAGTTGGGGAGAGAACACTCATGTGGAGATGTCTTCCAGCTGAATTGCTGTGGTTCCACCCACACACATGTCTGGAGTCTTTTTCCACCAGTTATAAGTTGAAAATAAGATCTGTTGTTTTTGTGAGTGTGTGGCTAATTTTCTTTCTTTTAAGTTTTTTTAGGTGTTATATATTATCCTGTTTGTTGAAAATGAAAATAAGGTTTCACGGTAACAGTGGATCGACATCCTACCTACTAGGTAGCGTAAAGAATTCACATAAAGCGTTAAACTTATTTCGATCAATAGACTCAATTGACCGTCGAAAGACGTTCGACCATGTTCGACCATTTAAGGGTAACATGTATATACTTCTAAGAAACTTCTATTATATTTTGGAAGAAAGTAAATAAATCGTCCACGCGGTTTACAGTAGTAACATTTAGTCTCCTGCAGTTCAGACACTTAGGGACTACAACGACAAAAACGACAAACAAAATGTTTCCATTTCGGTAAGTAGGTTTTTACATTTAAACTTCAGTAGTAATTAATCTTTTGTATTATGTATTTTTTAAATATGGTACCTGTCAACACACCGATAGTCATTTTTATTCAGACCCGAGTCATTTTATTTATGGCAGTGTTTTAAATACTCATCAAAATCGGTTAGCAAGTATAAGACTGAAACATTTTCAAGGCAGAAATATTTCACAACCATAACATTTGAGATATTTTCCCAGATATTCGACATTTGTTTACTAAATATGGAAAAAAATCATGTTTGTGGCTGTTCGCAATTTACATGCTCCATATGATTGCGTTTGTGGCGAAAGTATAAAAGTCAACATTTGATAATTTAAGTTTTATTTTGCAAACCGACACTTAGAATGTGTCAGTTAAATTTTGATGGGAATCCTTACAAGATGTATATCTCAGTAATTAGCGAAACCATATAAGATAATTGTATAAATTGTCACTTCTACGCAGGGTGTGATACTAATTTCTCTGCATTGAACATTATTAGTAGAAAAAATATTTGGCTTAGAGACTATATTCCATAAGAAAGCAAGGTAAGGGCGCTATAATTTTTCCATTGTGATATAATTAACTAATTAATTCATCGATGCATCTCAACTCGCGACAGGCCAATCATCAATGCATACTCTTCCACTAAATGCTTTTGAAAAACAAAACCATTACGAAGTGAAGCTGAAAAGGCTCTTTTCATTGACATGATTACCTTTGTTTATAAATTTAGTCCTAATTTAAGCTCGAACATAAGTACCATTCCACGAACACTCTTGGTATCGAATAGCGATCTTATACGTCCCATACTTCTCTTGTTACACTATGTCATAGATATAGATGTAAGCCAATCAAAAGCAAATGTCGTGTTGATGCGACTTAATCAAGATTTGTAATATGGACTCTTTTTTTAGGCAAAAGGGAACAACAATTTACCATTTAATGAAGAGAGATTACACACTGACGCTCAAGTATCCATGTTATGTACAATGAAGCAGTCATGTAGATATTTTAATAGGAAAAAGGTTATGTTACCTTTTTATGTTGTACATTATCCTAACACTAAACTTCTATGTAAAACACCGGTCAGAGAGAAGTATCAATGTCCACACACGTGTGTCTTTTGTACTCGTAATAAACACATTTGTGTACTTTGAATGCACTTAAATGGTTACATTTTTGAATCATCAGCATTGAATTTATACAATTATTGGGCTGTGGTTGAACAGTTTTGTTATGAAACTCCTTTCTTTTTCTCAAATAAAAGGAAACAGATATTAGAATTACACTGCCAATCAACTAATTGTGTACAGGAGGCCTATTTGCATGTGGGTAGAATATTTATTCAATCGTACTTCCAATAAGATTATTCTATCATATTTAGTTATTTTCATTGTCGCCTATTTTCTGCAACACTTTACAAAAACAGTATTGTCATTCATCATGAGCTAAACCGTATTACAGAAGATAAGAACATTAAAAATATTGCCACCTATAGCATTAAGAGAGTTCACGTCCATTTGTGTTACGTTTTGAAATGCAGACAATAGAGATCCACGCGACCTTTATTAAGCGTTTTACGCTACATTTACTGACAATAGCTACAGAACACATATTCGGAAATTTCACGGTTATGCTGCCTCACTTAAATTTCTTTTATTTTATAATTCAAAATTAGTTGTTTTAGGTTTGCTTACAATTTAACAATTACAATTTTATTTATCAACTCATAGACAATGTGTGTCACAAAAAACAATCGGTGGTTGACGTACTATAATAAATACGGATCGATAGGAATTATTCTTCATTTTCTGTGAAATTACCAAAGTCAGGCAATTTATGCATTGTTAAATGCCCGTGCAATTATGCGAACTCACACAGAAAGTCGTGGTTGTGTTTATAATAAAATTCAAAGTTTGAAGTATTGTTAAGTAAACAAATTCATAGATGTAATTGAAAATGTGTTTCATTTTCAGTGGAAACTTTCAAACTGAAAATCTGCATTGATAATTTTCTTTGGGTTAGAAAATTAAATATTTTTGATTTGAAATATAAAGTAACTTATTTTTTATCGTATAACGTCAGAAACTATTTTTTTACGGAGATCGTTTTATTAAAATATTCTCTTGTCAGGTGCTTTCTAGTCACCCATACTTTTATCTCATGTACATAGTGTACATATTTTATACTTCATTTTTTTACTTGGGTTTTGTCTGCGTCCTAGAAATCTTTTAGGTCTATATAAGGACTTGTTAGCCGATTTAAGTTCAAGTTTAGACATATAGTTTGAAAATAATTGCAGCTTCTATATAAAACCTATCTGTGTTGGAACTTACGTGGACTTATTATATTTTACAGTGATATAAATATTAAAGTGTTGGATTTGGAATTATAATAATTACATTCGTGTATTATTTTACCTTTGTATTATTTCAACTGTGTGCATCTATGAGGACATTCTACCGGAATTGAAGTTAATGCATCATTGGTCTGCGATTTAAGCCTTCCTTTGCCTGGGATTGAACCCATGGCCTACCTCTGTTTGCGATTGAACCCATGGCCTTTCTCTGCCTGGGATTGGACCAAAAGCCTGGCATTGAACCCAAAGATTATTACCTCTGTTCGGGATTGAACCCAAAGCTTTCCTCTGTTTGGGATTGAACCCATGGCCTTCCTCTGCCTGGTATTGAACCCAAAGCCTACCTCTGTTTGGGATTTAACCCATGGCCTACTTCTGCCTGGGATTGAACCCAAAGCCTACCTTTGTTTGGGGTTGAACCCAAAGCCTACGTCTGCCTTGGATTGAACCCAAAGCCTACCTCTGTTTGGGATTGAACACATGGCCTACCTCTGCCTGGGATTAAACCCAAAGCCTACCTCTGTTTGGAATTGAACCCATGGCCTAATTCTGCCTGGGATTGAACCCAAAGCCTACCTCTGTTTGGAGTTGAACCCAAAGCCTACGTCTGCCTTGGATTGAACCCAAAGCCTACCTCTGTTTGGGATTGAACACATGGCCTACCTCTGCCTGGGATTAAACCCAAAGCCTAGCTCTGTTTGGGATTGCAGCCAATGCCTTCCTCTGCCTGGGATTGAATCCAAAGCCTACCTCTTTTTCGGATTGAACCCATGGCTTACCTCTGCCTGGGATCGAACCCAAAGCCTACCTCTGTTTGGGATTGAAGCCAATGCCTTCCTCTGCCTGGGATTGAATCCAAAGCCTACATCTGTTTCGGATTGAATCCATGGCCTACTTCTGCCTGGGATTGAACACATGGCCTACCTCTGTTTCGGATTGAACCCATGGCCTTCCTCTGCCTGGGATTGAACCCAAAGCCTACCTCTTTTTCGGATTGAACCCATGGCTTACCTTTGCCTGGGATTGAACCCAAAGCCTACCTCTGTTTCGGATTGAACCCATGGCCTTCCTCTGCCTGGGATTGAACCCAAAGCCTACCTCTCTTTCGAATTGAACCCATGACCTTCCTCTGCCTGGGATTGAACCCAAAGCCTACCTCTGTTTCGGATTGAACCCATGGCCTTCCTCTGCCTGGGATTGAACCCAAAGCCTACCTCTGTTTGGGATTGAACACATGGCCTACCTCTGTTTCGGATTGAACCCAAAGCCTACCTCTGTTTGGGATTGAAGCCAATGCCTTCCTCTGCCTGGGATTGAATCCAAAGCCTACCTCTGTTTCGGATTGAACCCATGGCCTTCCTCTGCCTGGGATTGCACCCAAAGCCTACCTCTTTTTTGGATTGAACCATGGCTTACCTCTGCCTGGGATTGAACCCAAAGCCTGCCTCTATTTCGGATTGAACCCATTGCTTACCTCTGCCTTGGATTGAACCCAAAGCCTACCTCTGTTTGGGATTGAACCCATGGCCTACCTCTGTCTGGAATTTAACCCAAAGCCTACCTCTGTTTCGGATTAAACCAATGGCTTATCTCTGCCTGGGATTGAACCCAAAGCCTACATCTGTCTGGAATTGAACCCAAAGCCTACCTCTGTTTCGGATTGAACCCATGGCCTACCTCTGCCTGCGACTAAACCCAAAGCCTACCTCTGTTTCGGATTGAGCCCATGGCCTACCTCTGCCTAAGATTGAACCCAAAGCCTACATCTGTTTGGGATTAAACCCATGGCCTACATCTGTCTGGAATTGAACCCAAAGCATACCTTTGTTTGGGATTGAAGCCACTGCCTACCACTGCCTGGGATTGAACCCAAAGCCTACCTCTGTTTGGGATTAAACCCATGCCCCCGCCCCCTCTGCCTGGGATTGAACAGAAGGCATTCCTCTGCTCTCGGATTGATTTATATGTTAGCATACAAATTGTTTGACGTTTCCTTGGAGAGAAGCGTCTTAGTAAAATTATGACATAAAAGTATGTAGATTGTGTTCATGTTCTGTAAAA
This sequence comes from Sinonovacula constricta, assembly GCA_007844125.1. Classification (NCBI taxonomy): domain Eukaryota; kingdom Metazoa; phylum Mollusca; class Bivalvia; order Cardiida; family Solecurtidae; genus Sinonovacula; species Sinonovacula constricta. The sequence continues at coordinate 3,706,757 of CM017573.1, forward strand.
CAACGAAAAATTTATATATCCTGTATATTTTTAATTACACATCAACAAAAACAAGAAGCCTTTTGTGTCTTAAAGAAAAAAGAGGTAGTCTGCTTAGCACCGAAAGTCCAAATGATAAAAAAGGATCTACATTCATCTTTAAATATAAAGAAAAGTTTTTGTCAACGTCTAAAGTCTGCAGCCATAAAAATATATATACGCTGTATAGAACGGTCTAAGCAATGAATTATAGAGGAATAGGCAGTAAAACTCATATGTTTAAGAATAAAACTAGACAGATAATTCGAACAGTACGGATCAAGCATAAAAAATGTCTTCAGAAGAATTAGTGGAAACATAGATCTGGTTTGTTAATTTAAAACACGTACATATACATCATATGGTCTCTGAAGATTTTACGACTGAATTCTTTTCAAAGAAATTGATCGTTGTTGTCTGGAAGTGTAAACCGTCTGGTGGGAGAGGGCTCAGACAGTGGAAATACAGTTATATCAGGCCAGGATACCATCCCACTAGTCCAGTTTCGGAGTACATTTAAACTTGAAAGATAAAAAATAACATTAAAATTGCCCGGTATGGAACAGTGACAGCAGCATATTAAATGCCAATGACTTGACAATCCTCATCAGCTTTACGACTTTACCGTTGCCGATAAATAAACGCGTTTCCATTAAAGGCGTTTTCTGTTGTAGCCACTGTGCATTTTTTTTTTGCGTGCGTATGATTCTTTTCGGGATTGGCATGAATTTTCGGGGAATGACGTGTTTTTGCTGATTTTGTTAAAAACTAGCGTTGTATTGGAACAAAGAGGGGATATTTATTATCAGCGATTAATCTTTCTGTGCTTTTAGTAAAGTGATATGGGCGTCGTGATGCGTTTAACATAGAAATAAATGAGCAAGCATTGATATGCATGTCATTAAACATGCCTAACAAAGTAAATGATTTATTCATTTATCACAGAAAATGACGCTATTTTGCTCATTTTTATAATGTGTTCATTCATTCATAGAGGTCGTTCCTGCTTTGAAGTAAATCACATATCTTTAATGAAACACACACGTAATCATAATCATTAAATACTCTCATTCACTACATTGCAACTGGTATTTAGGATTTTATCTTCAATGGATTAATAGAACAACAATTTCTCATAATCTTCACATGTTTATTTTTGTTTGATCGATTAATAAAACATCTTGCAAAGGCATTAAATCGATTTTCTAACAATCTTTAAAACAATAAGCTTGCTATTTGATTTTTGCTGGATAGATGTAACATGCTTGTTATGATTTACAAAAGTGGAAACATCCATGCCAAATTAATTAAAAGTAATAAATTTTAAAGACATCTTGTGTTAATTATTTTTCTTTTAATTTTGTTGTCGTACCATAATAAAATGGAGATACTCCTATCAAACTTTTGTTGTTGTTTGTTTGCGTGCAGAAGCCGTATAAATCTAGATGAGACCAGAAGTCAACCCGCCCTTGCATTTACCGTTTTTGCATAATAACCGGGTGTGTTGGTTTTGAATTATCCATCATCGTTTATTAAAGTACCAAAACATTAAATGTTTCAGAATGTTAACTCAATAATGTCAACTCTTAACCTGCTAAGGAGAAGCTTGTCGCTTTGGTATTGCTATTTCTCCAGTAATTTGTTATCACTGTCACCTTTTTCTCTCCGACATTTTGTGCCAAACAAAAACAGAAAGTCAAAGGAGAGCTGTGTGAATTTAATTCCAAGTACCACATGTACTACAGACATTATGTTAGTTTAAATAAACATGGATAAGATTTAATATAACTAAGATATAAAATATAAACATATCCATATACGGTATGTGGCAGTTGTTTACATGTGATATTTTTGATATATAATGTTTATATAATTATACTTAAAATCTAACATTTATTGCAGACAGTCAATTCATAAGTTTTGTTGTATGATGAGTGCAGGGAATAAAAAGTTCTTGTTAATAAAGCTTAGTTTGTTAAGCACGCATCCAAAGCGAGAAATAATTTTATTATTTTACTCAATCTGTAGATAAATATTACATTTTAATATTTTTCTCTCTAAAGTAACATAACTCTCCTCTTATAAGAAAACATTATTGTATATATTATTGGTCATTTGGATTGTTTTGCATACATCACGGTGACAGTATGTCAGGGTTGTTTTTTTGTTGTTGTATCATAATAACAATGTATTTATGTACAATCCTAATGAATAAATTCTGTTCTGTTTATCTCCTCTATTAATTATACAACCATACGTTTGGTTTGCATTCAAAGTATCACCCTGTATAATTGAACTGAATTCTATGACATAATTTTATGTCTCAAAATCTGATGATATCTTTAAAAGATGTCGTTAATAAAATATGATGTTATTTTAGATTTAGAATGTTAGGGAAATGTTTGAAACGGGTTTCTTTTATTATAATTTTCATTGTAAGGCATAAAAAATAAGCAATCGTTATTGTATTATTATTTACAAACAAGTTCACTGTTCACGAAAGTGTTTAAACATTTAATGTCTAAGATTATCTTTGAATATAAAGGTTAAATATAAATGATATATTTTATCACGTTTATTTCAAATATCTCAATGTGTACGTTCATCAATTCCGAATGATATTAACCCTGAAGTTTCTACATGCACATATTACTGTTTACAATCTTGCACAGGGAAATACATATTTTAGAAACTTATCAGCAAGACCTTTAACAGACAGCTGCTGTCTTGTCTGGAAGCACGCTGATGCCACATTAACTGTCATTACATATAAATGATACATTTGTTTTGTCTTGCAGGTAACCAGTAAATGATTTAAAAATTAAAATATATAACAATGCTTACTTGTTCTTTTGAAATGGTTTAAGTTGTGTTTTTGTCTGGTTTTTAATTGAATTCTTTTGAAATGTTTCAACATACAGTAATACTTGCATTGTTTCTCTCCTATCTTTCTCCGACCCCAAAATATAAAATCTACTTTTAAGCTAAAAACGTGGTTTATGTACGCAAAAAGGCAAGGTACACATAATCTGGCAAGATGACTAAACATCCCCAGATCCCTTGAAAAATGGAACGGCCAGTAAAATTACATGTAAGATACATTTAATATTTATTTATTATATTTATTTATGTAATATATATAATATATTTATTTAATATATTTGTAATAACTTGTAATAAACATTTATTATGTAATATCTATTAATATATTTATTTATACAATATAAATAATACATAATATATATTATGTATTATTTATTTATATGGTGTATACATAATTATATTAAATAAATATTACACAATAAATGTATATTACAAGTAATTACAAATATATTTAATAAAATATACATTATTATACATTATAAATATTATATATATAAATAGATTTATTTTTTGTAATACTTGTAATTTACATTTTATATGCTCTTACACTCATTGTTTTTCTTTTGAAGAATTCAAATAAAAAAATAATATGCAATAATATCCACAATAAAACAAAATACAAAATAATAAAAAAACAGGCAAAAAATTCACAGCCATTTATACCGTGCTTTATTCTTAGAAAAACAAATGATTCTGATATCATTTTCCTAAAATTTACACCATGCCACTGTCATCCCAGTATTTGTGCCTGAGATAAAACATATTTGCTTTAAAAGAGTTTGCTTGAATAATAGAGAGAGCTTGAATCATAGACGTTTGTAATTTATATGAAGATTAACGGAAGCAACAACTTCCAAACAAAGACATTTCCTCTCTGAGGAAGACAACATTAGCATGTTGTAAAGACAATTTACTCCCAGCTTATAAAAGATGTTTCGTGATATGATAGCAGAAAATTCATAGATATGTCACGAGATTCAATCACAGTGAGACGCTAAACAGAGTGTTACTCGAGAGGGGATAGCTATATTGTTATAACTCAATTGGTGATGTCTCACGCAACTAATACTTTTGTATCTTATACATTTCTAAGACATGCGTGGTATCGAATACTTTTAACCCTTCAGGCCCTTACCGCTTGGTTCCTCAGTTGGGGAGAGAACACTCATGTGGAGATGTCTTCCAGCTGAATTGCTGTGGTTCCACCCAGACACATGTCTGGAGTCTTTTTCCACCATTTATAAGTTTAAAATAAAATCTGTTGTTTTTGTGAGTGTGTGGCTAATTTTCCTTCTTTTAAGGTTTTTTTACGTGTTATATATTAACCTGTTTGTTGAAAATGAAAATAAGGTTTCACGGTAACAGTGGATCGAATTCCTACCTACTAGGAAGCGTTAAGAATTCACATAAAGCCTTGAACTTATTTCGATCAATAGACTCAATTGACCGTCGAAAGACGTTCGACCGTGTCCGACCATTAACGGTAACATGTTTATACTTCTAAGAAACTTCTATTATACTTTGGACGAAAGTCTATAAATTTTCCACGCGGTTTACAGTAGTAACATTTTGTCTCCTACAGTTCAGAAACTTCAGGGACTACAACGACTAAAACGACAAACAAAATGTTTCCATTTCGGTAAGTAGGTTTTTACATTTAAACTTCAGTAATAATTAATCTTTTGTATTATGTATTTTTTTAAATATGGTACCTGTCAACACACCGATAGTCATTTTATTTAGTCCCGAGTCTTTTTATTTATTGCAGTGTTTTAAATACTCATCAAAATCGGTTAGCAAGTATAAGACTGAAACATTTTCAAGGCAGAAATATTCACAACCATATTTCACAACCATAACATTTGAGATATTTTCCCCAGATATTCGACATTTGTTTACTAAATTTGGAAAAAATCATGTTTGTGGCTGTTCGCAATTTACATGCTCCATATGATTGCGTTTGTGGCGAAAGTATAAAAGTCAACATTTGATAATTTAGGTTTTATTTTGCAAACCGTCACTTAGAATGTTGTCAGTTAAATTTTGATGGGAATCCTTACAAGATGTATATCTCAGTAATTAGCGAAACCATATAAGATAATTGTATAAATTGTCACTTCTTCGCAGGGTGTGATACTAATTTCTCTGCATTGAACATTATTAGTAGAAAAAAATATTTGGCTTAGAGACTATATTCCATAAGAAAGCAAGGTAGGGCGCTATACATTTTTCATTGTGATATAATTAACTAATTAATTTATCAATGCATCCGAACTCGCGACAGGCCAATCATCAATGCATACTCTTCCACTTAATGCTATTGAAAAACAAAACCATTATGAAGTGCAGCTGAAAAAGTCTCTTTTTCTTTGACATGATTACCGTTGTATATAAATTTAGTACTACTTTAAGCTCGAAAATAAGTACCATTCCACGACGCTCTTGGCATCAAATAGCGATCTTATACGTCCCATACTTCTCTTGTTACACTATGTCATGGATAAAGATCTAAAGCGAATGTCGTGTTGATGCGACTTAATCAAGATTTGTAATATGGACTCTATTTTTAGGCAAAAGGGAACAACAATTTACCATTTAATGAAGAAAGATTACACACTGACGCTCAAGTATCCATGTTATGTACAATGAAACAGTCATGTAGATATTTTAATAGAAAAATGTTATGTTACCTTTTTATGTTGTACATTATCCTAACGCTAAACTTCTCTGAGAATAAGAATATATGACAAAGTCCTATGAGTATTGCAACATATACCAAACTCCGAAAAGGCACAGAACAAAGGTATTTCACATGCATGCCAAGCGAAAAGTAAGAACAAATTTGTGATGAGTCATTTAAGGAAAAGAGCAAACCCGACAAAACACCAGTCAGAGAGAAGTATCAATGTCAACACACGTGTGTCTATTGTATTCGAAATTAGCATATATGTGTGTACTTTTAATGCACTTAAATGGTTACAATTTTGAATCATCAGCATTGAATTTATACAATTATTGGGCTGTGGTTGAACAGTTTTGTAATGAAACTCCCTTCTTTTTCTCAAATGAAATAAAACAGATATTAGAATTACACTGCCAATCAACTAATTGTGTACAGGAGGCCTACTTGCACGTGGGTAGAATATTGAATTAATCGTACTTCCAATAAGATTATTCTATTATATTTACTAATTTCCACTGTCGCCAATTTTCAGCAACACTTTACAAAAACAGTATTGTCATTCATCATGAGCTAAACCGTATTACAGAAGATAAGAACATTAAAAATATTGCCGCCTATAGCATTAAGAGAGTTCACGTCCATTTGTGTTACGTTTTGAAATGCAGACAATAGAGATACACGTGACCTTTATTAAGCGTTTTACGCTACATTTACTGACAATAGCTACAGAACACATATTCGGAAATTTCACGGTTATGCTGCCCCACTTAAATTTCTTTTATTTTATAATTCATAATTAGTTGTTTTAGGTTTGCTTACAATTTAACAATTACATTTTTATTTATCACCTCACAGACAATGTGTGTCACAAAAAAACAATCGGTGGTTGACGTACTATAATAAATACGGATCGATAGGAATTATTCTTCATTTTCTGTGAAATTACCAAAGTCAGGCAATTTATGCATTGTTAAATGCCCCTGCAGTTATGCAAACTCATACAAAAAGTCGTGGTTGTGTTTATAATAAAGTTCAAAGTTTGAAGTATTGTTAAGTAAACAAATTCATTGATGTAATCGAAAATGTGTTTTCAGTGGAAACTTTCAAACTGAAAATCTGCATTGATAATTTCCTTTGGGTTAGAAAATTAAATATTTGTGATTTGAAATATAAAGTAACTTATTTTTTATCGTATTACGTCAGAAACTAGTTCTTTTTACGTAGACCGTTTTATTAAAATATTCTCTTGTCAGGTGCTATGTAGTCACCCATACTTTTATCTCATGTACATAGCGTATATATTTTATACTTCATTTTTTTTTACTTTGGTTTTGTCTGCGTCCTAGAAATCTTTTGGGTCTATATAAGGACTTGTTAGCCGATTTAAGTTTAAGTTTAGACATATAGTTTGAAAATAATTGCAGCTTCTATATAAAACCTATCTGTGTTGGAACTTACGTGGACTTATTATATTTTACAGTGATATAAATATTAAAGTGGTGGATTTGGAATTATAATAATTACATTGGTGTATTATTCTACCTTTGTATTATTTCAACTGTGTGCATCTATGAGGACATTCTACCGGAATTGAAGTTAATGCATCATTGGCCTGGGATTGAAGCCAATGCCTTCCTCTGCCTGGGATTGAACCTAAAGCCTTCCTCTGCCTGGGATTGAACCCAAAGCCTTCCTCTGCCTGGGATTGAACCCAAAGCCTACCTCTGTTTGCGATTGAACCCAAAGCCTTCCTCTGCCTGGGATTGAACCCATGGCCTTCCTCTGGCTGGGATTGAACCCATGGCCTTCCTCTGCCTGGATTGAACCCAAAGCCTACCTCTGTTTAAGATTGAATCCATGGCCTTCCTCTGCCTGGTATTGAACCTAAAGTCTACCTCTGTTTGGGATTGAACCCATGGCCTACTTCTGCCTGGGATTGAACCCAAAGCCTACCTCTGTTTGGGGATGAACCCAAAGCACACCTCTGCCTGGGATTGAACCCAAAGCACACCTCTGTTTGGGATTGAACACATGGCCTTCTTCTGCCTGGGATTGAACCCAAAGCCTACCTCTGTTTCGGATTGAACCCATGGCCTTCCTCTGCCTGGGATTGAACCCAAAGCCTACCTCCGTTTCGGATCGAACCCATGGATTACCTCTGCCTGGGATTGAACCCAAAGCCTGCCTCTGTTTCGGATTGAACCCATGGCCTACCTCTGCCTGAGATTGAACCAAAAGCCTACCTCCGTTTCGGATCGAACCCATGGCTTATCTCTGCTTGGGATTGAATTCAAAGCCTGCCTCTGTTTCGGATTGAACCCATGGCCTTATCTCTGCCTGGGATTGAACCCAAAGCCTACCTCTGTTTGGAATTGAACCCATGGCTTATCTCTGCCTGGGATTGAACCCAAAGCCTACCTCTGTTTCGGATTGAAGCCATGGCTTACCTCTGCCTGGGATTAAACCCAAAGCCTACCACTGTCTGGAATTGAACCCAAAGCACACCTCTGTTTCGGATTAAACCCATGGCCTACCTCTGCCTGGGATTAAACCCAAAGCCTACCTCTGTTTTGGATTGAACCCATGGCCTACCTCTGCCTGGGATTGAACACAAAGCCTTCCTCTGTTTGGGATTGAAGCCAATGCCTACCTCTGTCTGGGATTAAACCCAAAGCTTACCTCTGTTTGGGATTGAACCCATGGCCTACCTTTATCTGGGATTGAACCCAAAGCCTACCTCTGTTTGGGATTGAACCCATGGCCTACATATGCCTGGGATTGAACCCAAAGGCTACCTCTC